>VSDK01024074.1:197326-239487 GCA_009767595.1 Symbiodinium kawagutii
TTGAAAGCAGCCCCTCCCCCAACAACAACAACAACAACAACAACAACAACAACAACAACAACAACAACAACAACAACAACAACCCTAACCCCAACCCCAACCCCAACCGCAACCGCATCCATGGAGCACTGGACTATGTCATTATTTTTCTGTGGCCACTGCTCCATTTGAGTCTAAGACCTGGAGTATCTAATGGTGGGTCTTCGGGTGTTGTCTATCAGTAGAGCTGATACTACTTTTGTTTGCACTAATTCGAATATCATATTCACTCAAAACATGCCAGTTTTGGTGGCTTTGAAGTCTGGCTGCATAGAAAGTATAAAACTTTCTGTGTGTCGGAAGTTGCTTTGAAAATTCCAAAAACTCCAATAGAGTTATGTCTAGGGAGGATTAAGAATCCAGAATCTACTGAAGTTGGAATCCCCTTCTGTTTCCAATGCTTTGAATCAGAATCTTCCACTTTTTATCTCCTTTTGATCTCCTCCCCTTCTGTTGCAAGCCTGTGCAACCAACCTGGACGCCACGCCAGCTGGCTTGCTCCTTGCAAACCGCGCCCACCAAGGCGTAACCAGCGTTGCAGCTGGTGCAATGGTTCTGAGCCTGGCACCAGGAGCAGCACCACTGAAACAGTAATGAATCCATTAATTGGATGGTTGATTGAATGTTTAGTTGAATGGTTAATTGGATTGATGCAGCCGGGGTCTGGTTGCTTGCCAAGTGGGAAGGTTGATTGGATGGTTAGATGGATGGTTGATTGGATGGTTAATGATTAATTAACCAATGAAACAGCCAGAAACCATCAATCCAGGAGCCATTAACCATCCATTATCGGCATTCATATGATCCATCAGTCATGAAAGAACCATGAATTACATCCAGTTGAAATCCGTTTGCCATCCATCAACCATTCAATAACCATCCCTTGACCATTGATTAATTATTGACCATTCATTGACTATCCGGTGAACATCCATTCATCACCTGTCGCACAATAGAAAGCTGATGATGCTCATGACGCTTGATTCCTAACGGTCGAGCAAATTAACTGGCGGGCAAGCATCAAGAACCACCATTGGCTGAATTTTCTTCCATCCTGAAGTGATTGACTACTGTAAAGCCAGCGTAAACACAATTCTAGGTGATTGATGAACAACCACTGAGAAACACTTTGGCTGGTTACAAACTCTTGTCCTCACACATAGCCTTCAGCTGCAGCCTTGGCCATGGTGGCTCATGGTAATATCTATAAGCGAGTATTACGGTATGAATATCTGATTATACATATAGTAATAGCTAGTATCCATGCATAGCAACATGCATTTGTGTTTGAGCTACTACACTATTGGGTGTTGTGGGCTGGAAGTAAACATGTGCCCTTTGTGTTGCCATCTCCAACTATGGCGAATCAATACCAATACCGATTGTTGTTGTTGCTGCCAATAGTCTTAAATCCATTGCTATTCAAACACTACTTTTTAATTATAATGTTTGATCGTTGATCGATCCTTCAAACTCTCAATCACTGTTCTTGTTGGTCAACTAGGCTGAATATATTGACCATCGATCCATGAAACTATTACTAGCCTGGTGAATACCCTCCGTATTCAAATCTTGAGTATTAAATTACATAGATATTGACCATGGACGACCATGGTTTTCCATGGTTAAGACTATAGAAACCTCCATCCTTATAGCATCCTTAAGGGTGACGTTATGCCCATGGTGATCTCATGGCGCTAGTCGTTTCCATGGTCAGCAATCCTTGGCAACTCCCGACACCAGGCCTGGCGGAGTCCCGGTGCCATGCAACTCTTGCAGGCGTCGCCCGAGGTCATCGTCTGGCACTTGTAGGCCTCGCCCAGCCATCGGTTCCCACGCGGCCGCGGCTGATGGGGAAAAACCCAGCTGCTGCTGATGTTTTTCGAGTCCTGAAAGCCGATGTTGATGACTGGTGACTTACACACATAGTCACGTAGTTGAGAATGGCTACGATGGCTGTCTGGCGAATTTACCAGGGAAACATTAAAATAGTTTAACTAACGATCATCGCTTGTACTACTGCTAGTGATAGTGAGATCAACAGGGAAAGAGTTCTCCACACAAATAATGTTGGCTAAACATGAAACATAATGGCTAAAAAAAGAAATCTTGGTCATAATTAATTAAGCAAGAATCCGCTGTAGGTGGGTTCTGTTGGGGACGGCACAGCAGTCCACCCAACAAACCACGTTCAAAACAATGTAAATTCAGGCTGGAGAAAAAAAGGATATTTGGGTATGGACAAGTGCTTGGGCATGTCCAATAGTGAAGATGCAAAGCCAATGGTATCCCCATGGAAACACACGCTTGGCTTACCCAGTCTTCGTTTTTTGATTCTATACATCCAACTTCTGCAATCAGTGTTTCAGTCAGTGTTTCATAGGAGTTGGTTACAGGAAATATCCAGGAACATGGTTGATTTGGTGGCCCCCCAAACATTTTTGATAAACATGGTTATCCACGATTTTTTATCAAAAATGGCCCCCTATCCAGGAACATGGTTACCATTTACCACCATTTTTTCGGATTCGGTAGCCCCCTAAATCCGCTGGTGGATTATCTTCGCTCAAGCCTTAGCCAAGCCTTCGGCCTTGCTCACCGCCATCCGGGGTAGGCTACCATGGGTAACAGATGCCAACCATTAGTTGGAAAGGTTGGCCACTGACAAACCTAAAAAACATCAGTTAAATATCAATAACCATTAGTTGGATAAAGTCACAATGAAACACTGCCAAAACGACACTACCAAAATATGGCCACTGATAAAAAATGCTTCAATCCAGTACCCAACAACGCAGCAGAGTTCAGCGTCGGATTTTGCTCGCTGCCAGCGGGAATAGAAAATTGCGCTAGGGCGGCATTGGAACCCACGGATGACGAGCCCAACTCAACCACTTTTCAGCCTTGGCAGCGGTCTGAGCTACAGCTGTTGAGTCCCCAATTAAACAGGTTCATAACTACGGCTACAGCATTTAGTTGTGACAATGTACATGATATACAGAAATTGCAGCTAGTTCTTGTTGCAAACTGGAGCTACAATCACTATAGTTATCAGTCTTGCAAGTACGACTTTGATACAGCTGGCGGTCATGGGGCTCACCTAAACAAAGGGTTCCTCAAAGACTACACGAAAATCAGTTCAAGTCCTCTACACGATCATAATCATGATAACAAAAAGAATGGGCAAAAATGGAGTGACTGAGGAAGACAAACCAGCTGAGTTGTTTAGCAAAAATTCATGCCTGTAGTAATGCCAGCAGTAGTAGCAGTAATAGCGATGGTAGCAATAAAAGTAATAGTGATAGTGATAGCAATAGTAATAATAATAGTATTAGTAATAGTAATAGTACTAGCTTAATAGCGATAGTGATAATAATAGCAATAGCAATAGTAATAGTAATAATAATAGTAATAGTAACAATAATGAACAAATTAAGAGCAATAATAAAAGTAGTGGTAGTACTGATAGCTACAAGAGTAACAATGGAAAAAACAGTAGCAGTAATAAAAAATATGTTCAATAGTAGTGAATAATAGTAGTAATAATACTAGCAAAAGTAATAGTGATAGACATAAAAGTAATAATAATAATAGCAATACTAGTAATATTAGTGATACTCAAAAAAAATGGTAGTAAAAATAGCAGTCATGATACTACCAATAATAGTAATGATAATACTGATAATAATAGATAGTAATAGTACTGGTAATAATCTTAACAAAAGTAGTAAGAGTAGTAATACCAATAATGATAACAATAGTGGCCACAATAGTAGCAATAGTAGTAGTAGTAGTAGTAGTAGTAGTAGTAGTAGTGGTAGTAGTAGTAGTAGTAGTAGTAGTAGTAGCAGGAGTAGTAATAGTAGTAGTAGTAATAGTAGTAGTAGTAGCAGGAGTAGTAGTAGTAGTAGTAGTAGGAGGAGTAGTAATAGTAGTAGTAGTAGTAGTAGTAGTAGTAATAGTAGTAGTAGTGGTAGTAGTAGTAGTAGTAATAATAGTAGGCAGTGAACAAAAAATACTCATAGAAATAATTATGGTGACAGTACTAGCAATTCTAAAAGCAATAAAGGTAGTACTCATAAAAAAAACACAATAGGATCAATCACACTCATACTATAGAATTAGTAATAGAAGTGCCAATAAGGATTAAAGTTGTAGAATCAGTAATTGAAAAAAATAATAGTGAGAATGATAGTGATAATAATAATGGTCGCGCTACTGAAAAAAATGCTTGTATTGAGTAATAGTTCTACTAATACAGAAAATTGGGAAATCAAATATATTTATCATGGTAGCAATTGCTGTAGGAAAAACAGCAGCAATACTAGTAATAGTAATAGTAGTAGGCTTAGCCCTGTTTCAAGTGGTACGAGTGAAGGTGCTGGTTATAGTACTACTAGTAGTCAATCATGTAGACTGTAGATGTAACAATTCCCTGTAACCCCTTTTGTGTACCGCGACTCGCAAAATCCATTGCAAAGCACCATTGTTCCATCAACTAGATCTCCCCAGAAAGAAGCCAAAGGACACTCAGCCTAAATGCTACAGCACTAGCAATTGTAATAGCAAGAAAGGTAGGACCAATTAAAACAACTGTAAGCATATTCCCCGCAACCCCCTGGTTCGCCCAGAGACAAAATGCCACTCTGCAATGGAGGACGATGTGCAAAGTCAAGATGGCTTAGAGAAGTTGCAAAACCACTGGCAATACGCAGTGATTTGTGGTTTAGGACTTCAGGCTTTAGGGTTTAGGGTTTTAGGGTTTTAGGGTTTATGGTTTTAGGGTTTAGCGTTTTAATTCTAGGTTTTAGGGTTTTAGGGTTTGTTGTTTAGGTTTACTGACCTAGAAGCTCAAAAACAGCGGCCTTGCGCAGGAATTTGAACGCAGGGCCCGGGCAAACCTAGGGGTTGCAGCGAACATATTCTGACTAATCATGCTCATAGTATGGAATTGGTCATGGCAGGGCCAATAAGAATAGAAGCGGTAGAATCAGTAATTGAAAAAATAATAGTGAGAATGATAGTGATAATAATAATGGTCGCGCTACTGAAAAAAATGCTTGTATTGAGTAATAGTCCTACTAATACAGAAAATTGGGAAATCAAATATATTTATCATGGTAGCAATTGCAGTAGGAAAACAGCAGCAATACTAGTAATAGTAATAGTAGTACGCTTAGCCCTATTTCAAGTGGTACGAGTGAAGGTGCTGGTTATAGTACTACTAGTAGTCAATCATGTAGACTGTAGATGTAACAATTCCCTGTAACCCCTTTTGTGTACCGCGACTCGCAAAATCCATTGCAAAGCACCATTGTTCCATCAACTAGATCTCCCCAGAAAGAAACTAAAGGACACCCAGCCGAAATGGTACATTGCTAGATGCTACATGTAATCCCTTCTTCCTATTACTAAACCCTCCCCAATTATAAAAAAAACCCTTGGGGGTCCACTTCTGGATTTTTTTGGTTTTGGTCAATTGTATGTTTAATTGTGGCAATTGAAAACTTAAAAGGAAACAACATGCCCCAAGCAACGTTTTTACCCCCTAGTATTAAAAACCCTTTGGCCTAGGGGGGTTTAGTATTAGGATCCCCTTCGTGCAGTTGGTTTTTGCAATTTTTGAATAGGTTTCAATAAAGAATTTAAAAAGGCAAATATTCAACGCTCAAATGGTTTTTATTATTAGGGTCCTAAATTTAGTATTAGGGTCCCCTTCGTGCAGTTGGTTTTTGCAATCTTTGAATAGGTTTTAATAAAGAATTTAAAAAAGGCAAATATTCAACGCTCAAATGGTTTTAATTGTTAGGGTTCTAAATTTAATATTAGGGTCCCCTTCGTGCAATTGGTTTTTGCAATCTTTGAATAGGTTTTAATAAAGAATTTAAAAAGGCAAATATTCAACGCTCAAATGGTTTTTATTATTAGGGTCCCAGATTTAATATTAGGGTCCTCTAATATTAAATCCAGCCCTAATACAAACAACCCCTTGGGGTGCTTAGTATTTGGGGAGGGGGAGGGGGGGGGTTTAGTAATAGGAAGAAGGGATTATCAAATGCTGAATGGGGCTCAATGTGGCCCCAGCCATGTGTCCAACTGTCGCATTAGATGCCGCCCACGAAAACGCCTGCGGGTACGGCCGGTGTGGTAGCTGAGACAAGCGACTACTTGTCCTGCAACTCCGTGATATATTCACCATCTGTCTCACCACCATCCGTTTCCAGCATGGCTGCGTTAAGAGTGGGCCTCAGCGACTGGCCGGCTTAGGCCTGATCCGACGTTGCTCATCGAAGTTGGGGTAAGAAATGATAAAAGGATGGCAAAGGGCTGAGTCGGTGTGTGTCAGGGGAAGCTTGACTCTCAACCGGTGTACACAAATGTATACACTTACTTTCAATAAGTGACCCCTTCAACTTTGACTTCACATGGATCTTATAACTTGGTTCGCACGTATCTATCACCTGCAGTACACAAATTTACTGAGCGACTGAGACTATGACGATCCACATCACGCATTTCTTTGACGAATCTGAGAAGGACTAGGTTTGGCTTTACTGGTTCGTTAATGGTCCGGTCATTGCGATCACGACCTTCAGTGGTTTGTTCATGGTCTGGTTCGACCGACCAGCACTGCATCCCTGGTTGTTGCCAGGCCTTTCTCCGCTTACTAATGAATACGCCAACCGCTATTCATCATCGTGAGGTCTTGTCATGCATCATTCAGCCATTAATTAAAGGCTATGAATTATCACTGTTTGCCAGTATGACAGGTCTTACACTAATCTAGTATAACCTTCTACCATTTTGATTACAAGCTGTTATTTGTCAGTAATTACTGTAAATCAACAATTAATCATTCACCATGTGCATTCACTGTTTACCATTGTTACAGTAATCTGCTCAATTGTTGAATCAGTAACCATATAGTAAGCATTCCCAAACGTCATCACAAATACACTGTGAAATGCTCAATCCACCATCGGTCACATCTTTTCATCTGGAAAGCAGGATTGGAGATCTTTTGTTGGATAAACTGCAAAACGTGGATGTATAATGATATCTGTGTATCTTGTGTGTCAATGTGTTACAAGTGCCTGCCAAAGCAGGAGCATCACTGAAAAACCTCCCGCATTTGACCAGGGCTTCGCAGGCCAGGTATCCAAGGGTTGTAGCATCCCAAAGGAGGGGTACCAGGACGCCACAAGCAGCACGGATCGTTGAAGCCACACCCAATCATGAACCACTCCAAAATTTCACTCCAAATTGTAACGGCTTGCAAAACAGAATTCAGGGCCGAAGCACTGTTGCCATTTCGTCATTTCGCATAAACATTTCACAATCCGAAAACAAAGCCCTTCCTTCTTCACCATGCTTCAACCCCACTGGTTCAGTTTCGCATGGTTTCGCATGGTTTGAACCGCCCAGTTGCACAAGCTTCTGGAGGTCCGTGGACATCTCCCATTGGTCCTTTGGGTTGTAGCCACCGACCCAAGCATTGTGTCCATCTGCGCCTTGGGCCGCGCTGGGGCCGCGCTGGGATTCTTACCTCCAGACTGGGACTGCGGTATACGAATGTATGTGTATACTATATCTAAATATACATGCATATAGTATATTATATGTATTATAGATATGAGATATAAAGATATTACATAATAATATATGTATATACTTTCCTACGTATTACTATATCTATTGGTGAGTGGTGTGTATCGCGTTTGTGGTTTAGGTGTGGTTGTGAGTGAAAACACTGCCCCCTACAGAATTAAAGAGCATTTGTCCGGGCAGCGCATCCAGTCAGGCGGTATTATCTATAATGCAGTGCAAATGGTGCGTGCATTTGCTTTGATAGCACAATCACACCTCCCAAAAATCGCAACCCACAAAGTGCAGCCAGCCATCTAAATTGGTTTAGCATGAGCAGTAGTGGGCCTCTCCAACATGTATCGATGTAGTGAAATGGCTTATTGACCTACAAGTAGAGCTCTACCGAGAGCACCACACCTGCAACACATGACTCAACACAGTCTGCAGCTCCAATAGAACCAGGAGGCTGGGCCCAGAAGCGAATCCAGGGTCGATGGTCTTGTAGAAGTTGTGAGCACCTGCAAGTCACAGCCGTGCAGGATGCTGTAGCTGCCACGGAGGGAGGTGTTTCTCAAGCTATAAGGGGACCCCAGTCATCATCCAAGTCATTGGTCATTTATAATCATAAACCAACCATAACTTTGGAGCTTCCCGATTTTTTGAAACACCCACACGTGTTTTTGGAAACAAATGTGGGGATGCGTCACCAATGTACGACCAGCAAATCGACTCATGACGGGAACTGATTTCTAAGTAAGTCGAATCACTGATAGTCTTTGCATAATTATCACTAATAGTTTTTTCATCAAGTATGTAGGTCTTTGTATCATCTGAAGCGTTTGTAAAAGTCTTGCGGACCGAGTGACATGGCGGGTCCTCGGGAAGAGGTCTTGGACGAACTCAGAAAAAATTGTTCGCAATCGTTGATGGTCAATGATGGTGCTCAATTGCAAACATTGCTTAGTAACATGCTGATTATTGTCTCATAACAGCAAGCTTTCCTAAGGGTGTTATACCTCCCACACTCACCTGAAAGTCGGGATGTCATCCGCGCCTTCCTCAAACCAGAAGTCGGGATCGTCCACCTTACTGGTCCACTCGGGTTTCAGCTTCAAGTCGTTCTCGAAACGATCGTGACCTTGGCGCCCCAGCTGGGTTGCGAATGGGGTTGCAGGTACTCAGCTGGTTATGAATAAGCTATGAACCCACAAATAACTCATTAACCACAGACCCTGGAATTGTTGGGTGTGGCTTAGTAGCCACCACCCAAGTTGGGCAGTTGTGAATATCAAAAAAAACGTGGTTTCTGTGTTACCATAGATGGGTCAGTTCACCCTGCCTTGAACAAAAAACAGGAACAAAGAGAATGGGTCTGTGATCCACTACACTTTTCACCCAAGGCCGCCTTGACGACAGTCCACCTTCCCTTGAGTTCATCATCCACCAGATTGTTGAAGTGATACTCTGAGTAGCATGGCTAGTAGCAAAGTGACGTAGTTGAAACGGAAGAAATCCACCAGATTTAGAGCTGTCGTCAGAAAACGACTGTGCAAAGAGACCATCAATGGGAGCAAAACCTGTCCGAACAGGCACCCCGTCCGAGCTCAACCAGCAAGAAACACCTTACGCTGGAAACATCTTTGGCAAGTGGCCAACTTGAATGCCTCTCAAAACACGACAAAATTGACATAAATGTGACGGTTGACAGATTGGGCTTTGCTGGGTATCCCCAGAAAAATCGAGTGTGCAAATAGTTAAGATTGGCTTAAGTCCAGGACTGTCAGCAATAGTTTCCCAACCAAACATTCATATTTTTGAATGGTTGGGAACTGTTGGAGTGCAGGCTGAGCCGTGTGCCATCTAATTAGATTCGTTTCACAGAAGGACATCTTCCCATCTGGTCCTTTCTGGCTGCCACTGCAGTCTGCCATCCTTCACAATATCGACACACCTGCGAAATCAGGTCTCTTCAGAATATCCTATGTGGTTGGTGGTTATCGCAGTCATAACCCATCCTCAATGTTGGGTCAAAATCAAAAAATAGAAGCACCAGCCAATTATTCCATATTCTGTGACACAAAATTGAACTTGATGACATCACCCACCGCCCACAGGGACCGAAGTCTGTCAGCCAAGAATATGGTGAGAGGCTCGTAGCTCTTTCAGTCGAGCAACCATCAAAAGTCATACAATGAATGATCAAAATCCAGGTGGATACAGATGAGTGCAGATTAGATATCTATCTTGAATCAGTGCTTGGTGGATACAGATTGTGGCATGCCTGGCAAAGTCGGAACTGTAGCTGACTCTCTGATCTCATGCATACACAAATATTTCTCAAGTATACCAATACGCATATCGTCAAAGAACAACATAGATATCGTTACATGTCTATGTAGGTTTACAGATTTTTGCAAATATGGAGATATGCAAGTCACCGACACGGGCTTGTTGCTTCCATGGAACGGAAGAACAACTGCTCGTCACCAAACTGAGTCTTGCGGAACTTGGTGCGCAACTGGACATATCCGATCCTCAAGCTACTGTTGCGCGTTCGGCACTCGATCCAAGAAGATCTATGGATAATGTACGAGACTAATCAATATCAATATCATTTATCAACAATCAACAATAAACCATGAATAATAACAACACTCAATCATAATAGTCACAGAAATATCAAGAGTGATAATCAACCATACTCAGCACCAACCAGAAACTAACATTACATGAATCATTTCTCAGGATGCTGGCAATGATCTCTTGCTTGGTTGATAACTTCAACGGTTAGTAGCAAAACTTGGTATTGGGGCACACCATGGCTACTGTATGGCTCCTAATTTTCCAGCAACACCCCCAGAAACAGGGAACACCATGAAACCTGAAAAAAATCGGTTGGAGCACGATGCCCTGAGTTTACACCTCAGCACGCCTTGCACATCTTGGGTGGTCCAGCTCATTTCATCTCCATCCACAATCAGTTCATTCCCATCCTTGTGTGATATTACACCAGCAGCTGATACTGGCCGCACCACCTAATACATATTGAGTTGGCATGTTTTGATATGTTATGACATTGCCGCCATCGATGTCTCAGGAACGGATGGTGGCTGCGGGTGGAACCGTTGGCAACTTCAATCGTGATCATGTTCAACATTGAAAACAAGTGATATCAATCGTGTACAAATGACGCTTGGTTGTTGGTGTAAAGGACATTGTTGGTTTGTCGTCTGTTATTCAACCTTACATACACCCTACCTTCACCATACACCCTACCTTTCCAGAACTACCATGTCAACCACTTGGTCTTTTTTCGCGAATCTCGCCGCTTCTTGGAAGCACGGGGCAGCACTGGCACCGCCGTGAGATGCATCGATGACCAACTTGTTATCTCAGCAGGCGACTGTTCAGAACAGGAAGCGCCTAAGGATAATGAGCTCGTCATACGGTACTACATCATACATTTTTTCTCCCAGTGTAGACTATCTATTGAATATTTGAAAATTGGCCAGTTTGAAACATTGGTAAAGCTGGATATTCCTTGTCGATACACCATTGCTGGATGGAACTTCCCCCTGGAATCCTTGAATCCACGGTGGTTTGATCGCTCAGCCAAGGATCTTGATGGGTTCGGTGCGCGGCTCGGACGCAGCATAGATGTCGTAAATGATTTTCTTGGCATTCGTGGGTGGCCCCGGGGGACGCATCCGAGATGAAAAATTGTTTGCGGGTCTGTGCTGCAACCAGTCCTGGAAAAAACGAAGGCCCCGCCAAGTATTCAACAAGGATGGGCTGATTTTTGAGTGAACATTGGTAGGTAGGCCCGTGAGTAACTTCGAGAATTTCCAAGAAATTACCATTTCTTGGCTACCATTCGTAGCCTGGTACCCTAAAGAGCAGAGTGACGAAGACCAACCTCATGACAAGTGACTAATTAATCACCAATCACCAACAATCAATCTGCAGAAGAACATGACCAATTTTGAATGCACCCAGCCCTGGATGAAAATACCCGCAGGCAAAACACCCCCAGACGGTCCCCAAGGAAATGAAGAACCCTGGATGAAAACACAACCATATACCGACCATTGTACAACAACCTGTGATCCAGGATTTCACCCACATACACCCCTTGGTCCTGATCCGCCATCAACATTCATAGTCACTGGGTAAATCTGAGCAGGGACGGCTATGCTATTCTTGACTCTCAATGGTCATAGTTCACAGTCCTCCGTTGCTTGTGGAAACACTTCTTCCTGCAACAGCCCCAAGGATGAAATTCTTGAAATTCTACTGTGAAGCTTATGACCCAACGCGTTGTCAGGTGGTCGAATCATTAGCCGACTACAGTAGTCGCATACGTAAAACTGCATGGTGATATATATATATATATACAGAATACAGAAACATATCTATCTACATATTACATTATGACAAACAAAATATATGTATACATACATGTTTCTGCCATGATGATTTATGTTGCTGCACCAAGTCTTCGACACGAGCGTAGAAACATGTTACCAGCAAGAGGCCCACAACGATCACTATCTTTCACCAACCAAACTGAGACAGCGCCCTGGATGTGCCACGAGGTTCAACGTGCCCAACTGCTCTTGGATGTGCTCGAAGGGTTCGTCATTGAAGCTCTGGAAATCTGAACGGACGTCATCCACTGGCCGAAAACACATGACCTTGGTTGTGGTTGATCACCACCATGGATCGCCATGACCAAGGACTTCATGTGGCGCCATGCGGTGCCGGTGCCAATCATGATTGGATGTGAAGAATGGTGGTACTGATGAGCCCTGGTCAAGCCCATAGTGCATGCAATGCTTTGTAGTTTCCCTTCGGAAGCCAGCAATGATTAGCCCAGGCAAGTCGAGGCAGGAGTTTCCAAATGCTAAGTGAATCTTAGTGACCATATTGACGAGCAAGTGCTTCCAGATTGTCTCCCCAAAGCTCTCTGTTCAACGACAGCTCTGCTCAATGTCAGCTGATCTTTTACAATTCAGTGTCAGCTCTCTCTCTCTCTCTCTTGGCATCTCTTCTCAGTGCCAGCCCTGTCATGACATATCTGCTCATTGTTATCTATCTCTTGAAATGGTTTCCCGGTGTCAGCTGTCTCATGACATCTCCATTTTCTGCCACTTTTCTCATGACGGATTATCTCATTGTCCTCTCTTGTGACATGAATGGTCAATGTGCCTTGGGAAACTCTCTAGAAGATCTTTCTTGCGCAAACTTGTAAAGAGAGATTGTACTGCTGAGGGGATCTCCGCCAGAGCTCTTTTGGGATGAATTCTAATGCTAGAAGATATGGCTATGGGTCAATATTAACTAACCAATAATGGTGGCTAATAACCAATAAACTATAGGGAAACAATGGTGGATATGAGAAGATCCTATGCAAAAAGCCCACATGAGATCTTATGAGAGAGAAAATCTCTGAAAGACTGTGCAAAGAGCTCTCCAACAAGATCTTGTCACAACCGATCTGCGTGAGAACCTGAGAGGACTTCCGCAATTCAACTCTCAACTCTCAACAAGATTTGCAGAAGATCTTTGTCAACGTGTACAGCTCCGCTCGGTTCTCTCTCTTAGCATCTCTTCGCAATGTCAGTTCTGTCTCCTCTCCTGGCATCTCTTAATGATGTCAGTTCCCTTCGGGAATCAAAAAAATGTGCGCCCTCTCTTGGCATCTCAGCGCCCCTGGCATGACATACTGCAGACCTCTCGTGCTTGGTCATTCGTTTCCGAGATCCCGACAGGGAGCAAAGCCAACACGAATGGTTCGTGAATCGTTCGTGTTGACGGGTCAATCCGAGATATGCAACTCATGTTTGCGTTGCCACTTGGAATAGCCCTCCATCTTCGATCAAGTCGCGAAGGGAAAGTTCTGCGGTTCTTCAGATTCAGACTCCGCCCACTGCCCCAAGCCTGGGGCGTGCCACAGATTCAGAACACAACAAAATGACAACATCTGCCCTGCTTGATGCGTATAGGCCATGCAAAAAATATCTATTATATAACCCAAATAGGAATGAAACATGTTTAAAACTACCGACCAAACATGGCTGTTCCTAGCGCTTGATTTGCAGGTAATTCATCAGCACATATCAGCAAGTACCAGCACTGTTCTTGGGCTTGTGCTTGCCGGGTGAATGAGGACTAATCTATCCGCAGTACTGGCCTTAGAAACCCAACACGCTTTCAGGCGATTGTTGCCATAAACAGGCAACAGCAAGATGGTCTTGATGCACCAAAATAAACTCTCCAGTTTTGGAATGAACAACTGAGGTTGACGCTGTTGGTACTCTCCACAATGATCAACACCGCTCCAAGGCAAACAATTTTAGCCAAATGGGGCTGGTACTCTTTCCGTTATGGAAACCATGGTGCAGGATGATAGAGTTGGAACTGGAAGATGGATGAAAGTAATAAGCATACAGTGCATATATGTTACAACATATTTATATACTTCCTACCGTATCACAAGTATCGTGTGCAAAAATACCAACACATTGTTCACACCTCCAAAAGCCCGTGGATGCAAAGATCCCAACAGCAACTAAAAAAATTGATGAGCAAAGTCGATGAGCGAAGATAAGGGCAAAACATACAGAAAGTTGATCCATGAATTGGCAAAACCGTAGCGTCATTAGCTCTAGTCTTTATGCGAGTTCTTCACAAGGCTTTGACTTGATTCCTTCCCTGATTCCACACAATGTTGTGTGTTTCAATGCCATCTTTGGGTGTTCACAAAGTGACCCACAAAATCATTCCAAGGGGCCAAGGGGTCATCTTACTTTTAGATGGAAACCAGCACGATTGAGAGGCCACAGGACGTGCACAAACGCGCCTGTGGTGAAGGGATACTTCGAAGCCATCTTGAAGGAGTTCAAGAGGAGCTTTTCAGCCCAAGACTGGAGACTGCCGCTTTGGTCGGGGACGGTTTTTTGGGGCAAGCATTACTGCCTCGAAGAAGTTTCATTGCCTGTTGGTCTTTGCTGGCGAGTATACTGGTTGATGATCGTTTATGGCTATGGTATTGAACAAGAATGGATAATGATGTTGAAGGATGGTTGATGACATGATGCTCATTAGCGATCGTTAGTAATTGCTGTTGATGGTTGGTGACCACTATGCTAGCTGATGATTATAATTTTATCCTCAACGATGCTGGTTAAAGATTCAGGAAAATCATGCATTACTGCTGCTTGAACAGTGAAGGGAAATGCTGTTTGATGACGCTGAATATTAATGCTCAATGACGCTTAATGATGAGACCTGCTGACCGTTCTTGCTAGGGATAGTAAATGATGCCCAATAATTATGATCAATGATAGTGAGTGATGGTCCTGGGTGTCTAACAATTAGCTGATTGATGATGGTTCAGGATTCTTCAGAATCATGATGCGCAACTCATTGTTACTGTTGATAAGCTGGTTGATTCCGGTATCCCAACATGGGTGTGAAAAGCAGGGGTACTCAACTGACATGCCATGGAAATCCAGAGTTCCAGCATTCCCAGCTGGGCTTCAACCTACAGAAATCAAGTTCCAACATCCGCAGATCTACCCTCCGGTAACCTAAGTCTTCAAAATCACCAGTCTTTGTAGCTAAGCCACTATAAATGGTGACTTTTTCACGTCAGTTCAGGTAAATTTGCAAAAATGTATACCTGCTTTCTTTGTTCCTGAATGTTTTCTCCTTGAATTTGTCGGCACTTGGTCCGCGTTGAGGCAATCGGGAGACCGACTTAGCTACCGGGTGCACCCCACAACCAGGGTGCAACAACAAACGGCAAACATAAACCCAATGAACCAGGATTGTAAACCATCTCAACCATCATTGAACCATTGAAATATGTGAAACATAATTGCATCATGATAATTGACAAATTGTCATTTACCAATTGAAACCAATTAAGTGAATTAATCATTAACGAATGATCACCAGCCAGTTCAAAGTGCCCTCGAATTGAGGGTCACTTTGCGGAAAAAATGCAAATCGTCAAGTTACAAGACTATATCACGCTCAAGTGCATCGAAGTGATCCTTTCTAAGATGTTTGTAGGTGACCTCTTTCTTGGGGTGTGACTCGAGTGTCACTTGCGTGTCAGTGCTCATCCAACGAGGTCACTTACAGGCCTGTAAAGGTCACTTAGGATGCTGAAAAGGTCACTTACGAGATAGTACCCTGCATGTCACTTGCGTGTCTCTGGGTGCCTTTCATGATCATGACCTACTGACGAATCGTCAGTGACCTGAATGCGTCAGTGACCTCTTTTAAGATTCTTCTGAGTGACCCTTTCCCAGGAGGTTAGTTAGTAAAAACAAGGCAAACGGTCACAAAGAATCGCCTGGTTCACGATAATGGACTGATTATCATTTACCACTTGTAACCCAGTAAGTGAATTAATCATTCACAAATGCATTTACCAATTCATGATCGATTAACTGATGGTGGTAAATGTATTTATTTTATTGATCATTTACCAATTAATCATTTACCATTTATTGAATGAAGCATGATCATCAATGATCATGATGGCAACCTCAGCTCGCCTTGTCCCTGAAATCTGACAACTTGTTGCAGAGCGTATGTTCAAAATGGCTGAAGCCCTGCTGACCTCAGATCTGACCACAAGGCTGCAGGTGTGCGATGGGGTGGGAAATGCTAAGATCTTGTTGACGCTAACAGTAGTGAATGTTGACATAGTCGTAATGTTAACATTCATAGCAGTGAATTAAATTGACTATATGGTAAACAAAGTAGTGAATGTTAACCAGATTATGCTAATAGTGAATGTTGACAATATCTTAGCATTGACCAAACTATGTTAACCAGATTATGAAACTAGAAAAATGTTAACCAAATTAAGCCAATAGTGAATGCTGCTAATCATAATTTGGTTGGTGGTTGAACCATCCTTATGAAAAACTATTACCGTAGACAACCAACAAACCATTCTTAAGAAAAGGGGGAACAAAATGTTTCAGACCGCCAATCAAAATCTATATATACCTGTAAAGAAAATGGCATTGCGAAGAACTGTCTTGGTGAATTGGTTGCCACCTAACGGCTCTAAATGACCAAACAGCCATGAATGGCAGCCACAACATACCGTTCTGTGGTTCTACGAGCACCTGTGCTTCCATGACACTATTGTTTGGTTAACCCAAATATTGTACCTGAAGAAAATTGGTGTCCTCATTTAAAATTAAGTTTGTCAAATGGTGATCTAGGGAAGTATCCAACCTAGATTAACTCGTGACAATTTTGCCTCCGTCGACTTACCATCTCCACTGCTACCGCGAGCCATGTGTGTCATGTCCTGTCATGAACGCTTTAACGATTCTTGCTGCCCACCAAATGCCTAAGGGCGCCTGATACCCAATCCAAGTTGTGGGCATATGCCTGTGTGCCATTAAGCACTACATATGCAGGGGCCGCAATCAACTGCAGGTTTATCGTCATTGGCCATTTTTAATTTGGCAGTCTCCAAGCCTACGGCAAATCACTGCTTCTAATGATCTGTGCATAGGTACTCCTGTTGGCTGTGATGAGATCTTCTATTGGTATCTTTTGAGTCTTATGGGGTTACTTATTTTCTAGTGAGTCTGATAAGAATTTTCTTCCAAGATCTTTTGGGACGTCTTAGGACAAACAACATCAAAATCCAACCCCCGCAGAGCACTACATTTATAGGGAGTTCTGATCTTATGGGGTATCCTAGTTTAGGGTTTACGGGTTTTAGGGGTTCAGGTTGCAGGGTTTCAGGTTCAGGGTTGTCAACTTCACATATGCCATTTCATGTTGCACTTGATGCAAATCCAAAGATCATCAAAGCTAATGCACAGCCTCAAGGCCCTGTGTGTTGACATATAAATACACTCAATATATCATATGATTCATGGTTCCACATGAATATATTCACAGAACACTATTAGAACACTTCAAAATATTCACAAAACATCTGGATTTTGTTCCTCACAACGCAGTCTTTTGTGAAATTCGGAAACGTCGGCCCAACGTGCAGGAGCTCATCTCGACATTTTCGGGAAGCACCGTGGAGAACAGCTGCTACACGCTAGGTGGTTCCAACCCCTCTGAAATATGTTGGTCAATCAACCAACTATCCCTGAATACAAGGAAACTTGAAAAATTACTTTACTTCGTGTGATCCCCACCATCACATGCAAATCTGACACAGGTATCTGGCATAGCTTCTGGCATTCTATCTGGCATAGCTTTCGGCATTCTATCTGGCGTAGCTTCTGACATTCTATCTGCTTTTGGCATTCTATCTGGCATAGTATCTGGCATAGCTTTTGGCATTCTATCTGGCATAGCTTTTGGCAAAGCTTTTGGCATTCTATCTGGCATAGATTTTGGCATTCTATCTGGCCTAGCTTTTGGCATTCTATCTGGCATAGCTTTTGGCACTGTCTCTGGCATGGCTTTTGGCATTGTATCTGGCATGGCTTTTGGCATTCTAGTTGGCATAGCTTTTGGCACTGTGTCTGGCATAGCTTTTGGATGCTTTTGGTATTCTATCTGGCAAAGCTTTTGGCAGGGGAGTTGAGGTCCGGCAGGGAACACTGGGCGTGGATGATCGTGGTTGAGGTCCGGCAGGGAACACTGGGCGTGGATGGTCTGGTTGAGGTCCGGCGAGGAGGAGGAGGCAAGGAGGACGAGGCGAGGAGGAGGAGGAGGAGAGGAGGCAGCTAACATAAAATCTAACAAGCCTCACCTTGCAGGTGGGAAAAACCTCAAAACCACCAGCCAGAAAAGCATGGCTTCAAAAAAAGTTGCAGGTCCACTGGGATGTTTAAAACCATTTTCATGCACCGAATCTGAGTGGGATCACTTCAAAGAATATGCAACGGGTCGGTGAAGATGTTCATGCACTAATTCGACATGGTCAGCTGACCATAATGGACTATGACCCATCAATAGTCTTCATGGTTCCCCATATTTCACGGCATCCCATTGGCAACTATTGTCAATCAAAGACCGCCAATGCCAAACCATGCCAAACCATGCCAAACCCACCCACTCACCAGCCCTGGCCTCGCAAGGAATACAGCATCACTGTGTTCACGCTCTCCTTTGCGGGTTGCTGTGATAGATGTGTTGGAATACAACTTGCAGCACAACATGTGTTGCGGGCTTCTTGGTGCTGAAAATCCGAACGAAACAGACCTTGGGTCATCCACAGACCTGGCTGAAGCACTCCCAATGTAAAGTATTTCATCAAGGTGGGGTTGCAGGTCTTTTCTATCGCACCTGTGCACATCAGCTAATCATACTCGTGTTTGCATTCAAACAAATGCATATACATGCACATATACATTGGGGGCTGCCCCCGCACACAAACAGTGACCACAAATCATACCACGAACAAAAACTGGAAAAAATGCTAAATAATCTCGACACTATGATTTGTGCCATTGTTTTTCCTGCTTTTTTAATTTTTTTTGTGGTCTTTTTGGCGTACTATCTACCGCAATGTACTACAACGTGCTACAAAGTACAACAATGTACTACGTACAGTTTACTACGTACAATGTACTACAACGTACTACAACGTACTACAAGGTACTACAACGTACTACACTGTCCTACACTGTCCTACAATGTACTACAACGTACTACAACGTACTACAACGTACTACAACGTACTACACTGTCCTACACTGTACAACAACGTACTTCAAGGTACCACAAATCAAACCACAAAAAAACACAAAAAACACACAATCATTTTCGCAAAAAAATGTGAGAATGTTCTCAAAAGATGATTCTGTTTTTTTGGGGTGGGTTTTAGAGCCCTGGAGGCTTTATGACTGCTAGTGTGCGGGGGCAGTATAATGTATGTGTCTAAACTGTGTAATTATCTGACTACAATTCAAAATTGCGATGGCTCTACCTGGTTTCAAGGACATCAAACCTTAAGGAATGAATGACTCAAAGCCATTGGCACCCCAAATTGAAGCTCAGCACCCCGTCAACCACTGAGCCCAACCACTGGAATGTCGAAGACAGGAACTTCAAACATGAACAACCAAGCGGGTTGTGTCTATTTAACTCTCCAGTAGACTGGCTAATCGGGTTGATCTACATATATCTACATGCCTGAGGCTGGGGCTCACGAGACGCACCCCCGGCCACCTGCGCTCGCCCTGCGTCTCCTCCTTGTCCCGGAAGACCTTCAGACCGATGCCTGGCGCCATACCGTCCTTCTTCAAGGGCCCTGCCGGTCCAGCGCGCAGCAGAGCATGGTCCTGGCCATGCAAACCAACAGCGCTGGTGACGCTGGGAAGGAAATGGCGAAGATTCGCGGCTTAGTTGGTGACTCCAGTGTTGGAAGCATTGATGAATGATCCAATGACTTTTTTCTCGGACAATTCGTCTACTTGGGGAGAACTCAGGCTGATTTTTCGGCTACTTTGGTACTAGAAAGACTCCAAATGCTTCCAAATGCTTCCAAATGATACCAATATTCCAATAATCCCACTATGGAGTTGTCCTTTGTGTGAAAGCCCGGTTGAAGCACGCAATTGACAGGGGCGTGCAGGAACCTAGGCCATCCACTAGCTGTTTTCTTTGATGAAAGCTTCGTGCTGTACATTTCCTTCCAGACTTAGGTACACAAGTAGCTGGAATATGGCTTTCAAGGGGCTATCCACATTGTGCTTTTGGCTTTATTTCAGTTGGTTAGAATTTTAGAATTGTTTTGATTTTATTTGGAAAGTCTTGGATGTTTGCTGGAATGTCGCGGAATGTTGGCGGGATGTGGTGGAATGTTAGGGGTGTTTGTGAAATGTTGAATGTATTTGGGGAGTCCTTGGGGTGGAAACATGGTGGAATACTGTGGGAATTTCTGGAATGTTGTGGATGGTGTTTTGTTTTTGTTAAATGAGAAAAGTTCCACTCCCATGGTGAAGTCACCACATGTTAGTCAATAGCGACCACGGTAGCGTGGGGCTCAAGTGTCGCTTGAAAAGGGAGCGGCAATGGCTTGACCGCTGGAGGGTAACCCCTTTCAGTGGTAGCGGAGCCGCATCGTCGGCCTTCGCTTTAGCCATGTCGGTTCCAGGTGCAGACGACCGCAGCCGCATCGAGAGCTTCGATGGGTCGGATCCCAGCGCCTACCGTCGCTGGAAGAGAAGAGCACAGTTGATGTTGGCGGCTCTACCGTCAACGGTGTCGGAAGCCAAGTACGGCCCAAGACTGATGGAACACATCAAAGGTGAAGCAGAGATCTTGCTGGAAGGCATCAGTGTTGCCGACCTCACACAGAAGGGAGGCGACAAGCTCATCTGGGCGATCCTAGATGAGAAGTACGGGCCTCAACCTCGTGATCTTCTGCAGCTGGCCCTCAAGGGCTTTTTCTACGAACTCCAGGTGAAGCCGGCAGAGCTGTATAGCCAATTTTTGGCTCGCTTTGACTCTGCGAATCGACTCCTTGAAGAGCAGGACATAAAGCTTCCATCTGCAGTTCGCGGATATATGCTGCTGAAGAAACTGAGGCTGGAGAGTACTGAAGAGAGTATGGTAATGACCCATACGCAGGGCAAGATGGACTTCGAGGATGTGCAAAAGGCAGTTCGGGGCATATTCCCAGACGGGAAGGGCCATGTCAAACACGCCCGGGACAAGGACGTGTTTCAGGCAGAGGCAGATGAGCCTGAGGTGACTGTGATGAGTGAGGACCAGGATATCCAAGAGGTAGCTGAGATGATCGCTCAAGAACATCAAGAGAAAGAGAACCAAGACGATGAAGAAGCACTCGACACCTTCGAGTCCTACTTGGAGGTGAGGAAGAAGCTGCGGGAGCAAAAAGTGAGTAGGGGCTATGTTCCAATGAGCTCCAAAGACAGCCGCCCAGGAACTCAATGGCGGCTGAATGGCACAGTGAGGGGACGTCTTGAGCTGCTCAAGGCCAAGACGACATGTCACCTGTGCAAACAACGAGGCCACTGGAAGCGTGAGTGCCCGCTGAACCAAAGTGGGCGACGTGAGAAGACCAGTGGTGCCAGCAGTTCGGGAGGCAAGACGGGACAGCAGGACGTGAACATAGCAGAGGTGCTCACCAAGGAAGCGCTGATGGTTGACGATGTTTGGGAGCTGTTTCGCCATGAAGCAGCTGGGGACAGTGATCAAGCCACGCAAGAGTTGAAATCAGGGAGCCCCACACTTGAGCGGGCGCAGGATAGTTTTTTCTCCGAGGCTTTTGTCAATGACAGCCGTGTAGGGCAGGGCTTAGAAGTCCAGGATTCCACTGTGAGTCTTGGCCAGTGCGCTGTTCCAGACACTGCGTGTCGACGCACGTTGGTAGGTGAATACACCCTGAGCCAGATTGCAGGGTACCTGGAGAAGCAAGGTATCAAGGTGATCCGTAGGAAGGGGGAATCTGATTTTAGATTCGGGAATGCGGAGACCCTTCATGCCAGTGAGTACGCTTTGATTCCTGGGTACCTTGGGGGAAAACGGTTTGTGATCAAAGCATCCATTTTGCCTGGTTCAGGGAGTAGGACACCTCTTCTCTTGAGCAAGGAATTCCTTCGACAACTTGGTTGTGTGATGAACATGGTTGATGATTCGGTGAGTGTGTTTGGTTGTGTGATCAAGATGGGGACTACTGGGAACGGTCACTATGCTGTTCGCTGTTTTCATTTTCCTCATGAGTGTCATGTCCATGAAAGAGAATCCGGAAGAATTCATGTAGAGCGAGATAGACATCCAGGAGAATCCCAGATGTCATCCGAGCCGAGACAGCCCAGTGTAGCTAGCAGTGAGAAGAAGCACCACCCTGACTTCACTCGGAGCCATGTCGCATTCCAAGCCAGTGACGATCGCCAACGAGGAGATCCAGGCCATGCTGAGAAACATCAGCCAGCCAGTGGACGAGACGGCGGAATGGAGGACCAACCCAAAGCATCTGGACAAGATGCCCGACCACGAGGACGATGGGATGGGACTTCCAGTGGACTCCGAGACCAAGATCGCCGACGGGAAGCACAAGAAGGCCACCATGGGCTGGATGTATGTCAACGACAAGGGCTACTGCCAGTGGGTGCGCAGCAGCGTCAACACTGGAAGCAGTGTGAGCATGCAGCGCATCAAGGTGTATGTGATCGCCCGGGATGGAGCGAAGCGCCAGCGTCTGCTTCTGGAGTTGGGAACAGCAACCCCATCATCAGCAGCAGCAAGTGCGACAACACCACCGACGGCAGTGACTCCTGTGCCAGGAGTGATGGGAACACCTCGCATGACGACTCAGGTGCGATCAGTTCCGAAGCCCAAGCAGTACCCATGGTCATCCCCGATGTCGAGGGGAACAGTGCGCAGTCGTCAAGAAGAGCAAGAGCAGATGGAGTGGAACTACGTGGGAGAACCACTCGCCGCTCGTTCTGTGATGATTATGGAAGTGGTGGACGGCAAGATTGTGAACTATGTGGATCCCATGAAGACTCCACACGAGCCAGAGGCGATGGCACTCCTGAAGGAAGCCCATGGCATCCTGGAGGAGCTTTTGGTTCAGTAGAGCATGTCATGTCTAAGAAGAGTCGTGTGGGCTTGCAGAGGAACCTTAAGGATTGGTGTGATGATAATGTTGATGCTGGTGACATTGTTGATGAATCTGAGGGTTCTGCACCACATGATTTCTTCATAGTCAACGTCCAACAGAGGACGGATTTTGCTGAGGTATTTTCCATGCCTCGTATCTTGCCAGTTGCTGCTAGGAAGGGTTTGCACGGCTTGAAATCATATGACGTGAATCTGGGGTGGGACTTTCTGAAGGCAGAATGCCGACAGAAGTGCTTGGATGACATTCGCAACTATGAACTCCAGTGTGTCATGGTATGTCCACCTTGTGGCCCATTTTCCACCATGCAAAACTGCAGCACCGGCAAACAAGACGATGCTGAGATGAAAAGAAAGATGGTTGAGGCAAGGGTCTTGCTTCAATTTGCCATGCAGGTTTGTGAGGTGCAACACAAGGCTGGTCGCAAGTTCTTGTTTGAACAACCCGTAGGAGCTGCGAGTTGGCATGAACCATGTGTTTTACATGTGAAGGGGCTTGAGGGGGTCCGAGAAATTGTGTTTGATCAGTGTTGCTATGAACTGAGGGATCCGGTCAACCACAAACTATGTAAGAAGAGGACCAAGATCATGACGAACTGTGATGAGATGAGTGAGCTGGCTAGGGACTGTACGGGAGACCATGACCACCAACGGTTGGAGGGACAAGTCAAGATAGGGGGCAGATGGGTTAACCGGACCAAAGTTGCTCAGGTTTACCCCCAGAAATTGGTTGAGGCTATCGTTCGATGCTACATGAAGTATAGGAAGAAGAGTCACCATGAGGTCCTAGCGAGCGAGGCGTTGCAGGAGGATCGCACGGACTTGGAACGTAGTGTCAGGAGATGCCATGTCAACCTAGGACATCCCTGACGGGAACGGTTCATTCACATGTTGAGGTCCGCGGGGGCCAGTGGGAAGGCGATTGAGATCGCCAAGAAACTCAGGTGTTCAGTTTGTGATGTTCACAAACCTTATCCCAGTCATGCGGTTGCGAAACACAAAAGGGCTGATGGATTCAACCAACAATTGAACATTGATACGTTTGATCTTCCCATTTATGAAGGAAAAGTGTTGAAGATGTTGAACATTGTTTGTGAGGGATCAGGCATGCAGATTTGTACCCCTTTGTGGAAAGGATGTACGGCGAAAGAGGTACGTAAGTGCTATAGGAAGTACTGGAAGAGATGGGCTGGTAGTCCGTATCGGGTCTTTTCTGATGGGGGCACCGAGTTTGATTCCATGGTTCAACAGGGCTTTGATGCTGATGGGGTGTATGTTGACAAGTCAGCTGCGTACAGTCCGTGGCAGAATGGCATGTGTGAACGACATGGGGGCATCTGGAAAGGTATTTTTGCCAAAGCTTTTCAAGAGAGTAGTCCTACGAACAAACAAGAGGTTGGAGAGCTGATCGACCATGTCAATAATGCCAAGAATTCCATGACCAGGAAACACGGATTTAGCCCATTTCAACATGTTTTTGGCTCAGATCTTCGTATCCCAGAGAATCTTCTGGAAAGCAATCCAAGCATTCCGTACCACTCAGGTGTCATCCATGGAGTAGAGGAACTGGTGCGATCGAACCAGTTGAGACATGCTGCTCGCCTTGCAATGATCGAAGCTGACAATGATGACAAAGTGAGAAGAGCAGTAGTTCATCGTCCTCGAACTGCTCGTGGACAGGAACTGGCAGTGGGGGACTACGTGTACTACTGGCGACACTACGCCAGTGATGGCAAGAAGGGTACGTGGAAAGGACCTGCTCGAATCATTGGATTCTATGATGGAAGATCCAAGATCTGGGTAGCCTATGGGAACAAGGTACTGCGTTGCGCACCAGAACAGATCCGACGGCTAACGCCAGATCAGGAGGCAGCGCTACGCTTTGTGACTGAAGACATGGTGGCAACCCGGCGAAGACTTGGAGATCAAGGAGCTCAGGTGTTCACTGACATCAGCAATGAGTTGCCACCCGCGGAGGAGGCCAATGCTGAGATGCAAGTGGATGGCGCTCCTGAGATTGATCCGAACCAGGAAAGAGCTGCCAAACGCCCCAGGATTGAACCAGAGGCGGATGAGATAGAGCGGGATCTGGCAACGGAGTTTGTCAACACACAGCTGGAGACTGGAGAAGTTGATGAGGCCGACACTGGAACGCCTCAAACCACAACTCGTCCGACAACTGAATCTGGAGATGTTGATCCAACCACCAGAGGAGAAGAGCCACCGCTATCGACGTATGGTCCCATGAGGAGAATGGAACCTCCAGACGATGGTCAGATGAGAGACACTCCTCTGAGACAGGCGATGAGGCAGAGTCTGGAGATGCTGGATGTGGGGAACACTAGAGTGTCTCGAACGCCCTATGAAAGACCACCCGGAACCAACGGCAATGAACGGGTCATCTCCGGAGATGATGAGATGGAATCCTTTGAATGTTTTCTCGCTCAACAGAGACGAGAATCAGAGCTCCGAAACTCTGACATCAAAGAATGCGAGTGGGAGCAAGTACTGCGGGGGAAAAGAAAAGAGTTTGATAAGCTGATCAAGACAGGAGCCATCAAAGTACATACTGGAGAAGAGGCTGAAAGAATCATGGAAACTACTTCCCCTGAAAGGATTCTGGATAGTCGGTTTGTTAAGACTCGTCGTGCTAGTCCGGATGATGAGGGTAAGACGGAGATCAAGTGTAGATGGGTGTTGAAAGGATTTCAAGATCCTGACCTTCTTGAACTTGAGCGACAGTCACCAACCCTGAGTGCTGATGCACTTGCGGTAACCCTGCAGTTGATTGCGTCTCATAAATGGTTGATGCACATCATGGACATTGAGGGAGCTTTCTTGCAGGGGGAAGGGCTTGAGAGAAAGAATGGGAAGATATACGCTCATCTTGGAAACGACTCGGTCCCAGGTATCCCCGAAGGTGCGGTTTTCGAGCTGTGTAAGTGTGTTTACGGACTGATGGACGCACCACGAAAGTGGTGGGAGAGCATCAGTAAAACCTTGGTCAGTCTGGGGATGAAACAAAGTGAGCTGGACCCATGTGTGTTCATGTGGTTTGACCCCAAAAGGGATTTCCATTTGGGGGGGATCTTGGCTTTGCATGTTGATGACATGGTTTGTGGAGGGTGTAGCGATTTCATGGGGATCATCGAAGAACTTCGGAAGATTTACCCCTTCAAACATGTCAAGAAAGGTCAAGGCGAGTTTCTTGGGAGAACCCTGAAACAACTTGAGGATGGATCCATCGAATGTAGTCAAGAAGAGTATGCCAGCAAAGTGCCGTCGGTCACCATCTCTCGGGAGAGAAGGAAACAAAGGGATGACGTGTTGACCCCCAAGGAACTTCAGCAGTACAGGGGAATTTTGGGGGCTGCTGGTTGGTTAACTGGGAGTACTCGACCGGACTTGGCTGCTTGGACTGGACTTCTTCAACAGAGACTAGGAAAGGCTTGTGTTCAGGATCTCATTGAGGCGAACAGGCTGGTGTCTAGGATTCGTGACATGAAACACGTCAAGATCACTATCAAAAGTATACCGATACATGAAGGTATGATCGTTGTCACCAGTGATGCGAGTTGGGCAAATTGCCCTGATTTGAGTAGTCAGGCTGGGTATGTTGTGATGTTTGCTGATCGACGTGTGGCCCAAGAAGAGTGGAGCGACATATCGCCGCTGCGATGGAAATCATGGAAGCTGGATAGGAAAACCCAGAGTACTCTGGGAGCAGAACTGATGGCAGTATCTCGATCCATTGCTGAGGGAGACTGGATTCGATCACTGCTAGCTGAGTTCACACAGTCAAGATATACTCTGAAGACTGACTGGGAAAGAAGACAACAGATTGGTATGCTGGTGATCACTGACAACAAACCAGTGTACGACCACTGCCAGGGAGAAGGAGTCACGATCAAAGACAAGAGAACGGCCATTGACATGATCGTGATCAAGGCTGATCTGAGAGCACAAAACGTGTCCCCACGGTAGCGTGGGGCTCAAGTGTCGCTTGAAAAGGGAGCGGCAATGGCTTGACCGCTGGAGGGTAACCCCTTTCAGTTGTGGATGGTGTTTTGTTTTTGTTAAATCTTTTTTTTGGAATAGCTCTTCGAGATTGGATTGTAGGGCCCCCTGAGAAGAAGAAGAAGAAGAAGAAAAGAAGAAGTATTTCGACCTAACTGAGATGCTTGATGGGAACTGATGTGTTTTTGATGTTTTGGAGTTAGTTGAGAGCCAGGTTTGACAGCATTATTTCAATCTAGATTTTGTTTGGCGTGAGTGATGAAATTGGTTCTTAAACAATTTTCCAGAATGGTCTCGAGGCATTCAAAACGTTGCAGAAGAATATTTTCAAGAGTAACGTTTGGGACCACTATGATAACTTTATAACTTTCTACGATAGTGGCTCAGATCTGGCTTCACAGTGGTTTTTGATGCTTGACTGCAAAGAATGGCCAATGATGCTGTATAATTCGTGGTTTTCAACAGTTAATAAAAGCTACTGAATGATGGTTCGATCAAAGCAAACAAGAGTCATATAATAGCGGATCGTAGAGATTTCTGAATGGTGGACAACTGCGTGCAATGGTTAATCATACTTAACTAATTGTTGAATCATTGTGGACAATGCTTGATTGTGATATGGTTGAAAATGGTCATGCCTCGAGGTGCTTACTACTTGCTCATTATGGTCAATGATGCTTCAGAGAGCTTCATAATGGTCCTCCGGGTTAAAACAAATTGACTATGGATGACTATTGCATGTTCTGGCTGCTGACCTTTCGTAATAGTCAAAAGAAGCTGATGATCGTTTCTAACGGCTGATAATGTGTAAACGACAGCAAACAATGCTGTGTAATAGGGGATAATTATGGTTCTTAATGATTAATAACTGCCTGTAATTGTTGAAACTCTTGCATAGTGTTTAGCAATGCCATGTTTCATGATGAATGATAACTAGCGACTGCCGATAATGGTGAATGATGACTTTACCACGGTTAATCATGGTCAACGATAGTTGGTTCTGGTTGATAGTGGTTGGTAGTGCATATTGATAGCTTATGATGGCCAATAGTGTGCAACAACACCTGGCCAATGGCTAATCCATGTTAGTGGATATTAGTGGTCCTTCATGGTGAACAATTGCCGACAATTGTTGGTGATGCTCAATCATTCAATGAACATAAATAAACATTAAATGTGGTTGACAAAAAAGAACAGTTAATCATGGTTTATGGCAGTCGTACAATAGCTGCTAAAAATGCTGGCAATGCTTAATAATGGCTGATGATGTGAAATGACGGTCAACACTATATGGTTGAATTATGAATGACAGTTCATAGTGAATATTGCCAGTAAATCCCGGCAAATAACGGTGGTTGATGCTTAATCATGGTAGATCATCGATAACAAGTGTCGGTAGTGATTCAACATGGTGGAGAGTCGTGAGTGGCAACGCATAATTAATTGGATGGTTTGAAATGGACAATTATAGTTCGTAGTGGTTAGTGTCCACGACATGAACCCACAGTGCTGGTCATATCTTGATTGGTCACTGCTCGTGTTTGTCAATAGGCTTATCCTTCTTTGATCGACTCATCAATCGCACATGGTCACCACCATTGATGCATTGAAAGGAATTTGGAAAATGAATTCCTTCCCCTTTCAGACCCCCTGAATTCTGTAAGGAGAACTCCGATTCCAACCAAAGTTTCTGGGCGGTTGAATATTATCACACGTTAATCACATTCAGAAAAGAATCAATCATTACAAATCATCATTGACCATGCTTGTCCAGGAGATCTAACTATAGATCATTATGAACCACTACTAGCCCTATTGTGGGACCGAGATGCGTATTGGATGCTTTCTTTTCCTGACAAGCTGTGCAGCATCGTGCAGCACTGCACCTGCTTCTTTGCAAAGACCCCAGTGTAACCTGACGAGAGCTGTGCACCCGCGACGCATATCCAAACAAAGTGTTCGTTCAGCTGTTGGCGGGTCAACACGGCAACAAATAGAATGTCAGCATCTACCCATTGCATCCCATTGCCACATCTTGCCACTTTGCTTTCTTCACAATAATCTTAAGCAATACAACCAGGATGATTGCAACCCCAAACGTTCAGAAATAGCTGCATGAATGCTGCTGAATCCGCCAGCTAAAAAGCCATAGCTGGTTGGATCTGATGGAGAATCAGGGACCTTTGAAACCACCAATCAAACGGGCTGTTTCTGAAACCCAGTATCCAGCGCTGCTTCTGGGACTGTCATATCCAACAAAACAAACTATCTTCGGGACATCAGTTCCCTTTAAGTCAGTGTACTCAAAGAGTTGTTCTGAAACAGACTGATTTTGTTTCTTCGTTGCTCACTGGAACGAACTGTTTGTGAACAATGATTTGATTCTTGTCGACCCATAATAGCCAAAGAAGAGCGAAATAACTACATAATATTCATCAGATGTTAACAAAATCTTGGAGTCTGGATAGCCAATTTTTTTTGTTATTTGGAAGCCAGGTTCTTTTCTGGTTTGGTTGGATTTGAAAAACAGTCATGCTCGCCACATGGCATTGTTCACAGCAACATGCTTCACCGCAGCCAACTGAGCCTCCACACACTCATCCTAGCAGGACTGTTAAACACTGAAGTTGAATGACAAAGCAAACCTTACATTGGCTTTACAACACACAGCCGGGGAGTTTCAAGAACAAGAGCACATAAGAGCACCTCCCTTGGGTGTAAGCCTACGATGTGAACAACGCACCCATTTCACTGATACTGTATACTCATGTCATGACCACTGTTTCAGAGCTGGGAGGTTGAGGCCCTCTTACAATGGTGGATTCTCCCAGCTTGATATAGAACATCAAACATCATAACTGATTGATTACTCATAATCAACCACTCATCCACCAGTCTTTCAACATGAGATTTACACACCTGCATAACAATGATTGATACCTTCACCACAATGGTTATCCGTGTTCGCCCCCATCCCAATCAGAGTACTATGCAGATTGCTATTTGAATTTAATTATATCAAATTTGAATTATAATATGTGAATTATGTATTTATTGTGAGATTAATCAGTTGTATCTTACCCATTTCAGCGACTGATCCTGCCACACAGGGCTCTCAACTTTCAGCTCCACCAGGTCCGACGAGGCACCCAACTTCTTCACCACGTCCTCATCCCAAATCAAGGAGACCTTGGCCACCGATCCTGAGGCTCGTTCCGAGGCTGGGCGGCCAGTAGCTGGTCTGGTGTTGGAATCCCAATGGATCATGATGATTCGGATCATGCTTCATGATGATGGACGATGATGGATGCTGATGGATCATGATGGATCATCATGGATCATGTTTCTTCATTTCAATTCATTTCATTCATTTCATTCATTTCATTCATTTCAATTCATTTGATTCATTTCGTTCATGTTCAAAATCCATGAAACGCATGGATATCCCAGAATTCCAAACTCGCATGGATCACCACAGCTCCAAATGGTCCCTCTGAGCGACCAAATTCGGGGATTTCGGGGCAGCCATTGGGGCGTGGAGCTGATCCTACCGGTGGTAATGGCACTACTGATGGTACCATGTTGTACCAGCAACCGTCGGTTACGTACTAAGGGCTGGGCTAAGGGTACCCGAACCAGTTAAGGTACCGGGAAAGTGTTACTAAGCAATACTAACGAATAATTTCAATAATTTGTCAATGTTAATCTCATGAGTTGGAAGGACCCGCCAAGAATTACTGTAATCATACACCATGGCTATGCTGGTATGATGGCCTCCAGAAACCGAAAACTCGGAGTGATAGCCTACCAGACCTTTTATAAGGGATCGGTCTGATGCTGTGTGCAACATATTCATCCGAAATGATACGCTAGATACAACCATAAATACTAATCGTTCTGATGCTGTGCAACATATTCATCCGAAATGATACGATAGATACAACCATAAATACTAGATTATAATTCAGCAACGGTGTTATCTCAGAAATATTTTGCGATGACCAACCGTGACAAAATTGCAAAGATCTTATTGGCTACCACACTATTCGAAGGATCATCGTCCGAATACCAGATTGAAGTGAAACGGCATATCATGCAAGCATCACTTGCAATAATGGGTTCGCCACTTTGCGCTAGACAATAAGGATGACAAGATAGTATCGGTTAAACCCTTCTTTGTGGCCAATGTTCAAACTCGTTTTTCCTTGGCACCATGGCTAGGCCAATCCCGAGTCATTCCCGACTTAGGGTATCAATTCAGATTTGCAAGATTCATTGTTGAATACTGTATCATTCTTCAATGCGGACGTTCCTCTAGCCATTGAACAAGCAAACTGAAACCGAAACACGACAGTGACTCTGGCTTGGACTTCTCACCACCCACTGAAGCACTAAGTTGCTTGTAACACCTTGTAACATTGCCATGTTGCTCAGCTCCTATTCTGAAGTATTCCGTGGCTGCCAAGCAACCAATGGGGTGGATCAATTTCTTCGCGTGCGGGGGCGGCGGCATCTGCGGCAAGGGAAAATCCAGATTCCACTCGAAGGTTCCGGTCAGATCCTGTTAGGCAAGGAGGTCCAAGCAACGCCCTCGCTTTCTCAACGCAAGTTGCGATGGGAAATGGCGGTTTTTTTTTGTGGCTCACTACGGTCGATGATGGTCACTTCCCATCATGAAAATTAACCATAAAGACTACTGCAATGAAGTTAACCATCATGGTTACTGATGATGGGTTACTTCATTTGCATAGTACTTTCGTTCATGCTTGCGTAATGACGGATACAGTACTGTGATCCATGTAGAAAACTAATTCTGGTCAGAAGTCGGAGTGGTGGTTGGGTTGATTTGTCCAGTTGGTGCTAAACTATTTGGGTCAAGAAAAGTCATCAGTCATCACCATCATCCATCATTGTCTGGTTTTTGTGATAATACAAACTATCACCCTCCCGTAAATCCAGGGATGGAAATGTACCATTGTCAAGCGCTGGATGCCGCTGTCTTCATAGCCGCTACTACTTGATCCTTCAGCGTAAAGCGGGTTACCTGTACCGCGCATGGCGGTGGCGGAAGTTGGACGGTGGAGCGATTCACTGAAAGAGCAACAAGAGGCTGGAACCTGTCTGTCTGCATTTGGTAGTCTGCCTGGCCACTTATCAATCTATCTGATGTCACGCGCGCGCACACAGACACACACACACACACATACAAACACACAAGCACACATACACAAACACACACACACACATGAAAAAACATTGACGTCGATATTCTTTGATTCCTTCCAACTGTGCGTGGGAGGATGAGCGATCTTCTATCCCGAGTGAATTGCCAAACGGGCTTGGGATATGAAGGCATTGCTCCCTTGCTCAAGGGGAGACACCGCAACCGAAGTCGAAAAAACAAAATGATATCGAAGATCGGGAATCGGTAACGGCTTCACTCTAACAGCTTTGCAGTATGATGGACAGCTTCTTGATGACTTCGAATGGAAACAACGACAACACTGAACAGATTTGCACAGGTCACCAGCTACACTCTGCGGTGTCCAGGTTGACCTAACTTGCAGGTACGTTTTCACAGCCAACTTGGATGGGTCTTTGTTGGCCCATGCCATCCAAGCGCCCATGGGCCCCCTGCTGTGTTGCAAATCGTGACAAAATACTGAAAACTGACAATGGAAAACAGCTTCTGAAAATTGACTTCCCAGAAACCGCTGTGAAAAATGGCAGTGAAAATTGACTTCTGAAATGTGACTTCGAGAATCGGCTTCTGAAAGTTGACTCCGTCAAAACCCTTCGGCCCCTGCAATGAACTGTAGAGAAAAAGTCTGATCCTAGCTCAATGTTGAGCGCCCTTAGGTACAGGGTGTGACACACACACACACACAGAGGCATTTGGCCGGTGTTTGGATCGAAAACCAAATTCGATTGAAGTGAAAAGTCACATCAGTTCACATCAAATGAAAATTGACGTCGGAAGAAGGGGGCGTTCCCACGCCCATGAAGCCATGTGGCTTTCATGTCCAACTCACTCCAACGCATGCTCCTCAATGGGACAGAGCTGCCCCTTGACCTTGGTAGACCAGGCGCGCTCCAACGCATGCTCCTCAATGGGCGGAGCTGCCCCCTGACCTTGGAATCGGGCTCCTCCAATGCATGCTCCTCAAGGGACGGAGCTGCCCCCTGACCTTGGAATACCGGGCACCTCCAAGGCATGCTCCTCAAGGGACGGAGCTGCCCCATGACAGCTGTTACAATTGAAAAACGAAAGCAAACAGTCAATTCTGAGTTCCACAAGGGAAAGTGACAGACTGTATCTTCATTCTGGGTCCTGATTTTGGACCATTCTAAGGGCCAAGACCAGATCACATTCAACTCCAGAAAATTTCAATTCCAGAAAAGATTTCCTATTCAGAAAATCTTCAAAGTGGTATTTCCTCAATGTGGAAGCAAATCAACGTTGTGTTGCTGAGAGCCCATGCACGCATGGGATCACGACGGGACTGTGACAGCTCGCGCCGCCGACCACACGCTTGAAAACACATTGACGTCGATATTCTTTGATTCCTTCCTACTGTGTGTGGGATGATGAGCGATCCTCTATCCCGAGTGAATTGCCAAACGGGCTTGGGATATGAAGGCATTGCTCCCTTGCTCAAGGGGAGGCACCGCGACCGAAGTCGAAAAAACAAAATGATATCGAAGATCGGGAATCGGTAACGGCTTCACTCTATAACAGCTTTGCAGTATGATGGACAGCTTCTTGATAACTTCGAATGGAAACAACGACAACAATGAACAGATTTGCACAGGTCACCAGCTACACTCTGCGGTGTCCAGGTTGACCTAACTTGCAGGTACGTTTTCACAGCCAACTTGGATGGGTCTTTGTTGGCCCATGCCATCCAAGCGCCCATGGGCCCCCTGCTGTGTTGCAAATCGTGACAAAATACTGAAAACTGACAATGGAAAACAGCTTCTGAAAAGTGACTTCTCAGAAACCGCTGTGAAAAATGGCAGTGAAAATTGACTTCTGAAATGTGACTTTGAGAATCGGCTTCTGAAAGTTGACTCCGTCAAAACCCTTCGGCCCCTGCAATGCACTGTAGAGAAAAAGTCTGATCCTAGCTCAATGTTGAGCGCCCTTAGGTACAGGGTGTGACATACACATACACTGTTTGGTGGTTTCAATCCCTATGAAAAATATTAGTCAACCAACCAGTTGACTATAAATTATAAGGAAAATATTGGAAAATAAAAAATGTCTTAAACCCACCACCCAGACACATCTATCTCCCTATCTCTTTCTTGACATCTCTTCTGAGGGATTATCTGCTGCAACTTTTCAGAAGATGTTTGACTTCCAAACTTCCTGAGCCATGAAACATGATTTGAAGGGAGGCAGTCCCATCATGGTACAATACGCCCTTGACATACAGTGTACCATCGTCTCAGGAAATCTCTCCCATCTACATGATCAACTCCAATGATGACCTCGCCCCGACTAACAACTGCTTTGTTCACTCCTGGATCGGATGAAAACTCCACAGGAAACCTTGGAGTCTGAAGCCCCTGACTTTCCTATTCCATCCTATTCCCAGCTTTCAGTCCGGCTCCTCAGTGATCTTGGCCCATTTAATGAGGCGTCCCAAGATCGGAATCTCTCGCGCCACAGACATGAGCTTCAGGGCTGACAAGGGGTTGGGTGGCCTTGGAGCTGGGAGGTGCCCAAGTGCCCATAGAAACCATGGATCTGTTACCAGGGTAGTGGCCATCAAATGGGCGGCTTCCAGTTGTCCATTTCAACCCGATTGGTTCTGGTAAATCGGGCGCGTACCTGCAATTGAGAACCTGGTGCGAGAACCTTTCATCAATGCAGAACGTTTAGGATTGACTCTTTTGAGACCATTTTGGCATGGAAATGCCGTCCAACACACAACAAAAGAAACACTACACATCGAGCGTCGACATGGCTCAAAGCTTCTGCCCGAAATCTCGGCTGTCGACAACATATTGTTCAACGTTGCAGATGGCACCAAATTGTCAATTCAACATCCAGAGGCAAGCGTGGAATGCATCTGACTAATCTGATTTGAACTCACAAGCTCATCGTTTTGGCACTGAATATAATAGCATGCTTCTTAAATGCAAATCCATGCAAATCCTACAGAACATGGCTGCTTCACTACGCCAACAAGAACTGAAATCCGCATGCACCACAAACAATGCTCATCCTGATGGACATCGCACATGCTGTAGAAATCTGTCGTCCTCAAGAACATAGCTGCGTACAGGCTAATTATGCCTACCGCTACTGCCTCTACCCTGAAAAAACGAGGATTCAGCATCAACGTGATCGCGTCGTTTGGTGCGAGGCTCTTCCCACATTGGTCCTTATCTGCCAAGATATCGTCCCAAATCCTCTCCTGCTGGTCCGCAGCGATGCCCCAAAATTCCTGGGAACCAGGGATGGCAGATGGCATATGCGGTGGGTTGGTGGTCAGCCTTAGCTGATCACAGCCGCGCTAAGGTGGAGCATCATCAAGAATGATTCAGCAACAGTATATCTCGGCACCAGCATATAGCGATACGCATGCTCCACACAGTTCGCCATATGCTCCACAATTCAGGGGTCCATGATGAGAGAGAGAGGGGCTTATCATATTGAACGGCCACAAAAAATGTCATGCATAGGTGGTATCATCCCCAGCCATCCAAACATAGACATAACATAACATTTGCATGTTACCTTTCTGTGTGCAATACAGCTAACCTTTGATGAATCACCCCCTGGTTGATTGAGGGGCCCAAGTTCGTGATAGTAAACCCAGGGAGCCCCAGGATCCGCAACCTGAAGCAAGTTTTGTCGAGTGAATAGCGAGCTTTTGGAAAAATGAATTGGAGCCCGACATGATCCAAACTTGATGTTTCAGCTTATTGTGTGCTTCATCCTGGCTTAGCACTCTTCTGGCTGTGGGTGAAGGACATTCGTTGCGCCCTGAGTTGTGACCTTGGAAGCCCAGTGTTGAACTATGCCAAGGGAAAAAATGTTACGAGGAGGTCCCCCAAACATTAGCTGATCGACGCTCCCTCCTGGTAAACCTACCCTCTAATATCAAAACCTATAGCCCAATCTATGTTTTGTTTCTGTTTCATGTGTTTTGTTGATTGACCAATTTAACAACAAGTGTTTACAGTATTGCCCCCATGCCCACATGTCCATTGGTCACTTGAAGTCCAATCTGGCTGGTGGTTTCAAACCCTATGAAAGATATTAGTCAACCAACCATTTGCTATTAATAATGAATAGATGAATAGGGAAAGTAAACACTGTAAAAAACAGCCAACCAGACGTGATGGAAAGAAGGAACAACTGCAACTGGCATCTCACCTGCACGATGCTCACCATGTCCCAGGTACATTTGTGGAGCGACGATCAGCTCGACCTTCCGAGCTGGTGCCGCTGTTTTCAGTAGATCTTATTGGTAGAACTAGATTTCAATGCAAATGCCAGCCATTGTCAAAGTTCATGTGGCTTTGACCATTGTTCAATGGCCATTGTCAAGTAGATCTGATTGGTAGAACTAGATTTCAATGGCCAATTTACAAATGTTTGGGGAAATGCAGAAGCATTTGTATGCATGTTCATGTGCACGCATGCATATGTGCCTTGGCTAGGCAGGTAGCGAGGTGGGAGTATACCTTCATATGTGAGTATCGGACAAAATTTGGTCATGTCCGGAAGGTCATCAGCAAGTAGATTCCCTATCGGTTTTGCAGGTTTTGTGTCTGCGTCTCTTGCCAAGGAAAGGTACATTTGCAAGGTGGGCCCCTATCGGTTTTGCAGGTCTTGAACACGAAGCCAAGACCGAATGTTCATACCCAATTTTGCCCGTTGCTCGTGTAGTGTTCAAAAGGCGGTATCAAAGAGATCACAAAATGCTGACACTGCTTGCAAACGGTTTTTTACCCACACATGAGTTGGATTTAGTTGGATGATTCAGGATCAGTAAGCTGAGTACAAACTTAGATGTTTACAATCACGGAGACCTTCTCACTACAAAGTTTGTACCAAAACTTCTCTACCAACTTCATCAGGCGACTCACAAGTTCCATGGCGCTTTCGCCAATAACAAATGCAGCTGTCCATTGCCGTGCACAAAAATACATGCTACGGATGATTCGGCAGGCATCAATCATTATGGAACACCCCATACCCCAATTCGAGCTCATGGGTTCCAACATTTCGATGACACGAGTTATGCCGTCCAACATACAAATACATACAAATACACATCAATGATGTTGCATGGATATTGAATTCTGGTGAGGTCTTAATGTTCGAAAAACAAAAAAACAATCATAATTAGGGCTATTCCTGATGATTCATCGATGGCACATTAATGGCTATGGCTATACCAGTTGTGAGTCTAGACACCGGGTGATTAATTCGTGCCCAGAGACTCCACCTATTGAATGTTTGCGTCTGTTTTATAGGTGAATGATGGTAAATGGTGGTTTCTCAGACTAGGGAACCCCAAAAATGGTTGGTTTATTACTATAAACGGTTAATAATGGATGATTTGGGGGGTCCCCTATTTAGAGAAACCACCAAATGTAGATTCTACACAATGCTAGTAATTCAATAGGTTAAACGCATCTACATGGAGCAGAATCTGACTTATAGATCTGGCGATCGCAAATGCCCGCCAATGGCTGACCTGGCTTGATATTTGTTCATGACACTTGCCCGCTGTAGAAGGTGGACAAACAAGCACACTGTTGCATGGTACATGAATAATTAGTACATGTTGGAGAAGCTCCAACTTCATGCTTGATTGTGTATCCCTTTCTTCAATTGCCAAAATTCTGTGTCTTTTCGTCACGCACTTTCTTGAGGTCCATTCCACCTTCCAAATTTTGTGAAAGAACCAACTCCAGTCGGAATTTGTCAAATGAAAGCGTATCATGCAAAGGTTACGGTCAGAATTTGAGAATTTCCAGTCCAATTCCCGCCCAAAGGTTCCAGCCTTCAGAATCCAATTTGCTTTCCGTCAGCTGATTCGTTGAACGGTAAGCAAAGGCAGCACGTGCTGCGAGCGCAAAGACCAACGCAGCAAGGGCACTGGTCATAGCTCAGGGGAGCAGGTTCACAAACGACGCGTGGGGATGTCTAGTGTCTGAGCCAGGACAGCCAAAGCCATGCACTTGTGAACGGATCCTGCTTAGAGATCAGCTTTGCTGGGTGCTGGATACACCATGATGGCGGACATGAATCAATCAGGTCAACCTGGTGCACAAGAGCACTGTAATTTTCTGCTTCGTACCTAACTGGAGCGTGGCTCTAGGCTCAAAAAACATGGTTGGCTAAGGTTCATTGGTGGTTGATAGGTTTGGTCATCAAAAATGGCTGATGTTTCTCACAAGTAAAATAAATTGTTGAATCGTTGAACAATGATATCAATAATGATACACAACAGTCACTAGTCTTGTTGATTCTTATCTCGACCCTAGTCCATTTATCACCTTGGTCGTAGTCATAGTTAAATGGTCAGCAAATCAGTGGAAACAACGGCAAAAAATTGTGCTTCAAGCACGCGCACCGACGTTTCAACCATAGTGACGCCATTTAGAACACCAGTGCGAATACCATAGCAGCCATATCTTAGCTATTGACGGTTGAGGGGTAACCATCAAGAAACTCAACTATATAATTAATGAACGCCGGGTGTCTCGATTAATTCTTGATAAACTCGTTCGAACCGATGTTCCCATTTTTGGGTGTACCACATCGCCATCATCAAACATTGTTGTCAGTCGTCATGAAACATCCTGAACCCTTTCCAATCATGATCGACTTCATCAAAAAAACTATTGACGACCAATAATCATCACCAACCAGTATTACGCAACGCCAATTCATCATGATGAACCAGCCTATATGAATACTCACTACTCAGAATCACCCACACCAATATCAATGGATAGCAGCTAATACCAGCAATATGACGGCATGCTGATTGATTAAGTTCAATCAACAACCATTCTTAGCTGATGGACACTTTGTAATACTAGATATAACATTGACAGAAACACTAACCATAATTAACCGCTGTCAACTAACCTTGGTTAACTAATCGTGGTCACTAAGTGTAATATTGCTATCATAACTGTACTGCAAATTCCTAATTGTAAACAACCATTGTCACCCGTTCAAATTCACCATCCATCAATAGATAACTAAATCAATCAGTGCCAGTGAATTAAGGTGAACTAAGCATGACTGAACCATTCGTAAACCACCATCATTACCCAGTGGTGAGTGAAGGCACCGTAAGGCCCCGTGCACACCATGCCAAGCGCGCCCTCCTCCACGATCAATCGTGCCTGAACAACGGTGAAGATTCCATCCTTCCAAGTGCTTGGGATCTTGTCTCCATCCTCGAAGCGATGAATTCACAAGCCGCTCGCCGTGGTCATGGTCTTAGCCATGGATATGCCTTGCCATGGTTGATTCATGTAATGGTCCTCACAATTACATGCTTAAATCATAACCTTAGATGGTTGATTGCATGTTTAAAGCCATGAATTACATGGTCAATTACCTTAGCCTTAGCCAGGTACTTGACTATGTGGGCTTGTGTTGGACGCAGCCACCCCGAAGCTATTTACATCCTCTTAATTACAGTCCATCGGGATTTGGGGGAAACGTAAGAGGATAAAAGGGAACCGCATGCTTACAATGGATGCAACCATACTGCACAAGCGTGAGTAGAGTTTCCGGTAGTCCCGAACAACAATGTGCAACTGTGCAAATAATGTTTGTAAGCTTGCTACCTGGTTGCCTTCCTCAGCAGTGCTGAAAATTCGTAGCGTTGGAATTCCCAACTCTCAATGTCGATGGTTCTGGGTAGTTAGTAGCCTACTCATAGGGTATCAATAAGTGATAACAAAGTTGCGCCATACCGGGCTGCCAACCAAGAAATTATGTGAACAACTTATGAAACTGGTGGTCCCCAACAGTGTCAGGTTTGACAAATGACATTGTTTCAGGAAACCCCGCCATTGTAAGTGGGAAGACGAGAGTCATTCCTACTCACCAAAGGGATGACCACCGACCAACCCTATGACCAAAAAACCGGACAAAGGGCTTTCTTACGTACGTCAGCAATGCTCTCCAACACCGCTGGAAAACATTTATGTATGTTTTGCTTGAAAGTAAGATATCATAGCGCATACATATGTCACATAAATATTTCAAACCAGCAATTTGATAATTCATCATTTTATAATATAACAATTGTAGTCATTGATTCCGTAATGACTATGCCCTGAGGGACGGCCTGGAGTGAACGAACGGATTTACTGTAAGTATAGTGATACCTATGAATGAACGTAGCTACCCTGAAGTGTTTTTGTTGGATAGATATAAACAAGTTGTTGTTTTGAAAACCGTGTATCAACATATCTTAGTGCCCTAGGGTTACCCTATTCTGAGCCCCTCCGGAGGGCACCACTTTGTATTGGCACCGTTTGCTTGATCTTGATTCCTAAAGTAGTCTACCATCGGTCAATGTTGACCTTGTGAAGATTGAGCGGCTAGTCTTTGGTGGTCTCTAAAAATAGGGATACCCCCAATTCATCCTTTACATTAGTCATTTGTAGTAGTAAATACATGTAAATACCCATTGAAAGACCCATTTGAGCTCGGAATGGCATTGGTTGTTCATTATCAACGACCAGCCTGAGTTCATGGCTGCTCCTGATTAACATGTGAACATACCTGTGGCCAACCGAGCTAGTGTCCTTTCTGGTCCGTGAAGAAGGGCACTAAGTCACTAATTCGCCCGTTGTGCGATCAGGAAATTGTCTGTAGGTGTGCGCATGTATATACAAAATATCATGTACGCACACACATCTTGGGATGACTGCACGCATCCACTTAGAGAATTGGATATCAATATCATGTAATCACTAACCATCATGAAACATTCACTTAAACATGCCGGAAAGCACCACGGCTACACATCAATAAATCAACCATTCATAAATCTTATAAACCATTTATCAACCATTATAAATCAAACATTCATCAGCTATCAATCAACTATAAATAACAAATCCACCATTGGTCAACCTGCATGGGTAGCTATTCACTATGTCTGTTCGTGCAGCTTAATCAACCACACATAAATCTCCCATGACTGGTTGGTGGTTTCCACCCCTATGAAAATATGTTTGTCAACCAACCAATCGTATGGTATCATACATGCGGGAAAAGTTTCATGAATGCGGGCACATAAAAATGTTTCAAACCGCCAACCAAATGATAAATAGAGCCATGACAAGCCATGCAAACCTACATATCATAAATCAACCATGATAAATCAAGCCATTACAAGCCATGCAAACCTACATATCATAAATCAACCATGATAAATCAAGCCATTACAAGCCATGCAAACCTACATATTGCTGAAAGAAAACAAGCCATTCATTGCCATTCAACCTCTGTGCCGTGGGTGTCCTTTTCGCTGCTGCGATCCACGGCCCCAGAAGAACGTTGCGCCACAATGCCTCAGCGAATGGAACGACGGATGGAAATCATCAGGCTGACCACGCAGGCAACATAGGTGGCATACTTTTGGTAGTCTTTAGCTTATATATAGATTTAGGTAGGTTATTGGATAATATTTACTATTCAAATAAAAACTTTGGTAGTATTCCTAAAAATTTAAATATATATATATATATACATGTATATATTGTTCAACTCCCTAGTTGTCCAAGCCTTGGGTAACCATCCATGAGGGTCTGTGCATGCTGTTCGATCCGCTTTTGCCCCGATACTCAAGGGTGGGAGGGCGCGGTAGCCAAATGGCCAGCAAAGGAAAAGGAAACCAGGGTGTAGGTCAGAG
>VSDK01024074.1:244131-256920 GCA_009767595.1 Symbiodinium kawagutii
GATGATTGGGTTGATGACAGGTTGGATCAAGTTTCCGAACCATATACACCGTCAATTGATGAACCTGAACAAGAGAATTCTGAGATCAATGAGAATGGAGGGGAAACCAACCAAGGACCCGATTTACCTGGAGAGGATCAAATGCCAGTTGATGGGGTAGAAGTACCTGTTCCCGGAAGTGATGTTGAGGATGTTGACCCAGATGAATTGCTTTTTGGGGATGATTGGAGTTTTGGTAATGAATGGACGGATAAGTGTTGGGAGATTGACATCACCCCAAGTACCTGGGACCAAGATTGGCAGGGAAACCCCGATGAAGTTGTGTTGAATATGGTTGATAGCCGTGCCAAGCGAGCTGAAGTAAACTTGAAAGAGCTTGGTGAAGAAGATCAGCTTAGATTTGCGGCGGCCAAGGACAAAGAAATTCGTGCATGGCTCAGTCACAGAACCGTTCAAAGAGTAGCTAAAGGAAGAATTCCTGATCATGCGGTCATGCGGTGTCGATGGTTGTTGACATGGAAGGGAGCCAATGGTGATGAACCCCCGGGGGAATTGGCTTGGAATGGGAAACGTGCAAAAGCACGCCTTGTGATCATAGGCTATGAGGACCCAGATATTTCCACCATAAGTAATGACGCACCGACTTTGACGAAGGACGGAAGGCAAACCGTTTTACAACAGGTGGCAAGTAACGCATGGCAGTTGATTAGCTTCGACATTAGTACGGCTTTTCTCCATGGTAAGGGGGATGGAAGATTGTTGGGGGTAAAACCTACCAGTGAGATGAAGGAAGCCTTAGGACTCAGGGAAGGAGAACAAGTTCAGCTGAATGGCGGAGCATATGGAAGAATAGATGCTCCCTACTTATGGTTTTGTGAATTGCGGGACGAATTATTACAACAAGGTTGTCGTCAATGTCCACTGGACCCTTGTGTATTTACCTTGGGGGAGTACCGACAGGACGGAAGCTATGTAGCCCATGGCAGTTTGGGAGTACATGTCGATGATGGTATTGGGGGCGGTGATGATGTGTTCATGGCTATGTTGTCTCGTGTTGAGTCCCGGTTCAAGTTTGGATCTTTTGAGAAGGGGTCTTTCAAGTACACTGGGATTCGGTTTAAACAATGGGATGATGGTAGCATTGAATATGATCAACAGGAGTATGTTGCAAAGATTCCTCCAATTGCCGTCGATAAAGGCAGGAAAAGTCAAACGCAGGCTGCAGTCACAGAGGCTGAACGCAAAGCTTTTCGGAGCTTAATCGGAGCTCTCCAGTATGCGTCGGTACATACACGTCCAGACATCAGTGCCAAGGTCGGAGAACTTCAGATGGTAGTTACAAAGGCAACGGTAGGAGATTTGTTGTTGGCAAACAAGGTTTTGCAGGAAGCTAAGGAGAATCCTGTATCATTGATGGTGTTGCCAATACGACCTGAGCATGTGACATTTTGTGCATTCTCCGATGCGAGTTTCCTCTCCGGTAGAAACAGCAATGCTCATCAGGGAACGTTGATTTTTGTGACAACTCCAGAGTTGTTGGACAACCAGAAGAGTGTTGTTGCTCCTATTGCTTGGACGAGCAAGAAAGTTCCTCGTGTGGTTCGAAGCACATTGAGTGCTGAAGCTGCAGCTTTGAGCAACACTGTAGACCGTTTGTTATGGCTTAGGATGTTGTGGGCATGGATTTCTGATCCTCAGTGTGAATGGGGCGATCCAGAAAGTGTGCTGTTGAAAGAGAACAGAGCTGCAGTGGTAACCGATTGTCGATCAATGTACGACATCTTGACACGAACCGCAGTGCCATCATGCAGTGAACATAGAACAACGATTGAGTGCCTCCTAATCAGAGAACGTGTGAAAGCCAACTGTGATGTTCGTTGGGTATGTAGTCAAGCAATGTTAGCAGATTGCCTGACAAAAACGATGGACTCCAGTGTTTTGAGGGCTTGTTTGAAAACTGGGAGGTACTCATTGTTTGATGAAGGACAAACTTTGAAACAGCGTGCTGATCACCAACAAAGGCTCAAATGGATTAAAGAACAGGACGGAACAAAGAATGAAACAGCTTCTACGAATTTGACATCTGTAGAGAAGGTGCTACAGACAACGCACCTTGAAGACTTTTGGCAAACAGGACCCGGAAAGCAGATACGCCGGATTCATGTCCAGAAACGTCGTCATAGGTTTGTTCCCATAGGGGTTACTGGGTGTCCAGTTGCAATTAGGGAATTGTCTGCTGCGAGGGAAACCCGAGTAGAAGGATGGGGCATTGAGAAAGATTTCTGGACAGGAACCACCGGAGCGAAGGTCTTACCCATGGAATGGACAGGAGAAACCATTTTCTACAGGAAGTAATAGTTTTTGACCAATAGAGAAGGTGTGTTCAACTCCCTAGTTGTCCAAGCCTTGGGTAACCATCCATGAGGGTCTGTGCATGCTGTTCGATCCGCTTTTGCCCCGATACTCAAGGGTGGGAGGGCGCGGTAGCCAAATGGCCAGCAAAGGAAAAGGAAACCAGGGTGTAGGTCAGAGGGACTGACTTTTACAATATATATATATATATATGTATAGGTGAAAATATGAATATTTACCGGTAGTATTTAGATTCTTTGTTTAGATTATATATTTAGGTAATATCTGTGTGTGTGTATGAAATATATATATATATATATACTGATACGTGTCAAATATGTATGTTTATCTGTGTCAGAATATAGTTATCATATGTTATCATATATTTGATGCAATTGAATACTTAGCCTTGCAAATAATAATCCGATCTGAATGGTCCATCATGTCCCTGTAAATAGATGGTGTTTCTCAAAATGAGGACCCCTGAAGTTTTGGTTGGTTTATTGCTATAAGTGGTTCACATAGAAGGTGATCTGGCAGACCCCTTATTTTGAGAAACCACCAGATGGTCAATCAGACTGTAAATCTGAAACATGTCGATCAACCTCTTGAACAACATGAAGTCGTAGGCGGGACACTGAGCCAGGATGGACCAACAAGTACTGAAGCATCCCCGGAAATGAATGCTGGCACCATCCTTCCAACAGCCCTTCTTTGGTGAAAAATGGGGGTTCAATCCTGATCACGAATATCTTTTTTGGTCTGAATTAGTAGCATTTATCACGAAAAAGTAGCACATCAACATTCCAACAAATCTCAATGATGGTTAGATAATGGTTCATATGTAGGAATGTTTTATTTCATTTTCATAGTGCTGAGTCGTGTCTGGGGATAGCTAAAAACATCGGATCACCCGATTTCGTGATCTCTTTTCTTGGAGGTTTTGGGGCGGCCTTGACACCATCACAGCTGTTGTCGCACTGATCAGCAGTTTGTTCCGATCAGGCAGGTACTTCCTGTGCATCTGGACACCAGCTATAAGACATGAAATACTTGATGTTTCAGTCAAAGAATGTGGCCCAACAGTCCAGCTCTATCCATTGGTTGGGAAATTCAGCACCTGGTCGTCCAACCTGGGAACCCCTCTGAAAATTATGTTCGTCAATCAACCAACCCAAATCTCGCGAAAATAAACAAATGTTCATATGACACCACCAGGTGGCTATTCATCCTTCAAAACAACACCCCAACACCTCACGACCACATTCACAATTTCCACCACACCCCACAGCGATCTGCCCAAGAACGGTTGTACTTGGCGTTGTGCAAGGCGATCTTGCCACTGCCCATGTCCACCACTGTAAATCGAGCCTGACCGGCTCCAACAGCAGCTAAAAATGACGGCAAATCTTGATCTGGTTGTTGGTTGGACCACCCCTTTGAAAAATATGCTTGTCAACCCACCATGTGTTAATGACTGATTAAAAATTAGCAATGTTTAAAACCACCAACCAGTGATTCATAATGCTTCGCATTGTCAAGGATGGCTGAGAATGTTTTAAAGATGTGTTCAGCACCCTCATGGGAAAACAATCTCCCATCTTGCACCCAAAAGTGGATCTTGATCGAGGAACCCTGCTCATTCATAGGCATGTTCTCATCAGAGATAGTTGGAATAAGGATTAGTAAGAAAAATATCAAAATGTATATTTACAAAGAAACCGACACATGAATATAAGCCCCGTAGATTCAACAAGCAGGGAAAGGTGCAAACTATCAACCCTACTGTAGTCACCGTGGCTTAGAAACGAACAAACCATGATGAGATCTTCGCACCTATTCCAGGGCAACAACTGCTTTGAGACACACCTGCTTTCTTACTTAATAACCCTCGTCAACCTATTTATGATCGGGGCAATCACGTATCAAGTTGAATGAACTTGGTCTATGGACATTACAACTTCAGCTTGTTACAATGCTTCACCGAGGATACTTTCAGAATCGGTAAAGTGTGACCACACAATGCTCAATGGACCATTCCAACGTTGTTGTCATGTTGATGACCTCAGCCTTGGCCCGTAGTTTCTCGAGCCAATTTGGGATACCGATTTCAAAACTGGGTGGTTTACTGCTATGAATGGCATATCTTGGATGATTTGGAGGGTCCCCTATTTGAGAAACACCCACTCTACACGAACGTGATTGGTTGTTTGTAGCCAAGCGGTTGATTTGTTGCCATTGCTTGGTACAGGTTCGCGCTGTGTTGGTTTTTGGGCCCCTACCTCCTCTGCGCCTGATGTTCTCTTGCCCAAAGAAACTGTAAGGATCACTAAATCTAAACTTTAACATACAGATAATTGTTTTACTGGTACTATCAATCAGTACAGTGGAGTGCACTGGTATTTGTCGAACATAATTATATACGTATGGAATCGTATGAACCAGTATGTATGACAAACTTGTAAGGATTTGTCAGGATGTAGTCTTAACAGCCTTAGTCCTTTCGCACTGATACTGGTTAACATCAAGGAAGCCAAAGCTCGGCCCTGATGGTCCCAAATGAAGCTTCCTACCTATACTCAAGTTTGCGCATATCGACGCTGAGCAATTTCCTTGGTAAAACTATGAGAACATTTGCAGCTTTCACATCACCGGCGGAACATTTGCAGCTTTCCACTGGCTAGTTAATCAAATTTACCAAAATAACAAACTTTAACACACATTTTGAATCCTAGAATTTATCAGTGCTCTTTCCAGGGGAGGCCTGTTGGCCCTGATAGCAGGAACTCACTGCAAATGACACGGTGCTCTGACGCTGACAACACTTTTGATGCTGGTGAACGATGGTGGTCGGATGAAAGACCGTATATCAATGAGACCCAGAATCATCCCGTGATCGTAGCTGGACACGCAAACGAAACGCCCGGCTCACTGTTTTAAGTGAAGGATCTTTTTTTACATGGCTATCATTACTACTCCTCAAAATGGATGATCCGTAGCTCACAAATATCAATGCGTTGAAAACGATAAAATGGTAATATATCCACTACCAACATTAATCATAATTATCAAAATATTTCAAATAAGAAACCTCTATCGATGATAGTTAACAGCTAACATCTGCTAATAGTGGTTGATCACTGCCATTCATAGTGTCACTGGACAGTGCCTATCCCCTGACCAACTCTAGTTGAAATGCGACCAAGCTTTCCGCCTCGTCAGCAATGCTGCTGATGCTCACTTTGCCGCTGTGAACCATGGCCTGTGCCACGTTTGCCATCGTGAGCCCCACTTCTTGCCAGCGGTTGGTTGTGGTTGAGGTTGGCGGTCCCCTGGTGCACACCCAAATGATGGGTGATGATGGGTCGTTTCAATGCCACAAATTGAGCAGTTTAAGGGGCGGATGGTGCCTCCGCTTCTGGAAATACTCAAACAATTCTCAGGTAATGATCCAAGTTGATTCAAGCGGGATATGGTCCATCAACATTGCAAACTACTGTACTGGATGCCCAACGGACATTGATCCTCTTGTATTATTCCACCTGAATATATTATGGTGATGCCAGTGGTGTCGAGCATTGCGAACAAGTTCCATGACAGGCTGCAATAAAACCCTCAATGGCGGAACTGTTCTGTTGCCTTCCACCAACTGCTGGCTGTTTTGCGCACCCGGGAGTGGCACACACACACACGGTGAGCGGCACCTTCTCGTTCATCTCGATGAAACTCTGCAACTCAGTGTTGTACAGAGCAATTTGGCCCATACCAGCATCGACCACCTGTCACAGCGCGTGGCTTCAGCAATCGGCCGAACTCTCAGCTTCATCATGGAACCGTAAATGACAAGTTGTTGCCCAACGAAAAGAATGATATATGCTCTTTGAAAAGATATCAAACAATCACCTGGCTTTAAGAAAGTTGGGCCTATGTTTGGGGGGCGAGTGGCTCCATCCTTTCGGGATTGTCGCAGTAACACAAAAGCATGAAGAACCTAGCGGTCACGCTTGATCATCCCAGATTGCAATGAACCTGAAAAATTTCAACCGGGCAATGCTCTGCCAATGGTCGAAAAGTAGAGTGGTTTCTCACCATGCTGGCTTCATTATGCTCGGTAATGGTTGGTCAAGGTTGGTCAAGGTTTGGTCTGACTGGTGTGAGTAAGGATTCCAATCTACGAGATTCTTATGATACCCATAGTGAAAGTGGTAGACTGACACAGTATAAAAAGCAGATGGCTGCTGGCTTTCGACATTACTCAAGGTGTGTTAGTGAATCTCTGCAAGCGTTATGCTACTGTACAACGAATCTCCAGGTATGATATATAGTCACCCGCAGAACTGATGTTACCTTAGGTAGCTAGATAGGTCCAAACATGCCAGGCACATGGAGCGTCTGAGATTGTTCAACAACAACAACAACTACTACTACTACTACTACTACTACTACTACTACAACTACTACTACTACTACCACTACAACAACAAATACAACAACAACTACCACTACTACTACTACTACTACAACAACAACTACTACTACTACAACAACTACTACTACTACTACTACTACTACTACAACTACTACTTGCAACAACTACTACTACCACTACAACAACAACTACAACAACAACAACAACAACAACAACAACAACAACAACTACTACTACTACTACTACTACTACTTGCAACAACTACTACTACCACTACAACAACAACAACTACTACTACCACTACTACCACCACTACAACAACTACAACAACTACAACAACAACTACAACAACAACAACTACTACTACTACGACGACAACTACTACTACTACTACTACTACTACTACTACTACTACTACTACTACTACTACTACTACTACTACTACTACTACTACTACTACGACAACAACTACAACAACAACTACGACAACAACAACAACAACAACTACTACTACTACTACTACTACAACAACAACAACTACTACTACTACAACTACTACTTGCAACAACTACTACTACTACAACTACTACTACTACTACAACTACTACTTGCAACAACTACTACTACCACTACAACAACAACTACAACAACAACAACAACAACAACAACAACAACAACAACTACTACTACTACTACTACTACTACTACTACTACTACTACTACTACTACTACTACTACTACTACATTCAACAACTACTACTACCACTACAACAACAACTACAACAACTACAACTACAACTACAACTACAACTACAACTACAACTACTACTACTACTACTACTACTACTACTACTACTACTACTACTACTACTACTACTACTACTACTACTACTACAACTACAACTACAACTACAACTACAACGACAACAACTACAACGACAACAACAAACCACACTACCATACAGTAAGAAACCATCGCGAACCATCATCCACCATCACGAAGCATCACCAGTTTCGCCACCAGCACTGCAGTACGGTCACGCAGCACCTGGAAGCGAACGGTGTCCAAGTCATCGGGCAAAGCAGCGATGGCCAACTCGGTGCCAGACATGGTCATGTCCTTCCCCATCTGCATGAAGCCTCGGTGGCTCGCCATGGGGGCCATGGGGGTGCCCAGGAGAAGCCTTTGACCCCAGGAGCCATGGGAGGTCACGGCACCGGTGTTGCGCAGTCTTTCCAATGCATCAGATATCCATGATTTTGTAATGATGACATTTGTGATCAGATGACATTGGATGACATTGTTTTGATGGTATCTTTGGGGGCCCAAAAGAACAATGATCACTTGGAACTCTGCCCTGGCCACAGGAAATGCAGAGGTCCCTCACCAAACTCGGGTTCTGGGGTAAGGAGTTGAGAACCAAACAGGGTTGTGGAATGAAGTTGTGGATGAGTTCGCTACATCCACAGCCATGGGGTCCGAATACCCAACCATGATACGTCCCAACTGGGAAGTAACTACTTTGAGGGTACTATCATCTGTGGATGCAAACTGAAGATCTATAGTAATATTCCATAATAGTTGACAATAGTAGCACCCTGTGTTTTACCCATCATGCTATCCTTTGACAATGGCATCCCAAGGTGTCCCACATCATTTCTGTCATGTTTGATGGGACGATGGACCCACAGGTATGGACCAAGTTGGCTACTTTGCAGGGAACCACTCCCCTTGTGATCAAAGACAAACCCACTTCCCCAACGTCTCGTTGCACCACGGTCCCGCCGCGGCACGGCCGTTGCAATGCAACGCAATGACCTTGCCCACTGCAACACTGGGAATGGCCTGTGGGCGGCTGGGCATGAAAGACTTTCATGGGAATCCCGTTGCTCTGAGTTTTATGCTGCTTAAGATCTTATTGAATTTGCTTCAGATTTTTCGTTGTCTGGCGACAGACCACTGTTGAGTGGAAAAGGAACTACGACTGTCGTGAAACCATCGTGGAGGTTGTGCTTTTACATTGTCATATCTGATTACCGAAGGGCAAGTCATGACAATTTCCTATGCATGCATGATTACAATAAAGACAAATCATACTAATAATTAACACAGAAAACTTCTGTCAGCTACTTTATGGTTTGCACCCTTGCTACTTGTATTACCATCAAAAGTTGTTGTGAGAGGTTTTTGACTGCAGTTGACCATGAGCCAACTCCTGCCGTGCTCCCCAAACAGAGAGAGAGAGAGAGGGAAGCCTGCATAATTGGAATCGTTAATCACCATCAACATCCAAATCGCCCATGACACCTGCCTGATTATCCTACCCCGACCGAAGCCCCCAAGTGGTCATGTTGGGCATGGGCAAAACAAAAGCGCTAACTGGGAGAGCCCCTCAAAGGCACCACCATGGTGCTGGCACCAACGGGCGAGACCGGCTGGCCGTTCCCATGACCTGAACGACGTCGAAGCGTTCCCAGGTCCAACCGGAGGGCAATTCCTTGAGATTTCGGTGAGCGCTGGTGTCCTGACGGCAGAGGCATCCACCAGAAGCCCCAGGATGAGTCATGGCCCCAGGATTCTTGGTCACAGCAGTGGATAAACAGCAACATATGGAAATATATACATTAAGATATACATTGAATAGGCCTGGAGATATATGATATGATGATAAACGACAACCAGAAATATCTGAAATATATTCATCGAATAGTTCTATAGATATGTCATGATATATGAACATATGTGGTCAATGTATGCCAGTTAGCTGGTGCCTTGTTGGTTCTTGAACCCAAGTTGCGAATGACAACACATTCAACGCAAGGAGCTGAATGGGACGCCAAATCATGGGATCCATATCCATAAAATTAACTTCATTTTGCCAGAAATGGGATCCATATTCCTTCAAATATCTTTTGGGGGCTTTGTGGATGAATCTCCCATGATCTCCTCTGAAGGGATCCAGCAGGTCGCGAGCCTTCTAGCTGCCCCATGCCCCCATTACCTATCCTGCAGCCACCATCACCGCCATCACAAACCTGGTTGATGATTCATCTTAGGGTCATCTTGCGCAGCTGGGCCATGCCAGGCCACGCCGGCCAGTTCAATTTCAATCTTTCGGAAAACCACGCAATGGTCATTCAGGATTTTTTTAGATATAATATATGTTTTAGATACGTGAAGCATACGCCCTGCACAAAACTCAACAAAGCCTCGAAGGGGCTTCTTCACCAGGCATTGACCACCCCAAAATGTCCTCTGTCACTACGCTCTGTTGGAGGTTGCCAGCGTTCACTGGAATCAACCATCATCAACCACTCGCAACCGTGATGAACCACAGTTGACCATCAGCAATCGACATCAACCATGATGAACCGTCGTTAATTAAGCATCATGAACCATCATTCACATGCTTATCAACCACGATTGATTAACACTCATTGACCATCACGAACAAAATTTGGGCACCACAAAACATGAACTTCATCTGATTTGTGTCGTCCCTGTTAGATACCTCAAACGTACCTTTCGGAACCATCCCAGAACCGGGCGCTCCAAATCTTTGTTGCCCAAACGGATGAAGCGATTGTGGTGGCTGTTGTGCAGGGCCACCTGGTGAATCCGGGAGGTGTAAGTCATGAAATGGCATGGGGTTTTCTGATGTGTCTGATGGGCTGATGGTTTAGACTGGTTGATTAAGTGGCTGATGGTTCAGAATGCTTGGTGATGGTTGATGATCACTAATGATGACCAGTTCATGATGCCCAATAGTTTACTACAGTAATGATTGTGTGATGGTACGTAGTAATGGGATGCCGTAGGAAATGATAAGCAACTAAACATAGTTAAAGCGGATTGATCACCATTCTTGCCAGGTCTTGACAGATTTTATTTGACCTGATGCCACTGAAAATGATTTCACAATTGGACTTTACAAGCCAGCGCGAAAGCGAGGGTAACTTGGATTTGGGATGTTTTCTGGGCAACCTCCGCAAAAAATTGCTTCCGAACTGCGAAGTATCTTCCTGGGAGGGATGACTAGCTGCTACTTTAGACCGATGACTACTACACATGACATGGTAAAGTTTTGCAACATATTCACCGCCTCATGTATATGTACAGTCGCCACTCCGCGGTCAAAGACCATCCATTGATGCCATCAGCAAAACAACATCTCTATAGTCTATAGTCTTGATCCCATGGCACCTAAACCAATCCCTTCTGCATCCCATGGCATCCTATGGCATTCCAGGGTCACCAATTCCGGGTCGCCATGATGGCGGCTCAAGTTATAGTCATCAGCAAAATGAACCCAGCAATGAATTGCTATCATTAACAAGTGGTCAATGATACCCAAATGAAAGATAGCAACTAATGAACAACTTAACAAAAAATGATACCATTTGGGTAACTGATTAACAAAACTTCTTTGTCAAACAGTATCATTTGGTAAATGAAAGATAGCAACCCATCCCCCCCTCCCAAGCGCTCCCAAGCGCTCCCAAGCGCTCCCAAGCGCTCCCACCCTGCCACCCTTGAGGTGCCCCCACCGTGCCATCGCCCTCGTCCACCATGCGGAACTTCTCCCAGGCGTAGAGGTGCCCGATGTTTTTCATGTTCTGCGCCGCCAAAAAACCGCCAGAAAAACCGAGGGAACCCGTGCAACGCAACGGCAACCGCAGCGATGTTAAGAGAATAATCCCCGGGAAAAGAAGTAGAAATGAGAGATGAAATGTGTTTGATACAAATGGTAAACTCGGTAGATACTTCTGACTGCAGCTAAGATTCTTACTTTAGGATATAAGTAATCTAAGAAATCATTTATGGTAGGTGCAACTGATATTTACTTTTAGCTGTTACATGTTGTCAATGAGATTATGACTGACACTGCCACTCTGATCCGCATTGTTGATACAGCATTAGGGGCGTGATATGCCAAGATGTGTTTGCCAATATCCCCAGCATAAAATCATCTCCATACCAAGATCGTTTACAAGGGATCGAGCTACTCTTCCATCCATGACTTCAACCCCTCCAGGGAAGTCTCATAGAGTCAAATGGTGATTTTTTTCCCGGGTGTATCAACCATGATTTGCCATGATGCGCGTATTAGCCAAATATATAGCTCCCCGGGAGCAATTGGAGTCTTGAAGTAGGTCCACGGGCTCCGGGTGACCATGTGTATATATATATATATGTGGCAGGGACCTTTTGGTATAATGCGTTCGCAGGGTTAAATAGTTGCATTGTGTATTCTGCCCATGTTACATTCTCGTTGTAATTGTAAGAGGCTTCCCTGCTTATCTCCTGGCCCTGTGGCATTTTTCTCCGTATCTCCTCCATGTGGGATCTTCCCTTTTTGCCTCAAATTTCTTTCCCCCTCCATGTTGGAGGCGGAGTTTCTTTGTATCTCTTTCTTCTTCCCATCTATTCCTCTACATGCCTCCCTGTCTTGTCTCCTCACTTGCCTGTCCTTGATTTCTTTTTTCTCACATGGCTGCGGAGAAAGGGTTCTTGCCTTTTGTCCTGTGGCTTTTGTCTCCGTCTTTGTTTCTGTCGTTCACAAATGCTTGAATCCCTTTCTTGCCTTCCTTACTTGCCTTTCTGCTTCCTTTTGTTGCTCTTCTTCTCTTTTGGTCCTTTGGGACCGGATTATCTTCCCTTCTCTATGCGTTCCTCTTGTCTCCTTATTCTTCTCTCTTTACTTGTCTCTTACTTGCTCAGATACTCTCTGGGACCGAAAATAATGGTCTTCATTCTGCGCGTGAAATCACATGTCACCCGATGTGCCTGCCTACTTGTTTCTTTACTCTTTGTCCAGGTCTTTCCAAATTGCACCTGGCATATTTGCTTCTTGTCTCCACCTCGTTTCCTTAGGTCTCTCTCCTTTGCTCTTCTTCTACCTTGGTGCTTTGGGATATAGGAGTCTCATGACCCATCTCTTTCCATTGTGTCTTGCACATGTCTCCATTTGTTTTCCTTTTTTTCTCTCTCCCTCTCTCTCTCCCTC
>VSDK01024074.1:266994-280735 GCA_009767595.1 Symbiodinium kawagutii
TGCGGCCGCGTTTGGGGCCCGGCAGCAGACACTCGGCGTGGCTGGCCGCGGTTGATCTACCAGTTCCTAATTGCTTCCCAGCAATGCAAGCCCAGCCAGTTGACTGCTGTGGAAACGCACCCAGGCCCGCCCTGGTTGTGGGTCCCCTATGTTTCGAACGTGGGCTTTGTTGGCTGCTGATTGACCGATGGAAAATAATGGATACAAAAAAATTGGATTGGTTATGGATAATTGTAATCCGTAACAGTGGTTACTATCGACAACAGTGGTTATTATCCATAATTACAATCCACAATGAACCATATCAAAAGTCCAATAATTGATTCATTAACTACTGTCCATAACTTAATGATCAGCATTGTAGTATATTGTAGTATGGACAATTAAAACCCCTATGCGCGACGACAAAATCTCCTACAACAAGTGAGGGTCTAAGGAGGTCGAAAGGGGTCTGACATGCAAGGAAGGGGGGAATATAATGCTGTTTATGGTTGAACTTCTTGAAGTCGTAACTCAAATCAAATTGTTTATGGTTGAACTTATTTGTAGTCACTACCACACTACATTAAAACCGGTCAAGACTGTTTTTTCACACCCTCCATTTTCCACCATGGGTTTGCTGGCTCCATTCCACTTTTACTCCCTGCGATAACCAATCCTATTCAATTAATATACTATGTATTTCGCTTCATGTGCTGAACATGTCACCAATGACAGTCGATCAATGGCTGGCATATTGGCCATTGCGATTTTTGAATCCCTAGTGGTTCGCGATGAAACCAACAGCAGTGGCTTATTCTTTGGTGTTTGACAGGTACTTACAACCTCTTTTCCAACGTCCCTGTCAGCAGGCGTTGCAACAGGCAAAGCTACTAAGGCAAAGGAATGTTTTCTGTTGCCCACCTGTTCCGCATGTGAACACTAGCGATCGGACAATCTGGACAAAGCTCCCAAATATTGCAACATATGGGTGCTTCTCAAAATAGGGGTACCCCCAGTTGCCGTCCATCATTTACAATAGATTACCAGTAATAAATCATCATTGTATTGGAGATCCCTTTTAAAAAAATTAAAGGAAATTTCCTTGCAAATGGGTGGCGTTGTTTTGCATTTGGTCTCGCAAAGCGCTCTTTTTTCCGAGCACGCTCATCAGCACATCACATCAGCCATAGTGATCCACACCTGCCACGGGCAATGGATGTTGGGATTTGCTAGGACTGCTGTCATTGTAATGCATGGATTATTCTGTTGGATGAGCGCACAGAAAAAATTCAACTTGTACACCGAACGCTCTTTTTTTCATCTTCCACCGAGAGCACGCTTGAGTTTGGCCAACTCCTTCAACGCTTCCTGCTTTTGAGAAACAGACAAATGCAGAAATTTCAGAAGCTCTAAGCCCAATGAAAGACATTGACATGACCATGATGTTTCTCCAAGCGGCAGCAGCCCCACCAACTCCATCATGTCTGATGGCAGCTCTCGCGGATGAAGGCCCACTCCACGCGAGACTCAGATGGCACAGCAACAAACATCTGACTCACAGACATCAAGCTCTTAAGTTTGAGAATAGATCCAAATTGAGCCAAGACACTCGCTGCAAAGAACTGCGACTTCTGCAGGCCGTTAAGCCCGCCGAAGCTCTTGAGGTCCACCAAGATCTGTCGAGCATCCAGCGGTGTCGAGCGAAGCCTTGGAAGGCAATGGACCAACAACAACGAAGCGCGCAAGAAACAACCACAACAACAAAAACAAACCCAGGATGCAGCCAAGGCTCAGCGCAGCATGCGCGAAGCGGGACTCAGACATGTAGTCCGGCACGGACGAGAATTTGCCGAACGCCTGGTTGCATCCAGGGATGCTGTGCCATGTCACATCCATCGGCAAGGATGGAAAAAACTGTGATGAAGCCAGCTGTGATGCCAAAAGTGGTGGTGTTGGATGCATGTGATGCCAACAAATGCATGCTCACCCTCAGAGAGGCTATGCATCAATGCAATGAAAATTGATCATGAAACAAATTCGAAGTCTGAGGCTTGAGGCCTGATGACCATGATGATAATTGTGATGTCAACCAATTGCTCAGAGGCCATGCGTCAATGCAATGAAAATTGAGCATGAAACGCATTCGAAATTTGAGGCTAACGCCTGATGAAATCAATGCACTCAGTGTGTGAAGTGTGACCAATGCAACATGACTGCGTCAAATCAGTGAATTCCACCCAACCCAGTAGGCACATCCATCTCGTTCTCGGCGACAAAAGCACGTAGAATTGATCAAAAAATGAGCTGCTGGAGCGGGCGGGAACATCAATGATGACACCTGAATGTAAAGATATGACACCTGATTGCAATGAAATAGCCTTATTATTCTTATATGGGGACCAACCGGGGGTACCCATTTTTGGAGGGGGTCCCTATTGTAAGAAATCCCCATATGGCCACATGTCACAAGTACCAAGTCACCGATCCAGTGTTGGTTCTTCGAGCCATATCGCTGCTGACCATCCTCAGGGGAGTTGCTCGACAGCAAAAGCAGGGCCCATATAGGAGTCCAACATCGGGCTTCAGTAATTCAACTGGCTTGTTCCGGGAATAAAAAGCCAATGGCTGATGGCGTTAACTAAATGACATCATTTCACTTGATGATGGCTGGTTTGAGGAAGTATCAACAGTTATCAGCCATTAGAACTTATACTTAATCAAAAATAACTGTTGATTCATCACTATCAACGTGCTGGTTGTCCGAGAACAACATGGGAGAGTATCTAGTTTCGGTGAGTTTAGTCGGAATGTGTACTGTGTACGAATTGCGACTGTAACCTTGGCAAACAAAGTATCAATTCTTTCATTCTGAAAAAAGAGTCTCAAAACCATAGCCGTAGGGGTGGAACAAGCAACAGCGCAACAACTTCCTCACTAACCAGGATAAAACATGAAAACATCAAATAACAAGCAACCCCTACCAAAAACGAACTATACCCTGATCATGATGGTGACCACGGTGACTCCCACTGATGCTCACCGATGACTGGACCCTGGAACACCATGGAAACATTGAGAAACTCCTGTTTCAAGTTTTGCGAACAAGAAAATCTGTGGCTCTTTGGATGGGTGAGCATTCCCCGAGACCAAAGAAATGGCTTCATCAACATCGATTTTCAACCACTTAAATCCCTGCCAGCTAGGATCACACCCTTGGTGCAGGGGTACCATGAAGGGCCCTGACAACGGTGGGCATTTCAGGGCCGAAGGAGCTACCACTTGATCTGATCCATTGCAGCTCTCGCGACATCAATTGGCTTGGTAGATCTGATCAATTGTCTTGCAAGAGATGCCCACCCTGAAATTCTTGACCCCTGAGTCCCTTGAGCAGGTTGGTTCTTGGTTGGTTAAGTATCAGTATCAGCGTTTTTATACGTTATTTCCGCAAACAAGCATCTTCATGTAGCCGTTGTTCTTCTTGTTGTGAAAGGCCACGGTTCCACCAACCAACGCAGATCGGCAGGTGCCGGTGTAATAAGGATTGCCTCAGGAACCAAGCTCTCTGGCCCAGAGGTCTCATTAATGGGTTGGAGGTTGTCCCTTCCTGTAACTGTCATCAAACACGAATCACACTGAATTAATGAATTGTCAAACATGATGAATTACTGTAAACATCATCTATGACAAGTATAATTTGAAAATCTTTTGATATGTGAATATGCCCCGCACAAGGTTGACACTTCTGTTGACACTTGGGCTGTTTCAAAGCATTGCCATTGGCCACAAGGTCGGTTGACTCCAGCTGCTCAGAAATACTAGATTTCATGGTAAATCGCCAGCTATATCCTTGATGGTCCAGCGAACCTGCTGATGGACAGTACTCCATGGGTATCTCTAAGGTTACTCAGCGACCGGCTGGAGCAGTGCATAGCTGTTTGGATGTGATCTGCCCAATTTGGGCACTTGGAAGGCATGGTGGCCGCTTTTTGCAACTGTGTTTTATATCATGGTTCTATCATGTTCTACAGGCATTTACCCGCTATGCTGGATCCTGGATACTTGACACTCAAGCGTTCCCACAGTGCGTATCTACGTATCAGTCAGACCGGTTACCATGAAATCTTGGTAATGAACTCTTTGGGGCAAAGCTGGGGACTTGTTGTTGGGACAGCCGTGGGACAGTAGCCACTAAGAAACAAATCCAGATGCCAAAGCCGGTGATTTTCAGTGGAAACGTCTAAGCAGTAAAATCGATCAGTTTGCGATGGTTGGTGAGTAAAAAGAACGAGAATCGAAGGAGGAGTGATATGGAAAACTCGCTGGTGCTACCCCAGCCATCCCATGAGCACATGCGATGTCAATATCTAAGTCGTTCCTTGCTGTGGGGATTTTTACCCACTGGGGCACTAGTCAAAGGTAGCAATCATCACATCAGGAACCCCCCCTCCCTCGATCAAAAAGAAATCAATTGAAAACACTTACTTTTTTGGGGGGTGCCTTGCAAGGTGTGGACGGCCATGACAGAACCAGGAAACCAGACATGTCCATCCAACAACCCTCGAGGTATAACAAAGACCGATTGGATACTGTGAGCTAACTGTATAAACAAAACATTAATGGGCAAGGTATGGTGAGGTATTGGATATCCAAGTCAGTGTTCTTTCTCTGGAGTTCATAGCATCCAAGCCACAGTCGGTTGCATTTCCAACTGGTTCACATTACAACCAGCTGGCTGGAATCTTGCCTTGAGTGATCGGGGTACTGCTCACCTGTCAGTCCCTGGTCTGCGCTAAGAGATGTCTAAATAAACATCACAATATGTCTACATTATTAGATATATTAAATATACTGCAAACTTGCACTATCTTAAATGGAATTATGCAATGTCTGCACTATCATAGAATGATGCACTACATTATCTCTACGCATGTAGGCAACCATGTTTGTACAGTTCTCCAAGGGGAATCATGAATCATGTAATGGTATGGGCGAAACTCATAGCATCCCAAAATTTGGTCCCAGCAAAGGATGATGAATGCTGTGATCCCAGCCGTTCAGCCCTTGTGGTGACCCTCCCCCAGAACAAAGCTGGTCGGAAACTCCCGGAACAAGCTGATCATATTCCCCATTCTACTTAGCCTGAGTTATGTCACATATCTCAACAGATTTCTGAGTTCTATCCCCAATTTTCACCAGCAAATCCTTCTAAACCACCAGCACGTCGTGGGTGGCGCAGGGCCGGCGCAGCGCCACCATCCGAAGTGCTGGTGCTGGCTTTCAACTCACCAAAGGAGCCCTTCATGCAAGCGCAGCCACTGGGCACCTGGCATTCAGAGTGGTGAATGATGTGACTAAGAGTCATACTAATGATGTGGTTGTAGATAATTATGAGTGCTTAACATGATATGAAAGTGGTTAATGGTGGTTCATGGTGGTTAATACATGATCTTTAGATAGTGGTTAATGGTGGCTAATGGTCTATGACTTCATCACTAGTTTAATCATGGTTTAGCCAGCACAGAGTGGGCCCATGGCTAATGAATGGTGCTGAATGGTGGTTTGATAGCGGCGAATGGCGAATCGTATTAAGAGAGTAGTTAATGATGGTTGAGAATTGAGAAGCGGTCAAAACTTGGCAAATAAGTGGCTCAATAAGTGGCTTGATAAGCTGTTAATCATGGTTGATGGTTAAGAGGCTGTCTAAAAATGGCAAATAAGGGCAAAGAAGCTGTTTAATAAGCTGTTATTCGTGGTTAATGGATGTGAATGGTGGTTTATGTTTGTTAATAAGCTGTTTATAAGCGTTAATGGGGCAAATAATGGTCAATAGTGAATAGTGGTTGATAAGCTGGGGATATATATATATATATATAAATTGATTGACTAATGGGTTTTAATGCTAAATAATGGTTGATCATAGAGTTTACCATTTTATCAATGGGGAAGTTGGTTTTCAAACAAACAAAAAGATCCACGAGTTTCGGCAGAAAATGGCTGAATTTTGGTATACCGACCCAAACCTGGAGCTTACCGAAAAAAAATCCATGGTTTTCTCATCTGCTTGCCTAGGGAGGGTCCCGCATTTCCAGCAAAAATCCTCACTGCCACCAGCATGACAAAAGTCGCCAAGGTACGTTCTTGCCATCCGTCCAGGATGGACAGGCCACGGGAGCGCATTCGCCTGACTGGGTCCAGTTGTGACCAACCACTACTCAGCAAAAGGGTGTAGCTGTCCACGAACACACTGCAGGAGTTTGGCCACACATGGCCACACTCAAGTAATGCATCTCTAGGAAATTCTGAAGCTTCTTGAAACTTCCTGCTTCATGGTTTATCCGTTTATTATTTATCGACCATGGCTTCTGGTAAACCTTACTGGACCTTATTTTGGACCTCATTGAACCCATCGGTTTCTTATGGTCTCTGGGGATTTGGAAGTGGGACGGGCCACCGAGGCCAGAAATCAGACCTTATGCATAGTGCTGGGTTACTGCAATTATATTGCTTACATTGTTGAAATTGTTAGATTACGTCAGTGTTTACTCACCATAGTTAATATAGTTGTAAAGGGACACACTGGTGAACACATTGACTACCAATGGTTTATCAATACGTGGTTGATAATTCTGGCTGATATACTGAATACTGGGCAGTAAGTACCGGACAATGGCTACCAATGCTTTTGTACAGTAGCTTTGCCCAATGACGCTGAATGCACGGTCAACAAGTTTGATTTCAACAATTTTGGCCTTCACTTATTGCGGGCAATCCATGTGGTTTTCTCGCTTCTGCACTCCTAATGGGCAATCATCATACTAAGGCAATAGCGTATCTAAAAGACACATGCTGGCGCTTGGAGTCCAAACAACAACGTCAAGTGATCTTGGTTTGTTGGGTTTCTTTTGTATTCTATATAATACTTTTTTGCCCAACAAAAAGAAAAAAACGGTTTTCCCAGCAATATTCAAAAGAAAGACAAAAGTGGTATTGTTTGTCTGAGTTCTTATTGTATTCTATTTTGCTACAAGTACAACGATTTCTCTTGACAAACACGACCAGATCGCAGCGCCATGACTAGCCAACCAACCAACCAAAGGTGGGTAGTAACAGTCACTGAAATAACATGTGACATGTGTGCAGATAAATCAATTGTCTATATATGTATAGAACATACTATATACATAGTTGAAATTCTACGTACACATACGCATGCATAAATCTGTATATCTATGTAATTCTGTATCTGCATACATGTATGTATATATCGGCTGTATATACACGTCATATGTGTAGTTTCTGGTTGGTGGCCGATAGGGTTTCAGCACTTCACAACACCAACCTGTGTGGTTCCGTCCATCGGAGGCCCCAGCCTGTATAGAAAGGGCTCTTGCCTGCAGGCAGGATACCACCATTGTAGCCTGAAGCGAGGTCGAGGATTTGGAGTGTATTGGTTCTTGGGCTGTGCATCATCTATGATACTACACCAACCACCAGCGCAAGCGTTAGCGTCCACACTCTTGTGCGCATTGTTGGTTGGCCATTGCAATTAATACAGCAACTGCGACCAGGCGAGTGAATTGCGCTGCTTCACAGTCAATACCAATCAATGATCAAAGTCCACCAAAACAGCAGAAAAGCTGATCTTGCTGGTTCTTAGCAGTGGATTCTCACTGGCTACCGAGTTTTCCCCACCGGTAGGGTGCCGCTACAATCTGAAAAACAAGGCCGAAAAAACTCATCAGTCACAGGCCGAGACACCGTTTCTGCAAGGTGAAAAAGTGTGGCTCAACGTGGAAATATGTCTCCAACATGGGTTCACATCAGCGATGAAACTAGATAGCAACTCAGAAATCCTGTAGCTCATTTCAACTGACAATGCCTAAGTCATACCAGGTCCTGGTTCCTGAAAGGTATCCAAAACTACAATATTGATCAGTAGGTAATCAATTCTCAACACCCATTGAAGTTAATGAACTCTTCTCAACTACTCTGGCTTCCTATCATTCAAAGTTGATTAATTATGTCTTATCAACTCCTATCACTGCTAGAAACTGCCATAAACTGCTATAAAAATAGAGGTACCCCTGGCTCCTTGCCTGCTATTATCACCATCTTTACCCATCCTGGCTGGCACCATCCGCTCCCAGTCCGGGACCTGCGTTGCAACTGCAGCCTTCGCCGATGCTCTTGCCACTGGAGTGGGCCGGGCATGCGACTGCCTGCGGGTCAAGGGCCCCTGCACCCCTGACTGCTCAGATCCCATGACCAGTGTTCCTCCAACTCTTGGGACGGCTTAACCTCTAATTCTCCGTTTTTTGGGAACGGTTATAGCCATTTTGGCCATCATTCCAACCATGAGTTCAGCCCTGCTACCGGTGAATCTGCAGGTGCTGTTTGGCCTGACATTTGCTGCCCACCAACTTCCACCCATCGTTGCAGCTTGCGCAGTGGTCGTCCACCTGGGCGCTGCAAAGCGAAAACCAAAATGGTTGAAGTTGGGATGATGATGATGATGATGATGATGATGATGATGATGATGATGATGATGATGATGGGTAAATGGTAGATGTTGGCTATCTGGATGGCTACAGATCTTCAACAACTTGTCTGCTTACAACCTGGTTCAAGTTGACGAAATGGTTTGAAGTTGACAATGGTTGAAAATCAACAGGTTGAAGTTTATCAACCAGAATTCCAAGTTGACTAAATTGGTTGAACATTGGTTCTGGTTGATGGGTGCACTCCAGTGATTAATCACTGTAGAGAAACCCTGAGAAACATTGGGAAAGCATTCAAGAATTCGTGGATTTTCCAATGTTGGATTACCAGAGGGTATTTTGACGGCCAAATGGTTTTACACTGATTCATACTGGCTAGTCTTGGTTACACATGTTTTTTTGGTGGTTTAATTTGTTTCATGATGATTAGCAAGGATGAGTAAACAGGCTAAGAATGGTGTATATAAAAAGGTGATTCATAATACCTGAGCCCAATGGCCTGTTACCTTAGAATCAAAACAATGGCTGTGGCGTTAGTTCATTCAGTATTCCTGGCTGTTCGCATTCCTGAGTTATGGGGGTCACTGCTGGCCGCTGCTGATGGCATGTGCACAGCCGTTTGACTGCGCAAATTCACCCCTGCATCAGCCAATGATGGTCCGTTATCTCTTGCATACTGTTGCTGGTTATGTACAATCAGTACTGCTAGTTCCTGCTGCTATTGAATTTCTACTTTACTGAATATATGGGTGTTTCTCAAAATAGGGGCACTCACAAATCATCCAATATCAACCATTTCTAGGAATAAATCAGTCACGTTTGGGGTTCCCCTGTTTTGAGAAACCACCATATTGGCGTTGCCAAAAAACTCATTGGGTACCGATAAATTGAACAGCCAAGGAACGGTCCGGTCGTTGGGGTTCTTGCAGCTCTTGCACTTGGAGCCCTTGCCAGTCGCGCAGGTGAATTTGGCCTTGGCTGCGTCCGGCTTGACACACACATCATCTCGGAAGTACCCAAGGAGATCAAAGAGGGTCCGATTCAAAGAAATGTCAAAGGCTGTGCCAGGTACGCCTTCAGTATGGAATTATGTATGTAGGTATGCATGCATGCATGAAGCTGTGTGTATATCATATAAATGTACACCTACAAAAAAAAACACACAGTGAAATAATCCCAAACGATGCATCGACACCGTCTTGCACCCCTGTTTAATCTGGCATCATATACATTGTCTAGGGATGTCTAGGGTGTTGGAGAGTGCCACATACTGGACAGACACCCAGTGCAGCCAGTGATGGGAAGGCATACTACAGGGTTGACCCTGCCCCCCGGACCTTTGCTGATTGACAATGGGCAGTTGACAATGTGCTGAACCTCAAAGGGTTGTGCTTAATTAGTGTATGTGAGTGTGAGTGTGTGTGCATGTCCAGCTACAGTGATATTTCAAATGGTGAGTGTTTTTTGTTGTAAAAGCAGATGTTTGATATGACCCATGCGGAGAGCCGAACATACTCATGTTTTCCCGATATTGACCAATATTACCCGGCCATATTTATCCCCACTATCGACCAATATCAACTATTTGGAGCCATCACGCACCATCACGTTGGTTCATTTATCACCATGATCATCAACCATTACCACCCATTTATGAGCCAGATCAACATCAGAATACACTCTGGTAAACAAACCTGATTGCGTGGGGAAACCACCCTTTATATCATAGTGATGTTTTACCAAGAAAAAACGGTGACTTTTCTTCCTTGCTTGGTGGTTGAAAACCCGTATGAAAATGCGTGTGAGTAGCTGGAGCCCTTAAGAGCCGGTTGCCCCGGTGCGTGCCCCCATGTCTGGTAGCTGTGCTTGTAGCTATCCAGCTTGGGTGGTGTGTGGGCAGAACTTGGTGAATCACAGGTTATGAGCCCAAATGTGACCGTTGCGTGGCTTTGATGTCCGCTGGGAATGCTTCTTGCATGTGTGGTGAAGCTGGGAGATCTGCAGTGTGGTGCAGGGCCTGTTCGACAAAGGAGTTGGAGGGCGAGTCTTTGCCTCAAAAAGCGGGGGACGTTGTGGTCTCAGAAAGCAGGGGGCCGGTGCAGTTCATCAGCGAGAAGTTTGGCGTAGGGTTTGGCGAGGCGCCTAACAGTTGGTGCGGTGGCTCAAGCCCAACGGCCTCTGCCAGATTGCACACATTGCACTCTGCATGCTTGAGCTGCAGAGTGGGGGGAGTGCGTGTGAGTAGCTGGAGCCCTTCAGAGCCGGTTGCCCCGGTGCGTGCCCCCATGTCTGGTAGCTGTGCTTGTAGCTATCCAGCTTGGGTGGTGTGTGGGCAGAACTTGGTGAATCACAGAAAAATATGATTGTCAGCCAACCATTGTTACATATTTGTCGAATATGGGTCAACCATGTTTTGTTCCCATTGCTAAGTACTCGGCAATCTAACCACCAGTACTTGTTTAAATCATATTGTTAGTTATCATTCCCTACAATGAACCACTACAAAGTGGTTCTAACCCATTATCAAACATGTTCTGCCCTATTTCACAATGATTCGCCAGTTCAATGGTGACCTTCTTCCAGCTGTGCCAACGCCAAGCGCCACGTGGCATTGACGATCTCGAAGCGTTCCCAGGTCCAACCGCCGGGCAGATCTTCGGCGTTCTTCACAGCGCTGGTGTCCGCCGCCTGCCGAGCCCACCCAGCCGGACCCAGCCGGACCCAGCCAGGGTGGTGGGCCTAACCGTGCCAGGGTGCAGGCTGGTGGTTGATAATGGTTCATAATGGTTCATGATGATTGAGGATGGTTAATGATGGATAATGAGGGTTAAGGATGGATAGTGATGGTTCATGATGGTTCATGATGGTTCATGATGGTTCAGGATAGTCAAAATAACCAATGGAAAGATCAATGAATCACAGAACAATCAATGACTGGCGGTAGTTAGATTCGTTGTCAATGTCTGCTATGTTGCTGTAACAGTCATCTGGTTGGTGATTCAGTCTCTGAAAACCGTCAGTCGGTCAGCCAACCATCCCAACTGTTGGGAAAAAATCACGTTTTTAACCACCAAACAGTATTAAAATGCGATTAAATAGGCTGATGATGGTCAACCACCATATGATAATTCAGCATCAACCAAATGTTGACCAAATACCTCCGCTTCTCGAAGTGGGAAGCCATATGACTTTGGGGGCTTAAAGGGGTCAAGGGCACATATCAGGAAGAAGGGATGTTCAAGTAAGACCCTCTCCATATCCCTTGTATCAGGAAAATGGGACAATTAACCATTATGTTGTACTGGTATTAACCATTTTCCAAGATTATCATATCCCGTTCAAGTAATCTTGGAAGTGAAAAAACTCTATACTACGGGATAACTACCCTGCTCAGATCCGTTCAGTACTTGTTGATACTGCTTAAGACCGCCTAGTGAATAGTGGAATATGGCTGTGGGTCAATGACCTGTAATGACCCCTGGTGAACATAACTGAAATGACCAATCTAGTCTTTCTTGGGATGTTCATCTAAACATGTGTTGGTTGGTTCATATTGACCCGTAGCGACCCATAGCTTTGTAGCGGCTTGAAAAGATCACGAACATCGACGATACCACCAGCAATGACTGGAAAGTTCATCCATTCTTGTTACTCTAGTAGATTAACCTGGAAATTTGGAAATGAAAAACTTGTCATTTTTGAAGAAGTGCTACCAAAGAAGCCACGCTTTGCAAAACGACGCCATGGTGTAGCTCTGATTGCTACCATCTCGGAGGCATCCCAATGATCACCATCTGGTCCAAGGTTTCCAAGAGGGTTTCTATTAAATTAAGGAGAAGTGATTGTTGCTGCATCAACTGCTTCCGATTCTGCGTGGCATTGTTCATTTGCATGTTGATTCTGCTTAAGTTTCCCTCTGGAAGCTTCATGGCTCATGGTAAATCACCAACTTTTTGGAGAAACCGACGATGTATTAACTGCTGGATCTACCCTGATTTCTTAGAATCCTCTGGCAGGCTACAGCTGGGCCGCTGGTTGGAGCCCGCGCCAGAGTTGGTCGCTGAGTTCTTTAACCGATCAGTGGGTCCCAAGGTAGAAACCACCAGTTGAAGTCGCTGGTCGCAATCAGTTGCGAGTGGGTGAACACTTCGCTGTTTTTGTTCAAATCCGCCAGAGAAATCGCTGGTTTGCCATGTTGTACCATGGTTCAGCTATGGCAGCTATGGAAATCGCTGGTTTGCCATGGTGAATTTGAGCGCAACCAGATGAGTTTTACCGAGGTTTTCTCCCCATGAGAACTGCCTCCCCTGTTGGTAGCGCCTTGCCATTGATGCGGATGAAGCCTGGTGCTGCAGGACTGCTACCCCCTGTGACCCTTGGTTCTACCATGGGTTTCTCCCTTTATCGCTCCCTGGCTTACTCCCTGGGCTACTTCCTTGGTTAGTTGCTGGCTTACTCTGTTGGTTACTCCCTGCGTTACTCCCTTGGTTGCTCTGGCTATTCCCTTCGTCTCCCACCTTTTAACCATTCGGTGCTCTCCAAAATACCTCGCTGGTAATTCACAGGCAAGGAGATGGAAGTGATAACTTGCCATGGCTTCCAGAGAGGGGAACGATTCAACATTGATTCTATTACAGAAATATGTATATTAACATATCTAGTATATATATATATACAAGTAGTGCCGCACAAGGCGGTGGCGGAAGTTTCCAAGATAGGAGCACTATAGGAGTGTGCAGTTGTGGTTGCGACGTTTGATTTCCCGAGGGATCCGAGAACTGAACATCACTTGGGCCTGACTTCCTACCAATGTGAGCATCAATCTGGCTACTTGACTGGCAGCTCATCTGTCTAGCTATCTTTCTATCAGTGGATCAGTTTTCTTTCTGTCTGTCTGACTGTCTATCTATCTATCTATCTGATGATCTATTCGTTCATCATCTGCCTATGTACTTGTCTTTCTATCTACCTCACTATCTATCTCGTCATCTTTCTGTCTATGTATCTATCTATCTACCTGTCCATCTATCTATTTATCTATCTGCCTATCTATCTATCTGTCTATCTATCTACCGAATTATTTGTCTGATCATCTATGTGTCCATCTGTTTATCTTTCTGTCTTTCTACTTGACTATCTATCTACTTTTCTATCTGACTCTTGTTTCGGCGACCTATTTGTCTATCCATCGACCCATCTAGCCATCTGAATCTGGCTATCCAATTGTCTGTCTATTCCATCTATCTATTCTAGCTATTCTA
>VSDK01024074.1:281790-319181 GCA_009767595.1 Symbiodinium kawagutii
GCCTAGGTTTTTTCACGATTTTGCGAGTTGCAACTTCCAAAAGTGCTCCGACGCTGTAGTGTTTTTACGATTTTGTCTTCCAAATGTGCTTCGCGCCTAGGTTTTTTCACGATTTTGCGAGTTGCAACTTCCAAAAGTGCTCCGACGCTGTAGTGTTTTTACGATTTTGTCTTCCAAATGTGCTTCGCGCCTAGGTTTTTTCACGATTTTGCGAGTTGCAACTTCCAAAAGTGCTCCGACGCTGTAGTGTTTTTACGATTTTGACTTCCAAATGTGCTTCGCGCCTAGGTTTTTTCACGATTTTGCAAGTTGCAACTTCCAAAAGTGCTCCGGAGCTGACATGTTTTTACGATTTTGACTTCCAAATGTGCTTCGCGCCTAGGTTTTTTAACCATTTTTGCACACACCTTCCGCCACAGTGCTCCGCACCCGCCGCTTTAGCGAGGTACCCTTCTGGACGCTCATGAGGCACAAAACCTTGCAAAACACAGCATTTCGCGACTTTCCTAACATTTTGGCGCGCTCGCATTCTCATCTTTCGCACATCTCATCTTTCACACATCTCTTCTTTCACACATCTGCTCAGGCGATCTGCCCTAGCTGAGTTGTCCATATTGTCGGAAGTTAGACTTCTAAACTTCCTTCGACAACATAAAAATATATCTGCTATAATATAAGTACAATTGAATTCATATACACGTGATACATCATGATATAACATGATATAGCCAGGAAAAATTGTGAACCACACTTCAAACATGTGAAATGTTCCACAGTATGACATTATCATTGAAATGCAATCATCCCTTAGTCACCACTATGAGTCATCATTAGCTATCACCCTTATACCATCAACCATGAGGAATTGCTTACGTCATTATCAAGTTGACCCATGGGTTGTTTGTTAATCATTACAAATTAATCAGTTTTTCAATAAATGACGTACCCCCAGCTCGCTCGTTGGTTACCAAATTTTAGAGATGGGGCTGGGGGGCACCAGCATGTATAGACATGGATAAAGCCAAATGATCTCCAACAAACTATTTTTTATCAACAACTGTGTTTACTTCAGCATGAGCATGGATTTACATGGGGATAAACAAAAATCACAACAACCGTGCTGAGTTGGATTGATTGCTGCCTTTGCAGGTCATAGGCTCAACGCAGCACTGCTGATCAACACAACTAGATCAGCTCAGGACGATGTTCGTCAAGTTGACCCGGAGATGGGGAGAACACAAGAGATCTACGGAGGATATGATAGGGGTGTTTCTCAAGCCATGGGGAACCCCTAGAGATGGATGGTTTACTACTGCAAATGGTTTGTATTGGATCATTTGGAGGTACACCTATTTTGAGAAACCACCATTTGGATGGATGTTGGACCATCAAAAATTATACGGAGATTCTGAGATAACACGATGTCCCTGGTGGTGACAACGAACTAATTACCAGGGAAGTCTACCCACCTTGAAGGGTCTCCAATTTTTTCGGGTGCATAATCCAAAATCAGGAATGACTGGTTTCATCTGGCTACTGACATTGGAAATCTTAACAAAATGATATGAGCAGTGTCAAAAACCGAACACGAAGTGAGAACTGATGGAAACACACAGTTAAAAGTTTAGTACTTGATCAGGAACGAAGGAGGCTTGGGGATTGAAGCCAGTTTAGGATCTTCAAAGATTTGGTTCAAATGACAAGTTCAATTCATCAACAGGATGGCGGACCCCTGGAATCAACACCAACTAACCTTTGAGGTTCATCAAACTTGGCCAAGCAGCGATTGTATCTTGGGTTGTGGAAAGCATAAAGGTTGTCCCCTCCATGGACCACGGTGAATCGCTCATCCGTCCAACCACCTCAGGCAAAGCCCAAGGGATAGGGAAATCATCCGCATGGGACTGGACAGGTATCATCTGCACGTGCAAATGACAACTGGATTTCCGGGGCTTGCTCAAAATGGGGTACCCATGGGGTACCCCCAAATCATCCAATGGTAATCATTTAATAAGCCAACCATTTTTAGGGTTTCCTATTTTGAGGACCCCCCACCACATCAATGATAAACCATAAACAACAATCATGATAATCAAATCAATGGTGATCCCCGAAGCCATCCCCGTTCCCAACTTAGTGAGTTTGAAAGGGAAAACGCAGCTATTCTGGGGACCATGTATGGACAACGCATGACAACCCCCTATAAAGTGAATATGGGGCAATACAGGAAAGCATTTGCTCCTGTTTTCCCATGCCATCGCAGAGATAGATTACAACAAAGTTTGACTTGTAACCGCTTGTATCCTTTGCTCATTTCAGCATACGAAACGACATATTTCGATCGGGTACATCCTAGATATGTTCTCCAAAACTGTGATGATCTGTGTTGGATCTCAGCACTACCGGGATGGTCAGCGTGGATCTCTCACCGCGCGCAGGGCAATCCAGGCCCATGATCCTCAAACATTTTGAACTTCTGACCATGGATCATGACCATGGATCAAACCCCAACACCTAGACCTAGCAATCATCCAAACAAATGATTAGGCAATAAATAGAAACCAGCTGGTTGGCATGTGAACTACCCATTCTTGGTTTTATATGCGGTTGTGATCCATCGGGGCGGTGGGGTGGTGCGCTGTTCATAGGCTACCAACCGCTGGCTTACTTCTACCTTCTACCCCGAATACAAGGGTGAAGAGTTTGCCAACACAATCAAACATCACGTATCGTACAGCGGACACGATACTATACCCATTTGGTCGCCACCAATGGGACATATATGCTTTCGCACGCATGATGTCTTGCAGCATTGCACGGAAATAGGACAGGAAAATCAGAAGTCCAACCTGGGCTAACTGTACAGGTTGATGGTGGTCAAGCGGTTGAACCTGGATGACATATCGAGCCTGGTTTTACTCTTATAGAGACGCCGGTTGTGTTATGACAATTTTACTCACCACGGCCCTCTATAACCCAACACTTGCAGGTAGTGAACCACTCATGATAGGAGCTTATGAACCACTACTGGTCATGAACCACTATGTTCGCCATTATGCAACACTAATGATACTGAATCAACCTGAACCCAAAGTCCTGAATCAACCTGAATCAATCTGAATCAATCTGAATCACCTACCCTTCTTGTTGTTTGTGAGCCTTCACTCGTCAAGTCCTTAACCTCCACACACCGTCCCACCAGCCCACCTGGAAGTGTTCCATCTGCGCGCACGGCGCTACGTTTCCTTGGTAAACCAACTGAGCTCTTGGGTACTTGCGCTTAGTGATTGATGTAGTGATTTACCCACTAATTGTAGTGCCCAACCAATTGTAGTATAGGAAATATCTTGCGTATCTTATAGCTTGGTTCTCAACTGATTGTAGTGATTGATGTACTAGCTTGGTTTCATCAGTTGGTTGATGTACAACTGACTGTTTCCTCGGTCTTGTCAACTAAGGGTTTCCTTAGTCTTCAACTGATTATGGTGATTGATAAAAGGAAACGGTTAGTTTCAACGGATTCTAGTGAAGGACATTGGTAAATCACCAGCAATTGTGAAGCATCCCGGTTGGTATTGCCAGGATGGTGGTTGCAAAACAAATTCAATGTTGACTCATAACAAACAATGGCAGGGGTTTAGCCAAAAAGGATCTTGAACATACACACGCCAGTGTTCTTGTTGGACAATGACCTCCGAATGTGTATCTGTAGCATTGAGGGATTGAACATGGAAGAATGCATTTATGGTCAGAATTTGTAGCAAAACTCCTTGAAATGGCCTTTGACATTTGTGATCCAAGTAGATATGTCACGTATCATCCAGTGACAAAAATAAAATGCACAGCATTGCTGAGAATTGGGTGGTGTTGGAGCAATGCGTGCTGTGAGACATTGTGAGACTGAACCTGTGCCCAGTCTTTGGGTCCAAGAAGGGGCTCCCCACTGGCAACCTCCCCATGATTATTTGGCCATCAAAATCATGGTTGTGCGCGGGAATGGACCGTAAAGCCGCATACAGTGCGAATTCGGTCTATGGCCAAGTGATTCGCATTACAACTAGCAACATCAGGGGTCACAGCAGTAATCATAGATATTCATAGTATATAACTGGTTGGTGATTTCAACCCACTTGAAAAACAGCAGTCAACCAATCCTTTTGTAATACTAGGGAAAATACAAATTGTTTGAAACCACTCACTAGATAACTCCCAACATGATCAAAACCAATGAGAAACCACACAGATTAATGATCCACCACCAATAAATTCTATATAATGGGCAACCCTCAGAAAAAATCCATTGATCCCATATAATGGATTGACATTCCAACCACATGATCCCCTCGGGCGGTGCGTCCACCTGCTGTGTTCGACCGCCTGCTGGTCCACACGGATTCACCAGGGAGAAAGCATTGTCAACCACCACATGTTCCGCCATTTCCTAAGCCTCGCCAATTAACCATCATCCGCCGTGAACCATTCTTCACCATCATTTGTGCTTAATAACACATCAACGATTTGAATAAACCGTTGTCAACCAATGTATTAATTAACATAGCTAGCTAACCAATATCATATAACCATAGTGATCCATTAGAAACATAGCTAGCCGTTCTGAATCATGTTTCTCCCCTCCTGGCGGCAGCCAAGGCTCATGTCGCTATTGTGCAAGCGCACAAAGGCTTTCTCCTTCTCGTTGAACCTCGGCGCCATGCTGCTGGAGGGAGCCATAACAACCGTGCGGCATATTCGTTAGTGGTGAGATGTGGTGAGTCACAAGCACCGCAAAGTGAAAAAAATAGTCAAGAATAGTCAAGTCACGAACAGTCAATATATGTCAACATGTTTCATGACCTTGTCAATAGTCAATAGTGAAAAAACAATTGGAGGCGCTCACATCGATATGAAATGCCTATGAAATGCAGCATTGCATGGACGGAAGAAGTTAAACAGCCAGTTTCCGGTTGGGTTACCACGAAGGAATGTGTTGAAAAAACTGCGATTGGATTGACTCATGGCAGATCCATGGCAATAAACCACCTTACATAGCTTCTGATTTGTCCTAAGTGTGGATGGTTTGTCAAACGGGATCAAACATTACTGCCTTGCCCTTTGGTGTTTACCGTCGCCATCACGGGATCGCATGGCTTCCTGCCGAAGGGGTTACGATCTCTCCACTGTAATGAAACTGCTGTTGGGATATAGAAATTACAATGGAGGGTATGCGGACCCAAAATTTCCCTCAAAAAAGCAACACAGTCAGCATAGATACCCACACCAGAAATTTGGAGGACACCCAAAGTTCAAGAGGCACTCATATGGGCTGATAACCTAGATCTACAACAGCTTAAACTTCATTTCTTATAAAGTCTAATCAACAAGCCAACTAAGCAAGCAATCAGCCAACCACCTAAGCGACCAATTACCTCACTCGTAGTCTCTTGACGTCAAAACAACCAACCAAGTCAAACCAATCAACCAGCTGACCCACTGACTCCCACAGCAAGTTGTACCCAGCGAAACTTTAAATCAATCGACAGGATCCAAGTGGGATGTGAGCCATGGTTGATCATCACTCACTGCTGGGTATCCAAGTACTGGCATTCGTGCTACAGCTGCAGTAACGCTCGTGGTCCTCTGGTAAACTAATCTAGTTGCTTCCTTGGCATATCCATCATCAACGGGTCCTATGGTAGCAATTGCCTCTAGTTTTATCACATTTTATGTGTATTCCATCATCAACGGTTGGCCAATCAGAACCTTCAACCGGTCTTGAATAACTACGACCAAAAAACTGGCCGCAACATGACCCCCAAGGATGAGAGCCGCAATATGGCCCCCAAGGATGAGGTATGAGATAAACTGCGTTCCACCTTCTCTCCCTGAGGCCTAAAAAAAAGACTTGTGACTTTCTACTATATCGAGTTGCTTGCCCTCGAGAAAAAGAAACTTGAATCACTGTCGAGAAGAAAAGCGCATCCTCTGAGACTGGTAGCTTCAAAATGGTTCATATGCACCATTGGAATCATCACAGTACTCCCACAAGCAACTCATGGGCTCAGCACACGCGATCTCCTGGACCCCTGCAACCAGAAATCTGTCTCCGATGGAAAAGTCATGAAACTCAGCGTTTTTCTTAATCGATCTCAAGCTAAACTCTAAACAACCTGGGGCACCCCAATGTATCGCTCTGCTGCAAACACTGCCAGGAATGATGATTTGGAATGATGTCAATGATGTCGCCATGCTCGCCAGGGCACAAGGCGATCATACCAAATCCAGCGTCCACCACTTTGAACTTGGCCCATGTCCACGAATCCGGAAAGCTGTTCACACCCTGCCAACCCAGCAGCATCAAGCAACCAGCGCAACAAAGCCACACATAGCCGCCATACCCAAAGCATCGAGAGCCTTCACCCCAATGTCAACGCAATTCGGAAAAATCATACCCTACCAGTAGTAACTACCAGTAGTAATCCCTTTCTGGCTTTCCCGAAAAACGCTGCTCCAACTGATATCAAACAAGCACGATATCTTTCTGCTAGCGGACGCCCCACAAGAAGGCAGACGAGACAAAGTGGTGGGGAGGCGCACATGCCACACGAAGGAGCACGCACGTAGAAAGCATTGCAAACTTTGCAAAACCCCTATATAACCATTACTGTTTGGCAAAAAAAAACAAAATCAAAACGAGATCCAAACCAGATCATCTGGCACATATGATGTATATGTCTGGTTGGTGGTTGACCCACCCCTCTGAACAATATAAGTCAACCAACCATTTGTTTACAACTACTATTGGAAAAAATGTCAATCAAACCACCAACCACTATATACTATCATGAGAATCAAAAACACTGCATAATAACAAAAGGTAATGAAGAACTGTCGAGAGAGCAAAAAGCCCACCCAACAAGGAGGCTGGCGGCTCGTTGCTTGTCACAACCCATAAGATCTCCAATCCAAGGGCAGAAATTTGAGCATCTTATGGGTAACTCATTCTGAGCAATGATAATAAGGTCTCTCAACTCAATAAGATCTCTCAACTCATTCTCTTTCAGGGGTAACCAATGGTAGTTGAGTTGACAATCACCAAATAATACCATGAAAAACATCGTGAAATCGCATCATTCAACCATATTCAATGATTTACACCAAGGCCCAGCAGTTCGGTGATCCCCTCTGCTGCTCCAGGCATCCACTGGCCAATTGCTGGGCATCACTCGCAACAGGAAACTGGTAATGGCCGATGACAATGTTTGACAATACTCGATGATGGCTAATAGTGGTTGATGCTGGTGACTGGTGGTTCACAATTGATAATTACTGAAGATCATTATGGCAACCCTGGTGGTGATCAAAACCCAAAATCGCAACCAAACCCACCTTTTCAATACTGTCACACGATTCTGTTTTACTAATGATGCTTTATGACGGTCTCTGTATGGAATATCATGGAATATCAATGCAAAACATGTACAACTGATCTTCAAATCCTCCAATCAAGTTATGTGTCCCATCTTCAAATCCAAAGGCGTTCCGCTGTGAGCCTTCTTGTCGGACTGGACCATGTCGTTCGAACTCATGCCTCAAGGTCCGCTGACATCATGTCAAATAATCAGCATCCCATAGTAGATGCCTTGGCTTATCCTGGGCCACTAGGGTATTGAAGTATTTCAGTGAAGCTGAAATATCCAATACTCCAGCTACATGATCATTGCAAAACCACAAATTTTGGAGCGACCACCATCTATAAAATCCACACAACCACACAAGACCTTTATCAATCCAATAATTGCTAGAGATTCTCACATCCTTTAACCAATCTGTTGCCTCCATATTATAACAGTGTCAATGACATTCAATGACCATGTGATGTTTTCTACAGGTGATTCATATTTCCCTTGTTTTTTTGCTGTATGAATAAACCACCCAATCAACACAATGGCTATGCCATGGATACGGAGACCCAGGGGGCAATCCTTCTGTGCGGTGATCCTCAAAGTCACTGAGTGTGACTTATCCCTGTGACGCCTGCAGGATTCTCAGGTGATACGAAGTCACGGTCAGTCAGTTCTTATCAGTTCTTATCCCTGAATTCTTCACACAAGAAGCAACAACTGTGGAAGTGAAATCAGCTGACACGGGGGAAAAAAAAAACACTGTGGATGTCCAACTGTGTATATAATGATCACACATGGTGGCAACACTACCATAAGTAGTTGTTTCATCTTTGAGTAGCTTTTCTTTGGAACTTGCGGATGATAATTGCATTTGAAAATAAAGTGCTCAAATGGTGGTAATTGCCCCCCAGCCATCATTTTTTGCAGGGCAACTACCTATATCTGGGAAATCCCAAACATTGTTGGACAAACCTAGTTCACAATGCCTGTTGGTATAAATCCTCTTTCTACTGTTGAGGAACATCTGGCTAAACGTCCACATGGTCAACCACTAGTAAGGATAGTGCAACCATTATCTTGGTGGTTTCTCAAAATAGGGAACCCCAAAGAATGGTTGGTTTACTACTATAGATGGCTAAAAAAGGATTATTTAGGGGTAACCCTGTGGCTTGAGAAACACGTATATACCAGTAGCATGCGGCGGATCCGAACAGCCCAGGGACCCAGGAATCGATTGTGCAATTTGCAGTGCAGGGCGATGATGGATCCAGGTACCAGTAGAGGATGAGGCTGGCGAAGAAGCGGCTCGGGAACGAGGTCATTGACAAAACCGATTTCAGGAGAACTGACCCTCCCGTTATCATCAAATAGAAACCATTTATAGCAAGAAATCTTTTTTTGGCAACTCTATGGCTTGAAAAACACCAACTGAGTGATGATTAACGATATGATGAGCGATTTGACAGGATGGGACCAGGACGGGAGATAAATGATGTTTTTTATGTGTTTATGTATGGTGGTGCATGTAAACAAACAAATTGTAGAAAAGGAGGATAATGTTTCTGGTAGATGTACTCATTTTGTTGAGTTCCTTATTCTACAGTTTTCACATATGTTCATGCATGTTTGGGGACACGCTACAAAAAAGTCATGCTGGAGAACATTTGATATGATATCCTCACGCTGTGAAGAATTGGACAGATATCTGGACATTTTGAGCTGAATGTCCAGAAAGCCTGGTGTTTAAAATTTAGGGCAACCAATGCACTGCCCGGAATGATACTGTACAATGTCAAATGTAGCCCCTGCCGACGTACATGGGGGCATCGCTCAAAAGCACCGCTCTCGTGGTGTTCTTCCCACTTAAGCCTGAGCAAATGATCAGCAGCACAAGGGGTGATGGTGATCAAGTTTCGAGGAGGTACCAAGATTCATGTATGGCATTGCAATCCCAAGAGGTACAACCCAAAGGTTCCACCACCAACAACCAACCACAACCAATCAACCACCCAACCACCCAACCACCCAACCAATGAACCAATGAACCAATGAACTAAGGCTTCCCACTTCCAAACAGCACCGGCGACCTGTCTGATCTGGTAGGTGGTCCAGGGGCCCTGGATCTGCTCTGCGGTGTAGGAGGTCTTTCCGAACTGCGGCAGCGGTTCGATTCCCAGCCGCATCCAACCAAGCCCCAAAGTGTTGGTTGATGTTATTAAATGGCTAATTGAATCAACCAAGTGTTGGTAAATCAAACGTTTTGGTTGATGTTGGTTTTGAGGAACTACCACCTCTAGACAAATGTGATGTTAAATGAGGAACTATACCCCTGAAAACAGCCCAAAATGGTTGATTTTGGCTGTCCGCAGAGTTGAGAAGAGTTTTAAGGAGACAAGGCCAACCAACTTTAAATTTGACTGCAGGACAAACTACATTTTGACATTGAGAATTATTGAAGCATAGCCATACTTGGATGGTCGAAAGTTGTCTCAAGCATGCAAAAACTGGGGTTAGAAGATTGGAGCACCGCGTTTAAAACTATTCATCTCTCAGTTCTGGAAGAAGCTGGCATTCACCAACTGCTGGAAACAAGAAAATAGGACCCAGGAAACAAAAATTCACATCTGCAGGTAGACAAAAGGCCATTGCCATGTTGACTGTCCAAACAGAACCATTGTGGTGAACCCTTGGCGAAAATTGCGCAATCAATGCCATAGCAAAAACAATTGTATCATATCATATCCACACATGCAGATGCTGAAAAATCCGTCCTTTCTTTTGCAAAGGGAACCTCGTGATCTAGATCTAGATATACGAGTACCCACATGAGGAAAGATGCACATGACCCTCATCCATGAAACATTCTCTGGCTCAGCTTCGCATTGCACAACCCCGCTACAAAGGGCATTCAACATGCATGGACACCAACCAATCACAACTCGCAAACCAACTTAAGTAATCAACCCATTTGCAAAATCTTGCAACCACAAACAACAAACTAACATAAATTAACAACAAACCACCATAAACTACGCTACACTAGCCCAAACGCACAACAAAAACTAGCCTGAACTAAATCAAACTAGACTAAGCTAGACTAAGCTACATAAATTAACCCAAGGATACCCGCGACGCGGTAACGTGTCACCGCACGTTCTGCTCGAGGCGCCATGGTCTTCTCGTCCATGCTCATCCAAGCGCTGCGCGCGGGCGAATGGAAGGCCACCTCCGTGCCGGTCCTGTCGACCACGGGCCACCGGGTGGATGACGGCCACCGCAAGCGACGTTCATGGTCCGCTTCATGGTGGGTCATGGTGGTTCAACTGCACGGCTTAGGTTCATGATGGTTCATGGTTGACCAACTGGTGGTTCATGCTATCATTCAGAGTGACCAACTGGTGCTTCATGGTGGTTACTAGTGGTTGAACTGCGGGTTAGTGACAATGGAGCAATAGTAGCTACTGGTAGTATCCAGGATCAACTATGATAAATATCAATTCATACTCGATGTTACGAACTGGTTGACGATGTTACCGGTGAATGGAAAATTGATTGATACTCATTCTGAATAAGGTACTCAGGAATCGACTGGTGGTGGGTCGGGATGGAGGAAGGGATAGGAGCAACTGGGGCATGGGGTTGGATGTGAGGCATGTGGGGGATGGAGATGCTGATCATCAGCGCTTGCAAGCCCCCGAATCGACTCTGACTTCACCTGTTCGCACACCCGAGTCGACAAGGGGTAGTTTCTCAAAAGAAACCATCTATTGTTGGGGTCCCATCTTTCGAGAAATCACCACATAGGGCAAGATTGATAATCGATGGTGGTTCCCCTTTTGAGTCATGGTCAAGCCGTCATTCACAAATACTTTCGCTCCCACACCGCTGGCAGATTGGCAAGTGTGTGGGAACTCGAAACTTCACAGCAGGCACATCGTTCGATGGTCCGTAGATGGTATCCCCAGGTGCCAGTCCAACGTGATCAGATTTCGCAGAAAGGAAATATATGGCCTCCATTGTGTCTGGATTTCATTGGACTTCGCATCTTATACATTGACCCCAAAAAATGGCGTGGCTTCCCCACTGAAATGATGATTCCTGTGGTGGTTTAGGGTTGCCTCGGTGACTTGGGCGGCGGTGCACTCCTGAAGACCAGCATAGACCCTCCTGAATAGTGATTGAATGATCAGTTTCCTTTGGGATACCCTTTGGATGCGGTCATTTCACTTTCTAGGAAAATATCATATATGATCATCATTGTTGTTGATTTTTAACGCCTTCTTATTGACCATTCATGACCACAATCCACCATCAACATCCATTAACTATTGTATGGGATCTACACTTATCATCATTCCATTGGCTGTCAACCCCTATCATTATCTACACAATCAACCATTACCATACATTTACTGGTTGATGGTCTCAACCTCTTGAATATTGGTCAACCAACCACTTTATCATTACCATCGCTTGTCAACCAACTATTAATAGCTGTCGATCCCATAGTTATAACCAGTGTCAAACTGTTGATCAACCAACTATTATCAACTATTATCAACAGTTCAACTATTTCATAGTATATTATCAACAGTTATGAAATAGTTGGAGATCAACCAACTATACTATAATCACTCAACTATGAAATAGTTGGACCCGTATCATTGTCTCCAACTATTTCATAGGTCCCACAGATCTGTCACTGGGCAGCCCCACCACACGGGCACCCAGGTCGTATCTCTCCTCAAGCGCGCGGGGCAAGCGCGCGCGTGAGCGGTGGGGCTGGTTTGGTAGCTCATCACCGACAAAGAAAGCTGGGCTTTTGGATTTAGTTAGTCATTATCCCCCATTATCAACCATTAACCAACCAGTGAAACAGCCAGGTTGGTTGGTTGGCTGGTTGGTAGGGTGGATAGGGGTTGGTAAGTTGATCATGTTTTTTTGCATTTACGGTGCTTCACCTGGGGATGAACAACGTCTATGGCTCAAAGTCTTCATACTCGGCTGACCGCGCTAGGCAGGTACTGCTGGTGAGCATTAGCATTGCTGACACATTGTACCATATCATATCACATGGGTGTCTTTTAAAATAGGGGTACCCTTTATGGTAATTAACCAACCGTTTGGGGGGTCCCCTATTTTAAGGAACCACAATATGCATATCATATTCATCTGACTGCTATGGTCTGCTAAGAATGCGCTCAGGAATCCGGGGATCGCTTGAGAGGCAATGTGTATTGAATATAGTCGTACCATAATGACTTTAATAACATAGCAGTAATAACTATTACCAGTTTTGATAGCAATAATAATAGCAGTTGTATGTGGTTTGATTAATTACTATTATTACTGGTAATTAATGATACTCATACCATACGATGTCATACAATATCAATGACAACAATAACAGTAATAAAATGCCTAAGAGCAACATGCATTGTGAGTTTCAGGTCGGCTTAGATTCCTCGAGAACGAGGTAGGTTTGATTGCCAGCCATAGATAGGTCACACAAGAAACAAATGGAGCCCTGTCGCATAGAATTACTTGTTTGGCGAGCATTCCCATGCACCACCTGCTTTTCTGCCCTAAAACAAACGCTAAAAATCAACGAAATAAAGCAATTGATCAACCCATCTGCTGCACGTGGGCCAATGATCATCTCTCCAAACTGCGACTGCTTTCCCACTGAAAATGACCATAGCTTTGTGTTCCAACTGATTCTGGGGCGCGGGGATGGCCATCTTTCTTGCAAACGGTTCACTTCCAAGCAGTTGGAAGCTGATGTTATCCTTTCTTAACCACTACTAGGTATTGCTACACCAGTGCCTCACCATGCTTATCAACAATTGTTTAGCATTATCAACCCTTCTTGACCAATATCAACCATTATGAAACATTATTGACCATTATCAACCATTGCTGATCATTGTTGCCCAGTATCATCGTGAACCTCATGGGACCTGCATCTATTCGTGCCCATCTCGCCAAGGATCTCTGCGCAGCCAGAGCATCCGGCGCAGTCACAAATGTAGTCCTTGTTATCCGTGTTTCGGCCATCCTTTCCTGGCGCGGGGTGAGTTGAGGTGTTGAATTGTGATGCTTTTCCTGCGCTAGTTGGCATCAATTGGCTGCTTCGCAATGGCTCTCATACTGACAGTGCTTGTAATATGTTGTAATATGGTATCTTAATGTTTGATCATGGGGGCAAAATAACACCAATGATATCGAATCAATCCCCAAACCTGACGATACAAGATCACCAGCATTATACTGGTATCAGGTGTAAATCTAGTTTGCCAATCTATAAGACATTACATCAGCCGTGCGATTCCGATCAGTTCATAGCCATTTTTCATCAACACGCTCTTTCAAGCCACAATACTACTCCGCCATATCTGGTTGGTGGTTGAACCACTCCCCATGGTTGACTAGTTATTAATAATGGTTATATATGCTTATAATGGGTGATAATGATCAATATCTGGTCGGTGGTTGAACCACCCCTATGAAAAATATGTTTCTTTCTCCATTGTCCGACCGGTTTGAGTCCGTTCACAGCCGCGGGCCGCAAGGCGCCACGCCGGGCGTGGGCAAACATGGAACCACGGGAGTACCAAGCAAAGAATCACTTACCATACCGTTTCCGGTGCTTTGGCCTAGGGGTTCCATGGCTTTCGGCCAAAGAATCCAGGTGAAAAGCCTGGCAGCCAGCGCGCCTATAATCTTCGAGACACCACAGCCCCAGAAGCCAGCATGGTTACACCATTCAGAACCTGGGCTCAGCAAATCTCAGCAGCTGAGTCACTAGGTCAATCCTGTTTAGTCAAGGCTGAATGGTTGATCACTATAACGAACGTAGTTGATGATAACTTGATGGATAAAAATGGTTGGCCATGGTTAATGATGGCTATTATGTGGTCGATGATGATTGTACAGCCATGATGGCGACTGACCGTCGATGATGATTGTATGGGTAATTCAGAATCACGGTCGATGATGAGTGTACGCATTATCATGGTTGATGATGATGGTAAAATCATGGTTCATCATGGTTGATTATAGTAAATCACGTTTCACGACGGCTAGTTTGCCTCATCGTGGCCAATAATATTGGGTGACAATCAACAATAATCAACAACAACCGCAACAGGGGATGTACCAACACATACCAACAATATCAATCAACTGGGTACATTGGAGTGATGTTTTCGCCCAAAATGGAAGAGTTCACAACAGGAAAGTACCATTGAAGGAAAACAAAGGATATTTATGGAGATACCACACGTGTAAGTAAAGATTCACCGTTGCAATATGCGTCAGCAACAAACTACCACACAAGTTATTGGACTAACCCCAACACCGTTCATAACAAATGAGCAACTAACACAGGGACTAGGTAAGTGACTAATGCACTAAGCATTTTACATTATGTGCGGTGACAGAGCAACTCCGCATCGAAGTCAGAATACTGCAGACAACTTGAACACAACAGTCATTGAACAAAATTAGTAAAACCACCAAAGAGGAAACACCGAGCCCTCTTGTGCTTCTCTGCATCATTGCACCGAAGGGGAATCAAACTCACACGACCTACAATGCAATTGTATGGCAATCAATCTTTCGACCGGTTAAAGCTAGAACATAGCGGATGATTCTGATACTAGGCATTGTATTCTTGTGCAATTATCTTATATGCATATACCATGTGTATATACATGTATATATATATATTATATACACCCATATTAGTATGGATTGAGAGATTATATCGACCACTGACCATCCTCAACCATCAATTTTGGAATGGTCAGCTGAATTGTTTTAATCAATGATAAATCTAGGGGTCTCGTGTGGCTGCAGGCTGATCATCAGGCTGAGCAGCAAGTCATCATGTTCAACCAGTATTACAGGCCAATTGAATTTGATTATTATTGCCATTGCTAGTACTAATCAATTGAAAATTATCATAGCAATGGCAATGACCAATTTAAAATAGCAATGGCCAATTGAAAATCGCTATTTGCCATTGCTATTACTGCTATCAATAGCCCTAGCATATGAGAAACTAACCAGAACCACATTGTGTAGGTTTACCGTTGTTATTTACCATTGCTATCTAGTACTGTTGGTCAACCATGTGGTTTTGGCTCAACCGATTCCACCAGGCCCCAGTCTGTGTTTCACAAAATCGAGCGGCAGAAGTTCAAGCCAAACTTGCCATCTTCGCATTGAGGCCTTGGGTCTGACCCAACCAAGTGGCGTCAGTGGCAAATGGTGGTAAGTAACTAAGTCAGTGACGTGCAGCTTATTTTGCAGTATACATATGCAACTTATAGTCGCCATGGTCAACCATCACTACCATCCACCAACAGGTGGCCAAATGCAGGTTCAGTGCGCGTTCAATCCTGGATATATGTGGCTCATTGGCTTCTGCAGCTCGCTGACGTTTCACCACCAACAGTTTGCCACGAGCGGCACAGCGGCACAGCGGTAAGCGAATGCGCACCGAAACAAAGTGTGGCCTCACATTTCTTAAGAACTGTCAGTGGTTCATCATTTCACTTATCAATTTCATTCCTTTCGTTCCTCACCTGGTGGAATTTATGGACCATTTCTTTATGGACCATTTCTGGTGAAGAATAAAGATTGATGGGAACTTCTCAGGTTTCCACCGCAGTGCAACGAGATCGGCGCATCACTTCATTGTTACCATCCAGTATTCCCAAGCCATCAACGAATGGAAGCCCTAGGCAAATCCAGATGAATCAGCTTGGCAAATCCAACAACCCGAATGCAAATGTAAACTATCACTCAATGATTGCACACAACATAAATGCAAAATGGATTATTTGTGCGAATTAACAGTTCAACTATCATTCATCCAATGAATTCTCAGATTTCTGACATGTTCTAAGTGGGTGTTTCTCAAAATATGGGACCACCAGTTATCATCAGTTTCTTGACCATTTACAATAATAAACCAACCAGTCTAGGTGGCATATCCCCTATCATTGCTTCATTATTCCCCTTGTTAACCACGACTATAAACCAACCATAACTTTTGGAACATGACTATAAACCAATATCCCCCGTTATTGCTTGTCATTCCCCTTGTTAAAAAACCATTGTTAACCACTATCACATCATTCGCTCATGATGTGTCTGTCGTTTCTCATCCATCATCGTCTGTCTGTAGTGTGTTCTGAGCACGCAAAGGCCGGCTCAGAAGAGTGCGAGCCCGACTTGCATTCAGCCGCAAAGCCGCAAAACCATTGTTAACCACTATAAACCAACATAGACGAACCATAACTTTTGGGGTTTTTCTATGGCTTGACAACCCCCCAACCCCGCCCCTGCTGCGACCCCCCACGTGGGCATGTCCGCTGGCGCCAGATCCCCCGAGCTTGTGGCACCTCGCAGTGTGCGCAGTGACGGGTAAGCAGCACCAGCTGGCTACAAGAAGCGTTCACAACGCATGGTTTATATGGCTAACAATGGTTAATGCCAGGGGATAATCACCAACCAGGGTCGTTAAACGTTAACAACCATAATACAATAGGCTTGATATGGTTAATAATAATGTATGAACAACCTATGGTTAATATGGCCAACAATGGTTCATAATACAGTGTTTGGGATAGTCACCAACAAAAAAGGTTAAACAAGTGCGATATGTTTTTTCCTTAAGCCATAGGGGAACTGCATAAGTGGTTGGTTTGCTACTGTAAAAATGGTGAATAAACTGGATGATTAGGGGTACCCTATTTTGAGAAACCACCACATTGTCAAAATCCAATGCTTTTACATAAGCATGGTGTTATTAGATCTATGTTACCATTTTTGTGGTAACCATGAGTGACAATAGGATTGAAACATAACAATGACAATGGATGGTTCAAATGGAGTTCATGATCGTGCTTGTTGCTGCACAAAAGGTGGTTAACTTTTAATGAACAAGTGCTGAGAATGAATTGATAGCGGCTAGTTAGTAATGGTTCATAGCAGTCGATAATGGTTCATGATTTTTCTGCCTGAACTAATGTGTTGGTTGTGCATGCTTTGAAGTAATGAATCATGGAGACAATGGCATGGTCTCCCATGAAGGTTGGTGGCTCATAGCAATGAAGAGATAGTTAGATTGATTTGAATCATCTGTAAAATGATAACAAGTATAGGTTTAACAACACATAGCAACACACAATAACAGGTCACCAAGAATAGTCCACATGGTTTATAATGTAACAGTCAGTGACCTTGGACAATAAGCAACGACTAAACGCAATGGGGGTCGCCGTGGGACAACGCGACCAGCCGGGGGGCCCCATCTCCCAACCCCTTGCGGCCCACGACCATGGAACAGTTGGCGCCATGGAATACTTGGAGTCAAAGCTTAGCATCAAAAGATCTCGGACTGTCAATCCGCTTTCGAGCTTCAATGAAGGTTAGTGAATGTCAATGAACTGTAAACCATCCTGAAACCACAACTCCTCTGGTGCTTGGGAGGGCCACTCTGGCATTGGCACAGCCGGACACAGCCGGACACAGCCGGACACAGCCCAGGCACTGATGACCTTGTTCTGCGCCACGTTCTTCAGGGTCACACGGCCCTTCCCAGCATCCAACACCAAGAAACCCTCCGAGTTGCTCAGCACCTCCTCCTAGGCGCACGAATTGCCATGGCTTTCCTAATGCATCTGTGAACAAATGACGACTGAGGATGGCTGAATTGAATTGCTTCTTTCTGTTGAGTTGGTTTGAGCTGCTGGTTCAACAAAGTGGAGGGTCAATTCCCGAAGTGATCCAAAATGGAGTTGATTAGGGGACATCTGAAGAGGTGACCATGTGGAATTCCCAAATTGGAGCAACTGGGCCAATACACTAATTAGTTCATCGTCGGACTTTCCCAACATAGGGTATGACAATCCCAGAAATTTCTCCTTGAGGTTCATAAGCGTCATAAGACGTCATAACCCCCCATATCCATTAAGCAAGGCACATTTCATGGCTGATAGCAATATCAATTCTGGATTAGAAAGCCTCTAAAGCTCCAGTAGCTGGGACTGCAGTGGCAAAGTTCAGAATTCTGCCAGATTGCAAGTCGTTTGGTTTCAAAGCACCATAGTTGGTGCTTTCTCAAGCCACAACCCCCCAAATCATCCAAGCCATTAAGCTGCTTATATTAATAAACCAACCATAGCTTGGGGGCTCCCTATGACTTGAGAAACCACCATACATATCCAAATGATGCTATAGCCGTAGCACACGACCAGTCACCTGTCTTCGCTACCAAGCTTCCAGGCCCTTGTTGCCGCTACGTTCCAAGTCGGCCTTGCCCATGGTTACGTAGCGATTCCTCAACAGGGCATCCCAGCGGCCCAACGAACGATTCCCCCAGAGCAGCCGAGGACCAAACGGAAGGGGAAGTCCTGAAAGGATTTGCCTATACTATTATGTTATATCATTTGCCACGAAATTGAAGTCCTTCCGGATTTGCATTTTGTCTTGTTTAATTAACGAATCTAAAAAAATGCATTGCAAACGTAAGAATTTAGATCTATTACTGTTACCATATTTTTTGCTGCCTTCGAAGGATGGTGTCAAGCAGAAACACTGCAGGCAACTCGTCTTGCACGGTCCGATGGATCGGCCCACGTTGGACACGCACTGGCCCAGGAGAATCCACCTATTAAACACGCGCTGATGAATAATGGTGGCTACTAGGAGGCAATGACCATCAAGAAACAACAACTCGCTAAGATTCGTACAAGCAAACCTGATTATCCTAGAAAGCCGAATGGGATGATTGACAAATTGAGATGAGCAATTTCCTCCCTGCTTGGCTACCAGGAGCTTCGACTGGCTCATTCGGGTATCAAAGCACAGTATGATCAAAACCTAAAACATCCACAGTAACCATTGTCTCGGAAACCACAAAAAATATGCTGAAATTGTGTTTTGATGTGTTTTGTCCATTGATGTTCCGGTCATTCCATCATCATAGCTATGAAGGTGAAAACTGGTCGACATCCCAAACATACAACAATTCAGTGGTGAGAAATCCTCCACAGCCATCGGTTGCAAATGAATCGTGGTTAACAATGGAAAGTAGTGCTTTCAAATGGTTAAGAATGGCAAACGAGCTGCAATGACCAACGACAATAATGGACAATAATAATAATTATGAATGATATGCAGTTGATTGATAGATCAAGTCAAATAAACATGGAAACTAGTAAAGAACGAAGGAAAACACATCTTTGGGAATGGAAAAAATCGATGGAATTGGAAATACCTCGCATAGTCACTAGGGCAACTTGCCATAACTTGCCACAAATTGTCAGGAAACTTGCCTGGAAACTTCCCAACACAAGAGAAGCAACAATCACCTGGCGCTCTGCCACCGAAGCGACCATTCGGCATTGTGCATGGCGATGATGGAGCCAACCATCACAGACTGGAGCGGTCGGAGTGCCCTCCATTCCCAAGCACCCAGAGAACCACAAAGGTAAAACATCATAAGCTGAGAATAATATTCAATAATGTTTGTGGTTCACAATCGTGTTTAATCTCTAATTTTGTTGGATAGTATATGGTTGTAAATGAGACACAATTGTTGTTGAATCGTGAATTGTGTTTGATAGATTTTGATAATTATATATGAGACATTCGGGATTTGGGGATGATCATCAATCACCAATCGATTCTGTGATGGATTCGATTTCTGGTTGAGCCTGACTCATCATAGCCAAGCAAAAAACTGGGCAACTACCCAAGACTTTGACAAAGTGTCACATTGGTGGGTTTGCCTTGGTTTGGTTGTCCTTGGTTGTGCTTGTGATTACCGTCATGGACGTTGAGATACCCCACCACTTGAAGGACGTACCGGTGTAGCGGTTTTGATGGGATGCTGGGAACCCCCCGAACTATGGACACAGCCACGCCTCTTTGGGGTATCCGGCTGCCAAGGTGGCGTGGATTCTCAAAGGATGTCTCTTCATACTAGTGATCTCAGCCATCCAATCTGAGCAAATTGAAACAGTAGACTCAGTAGACAGGGTAGTCATCAACAATCAACAAACTATTCTCGCAGCCAATTTGTTCTGCTAATGATTCAGTCGCCAAGACCATCATGGTCTGCCAGGTGTTCCCAGGTCCCAGGCTCCATCTTGTCCCGGTCTTGGGGCCAGACCTGACACACGTTGTCCTTCAAGACATAGCCGAAGTTGCAGCTCTTGCAGTGACCATCCATCTGGCACGCTGGTGTCCATCACTTGAATGTGGCAAGACATCAGCAAGGATCACCAAAATGTTAGCTTCAATCATTCTCAGTGGCTATCAGGGTTGGTGGCTCCTAATTAGCATTTGAGAAATAACCCTATAGTAACTATTGTTGGCGATCATTATTAGTTCCTCAGAAGAAGCGCCGTTAGTTTACCTCATGGGGCGAGGACCCCGGGTAAGCCAATAAACCCCAAGTTTTTGTGTTGGGTACGGTTGGCGGATCGCCCCAAATAATAACCCCAGCAGCAGCGGTTTCCGGGGACCAACTAAGCATCGGCTCAAAACCCATCCGTTTCACTACCAGCAAACCATCCCATAAACCATCACAAACCAACGACCATTCATCACCAACCTTCAAAGACATCTTCCAGGTCAGCGCCTTCTGTTCGGACTGCGGTTGGCAGCTGCCACACAAGCGATTCTTGCCCTCTTGGCAGCTGTAGGCCTGACGCCAGGCAACTGTTCCCAGCTGTTCATGTGACAGTGTTGAAGCCTTATGTTTTTACCAGCAATAGCTGGTATAAAGCAACCAAAAACATCTGAATGTGGATGGTTTCATCTCAACTTGGGTAGTTTTGGTTTGGGCTTATGCATGTTTACACGGTTGGCTTTCACCGTGTCACCAGGTTGCACACTTGACACAATCCACCAAGAGCCAGCTTTTCACAAGTGCTCGCATACTCAAGCTCGCATGTCGACATTCCAACAAGTTTCCTGATTGGCTAGATGCCTGCAATTTGTAGGAGCATTTTCTGCTCCTAGACATAAACATTTGGCATGTATTGTCATACTGCAAAAACCTCTGACCTAGATTCAAAGAATGGGTACTGAAAATATCGGCAACCTCGTAAATAATCGCAACTATGCTGTGTTCATCCATGTTCCTGGTATGTCCTTTGCTGTAATCAACTTCAGTGATCAATGCGTAAGATTGCCTAGGAACGTGGATATAATCATGTACGAGTACCTAGTTTCTGGCATGACCAGCCCAACATGTCAACATCAAGGCAGGTTCATGGCCAAATTATCCCTGAAGATGTGTGAAATGAGGGAATTTGTCTCTGCAGTTTGTACAATGTCTCTGCAATTTGTACATTGTCATCCTGATATCTATTCATATCTACTCACTCTTATCACTCACACATCATCATCCTCATCCTCGTGCTCATCCTCGTCATCGTCACACTCCAACATTTAGATGCCTTTTTCGTACCAATTTGCATGTTTTTGGAATTATATACTGCACCTAAGGCTCTGACAATGCCTATCATATGGCCAATGAGTTCAACTCTATACAGGACCCACGGCAAATAGTTCCGATTTTTTCGGGACGCTTAGGGAGCACCGCTTTGACGCCTGCACACTTAAAGAGATAGAGGCGAGGAAAGACTGACATGTTCATTGATGTTGCAAGCGACTGAGATTGTGAGTAAATGTTTCGTAGTACTGAATGAGAGCACATGCCGTGATATCATCATAAGCTGGCTTTAGATTTTCTGAAAAGCTATAACCAGTATAGTACTATATCATACAAACTCTAGTATTGCCAACCTCTGATTATGACCACAACAACTGCACGCTCAACAGATGCATTGATATAAGATATGCACGTCGGGTGCAACCCTTTGCCAACGGCAGGTAGGGCCTGACAGTCCCGGCTGAAGAGGTAGTAGCCATCGTTGCAGGCGGCACAGTGGCTATCCTCCTGGGCCGAGGTCAATGTGAATCAGTTTGAGTTCCAGCTGATTGTAATGTTGACCCAGGATTAATAAACTCCAGGTTGATTGATTGGAGGGGTTACCATTTGAAAGGGAAAACAAGGCTTCTGGCGGATACCCCTTATTTATCAACCAGGGGTTTATTAATCCTGGGTAAACATGAACCAGCTGAGCCTTCTTTGACAGCAATGATCCGTCATCTCACCATACAGATTGGCTAACTGTCAATACCGATACACATCCGTGGGCTGTCAATCCCGCAGAAGCAGAAGGCTGATCGAAAATGGGCGGGTCGTCAAGCCATGAAGACTGCCTGGCTGACCACTTATTATTGCTATTGTTGTTAAGCAGCTGTACTAATTTTGGGGGTCGGTAATAGCTGGAACCATAGCAAACAAGCGAACAACGATTCGCAAAGTCGTAAAGAGCCACAGCCACCTATAACCAACTGCACCCAATTTTGTCAATTACCACCACTAAAAGCTTGTAACAGCTACAGTATCATTGTCAACTCAAGAACTCTACATAGACTATACAGTAATAGCCAGCTGATATAGTATTAGCCAGTCTAATATACTTAGACTATAAGCCCACAGTGGGGCCGTTAAGGAATGCCTTGTTCAAGACCTGTTTTGACTATCAGCAGCCGGTGTTGACCATGATCAGTTGCTGACCGGAAGTGAGCAGCTGATAATTTCCATGGTACAGTGATGCCCACGAGTTGTCACTTAACCTTTTCAGTACAGGGATTGGTACTTCAAATATGAACGAAGTTACCCAATGGCTGGCAATTGTAGCTTAATCTTATATGGTGCACCGCTCTAAAACACCATTGACCGCTATCGACACCAAACCTGACAACTTACCTTGGTTCCAAACTTCTTCGTCATTCATTATCGTCCTGATGAATTGTATGATTTGTCGTAATCAACAATAAGACTTTCAAACATTAACCACTTGCTCGTGCGGACACTGGTTGAAATCGTCACCGGTTAATGACCACTGGTCATTCACAAGTGTCACTCGAAACTGATGCCTACTGGATGAGAGTCACCAGCGGTTCCATTCTGAGTGCTGCGATCATCATTGGACACAAAGCATCCTGAGTCATCTACCATGAATCACCACTGAGTACCATGATCTGCCAACGCAAATCATCACGCATCAATCAGCCCATGGTTGCTGCTACACTGAGCTGGCTATGATGTTGCCGATGATCGTTGCTGAAATCCCCAGCAAATTCTTGGTTGTCAACCCTCATCGACCCATCATCGACCCATCATCAACCCTCATCAACCATCATTAATCATCATTAGCCATTATTATTAACCATTATTAACCACCAACAACCATCACCAACCACTTAACCAGCCATCCCCAACCATCCCCAGGAACCATCATCGACCAGGCCGCCCCCGCACGGCTCCCTGCTCGCCTTACGATGCCCCTGGGCCACGCAGGTCTTGCACTTGTCACCCGCGCCGCTCACACATCCGAAGGCCTGGCTGGTGGCTTCATCGGCCAGGTGGTCATATGGCGAGCGACCGGGTCAAGGCTTTAACCAACCAACCTGGCTGGTTAACTAGCTGGTGAATGGTTAATTATAGGGGATTATGACTAACAATTATAGGGGATATGCACCAACTATATATGGCGAGCTGGGTCAATATGAACCAACCAATAATGCGGATATTCACCAACAGCTGGACAAGGGAAACGAGCTGGTTAATGATAGGGGAACCAGGGGTACGGGTACGGGGTGAAATGATCCACAGCCAGATGGGTGTTCCGTAAAATAGGGATGCCAAAAAATGGTTAATTTATTACCAATAAATGGTTAACGAAGGATGATTTGGGGGTACCCCTATTTTGAGAAACACCCATATGGTGGTTGCTTAAATCATAAAATGTCATGATGGTACCCCCAGTCATCCACGTTATGAACTCCACTAGGAGTAACTAACCATAGCTTTGGGGGTCCACAAACTGGCTTGAGAAACATCTATCTGTGACGCAACATGTCTGGTGAGTCCACAATTTGGTGAATCAACTGGTGGCCATTGATGAAACCTGCTATCAACCTGCCACCAGTTGGTGAAATCACCAGCTGAAATTGTTGCAATCAACTGGTGGCCATTCACCAACTGTGGGACAACGATAACCAGCGGCTCGCGTAGGAGGTCACAGCCACAATTGACAATAGTCCACTGATGTGCCTGGTGGGGAGTTGACCAAGGTTATTCTCGTTGAGGTTGGTTATTAAGCAGGCCAGCCCTGGTTTATCGTTCCAGACATCGACCAGCCCCCTCGAGTGGATGGTAACGGAGTGGTTTTCCAGCGCGCCAGGTGATTTTTGAACGTCATGGGTTGCTTCATCAGCAATGACATGATCAACCCATAACCAGCAAATCGCCCATGCTTACGTCCCCATGACTCGCCCAGCTGGTGAGCCCTCCATTCCTACAATCTCAACTCCGATGATTCTCCGTGCTTTCCAAGGATTGCGGGAATCTACCAGCCCCTGACGAGCACCCCTTACCAAGAGAGATGCTTCATATTTTGCATGATTTTGGTAAACAAAAATTGTCGTAGGTACCAGTATACCCCTCATGTTCGAAAAACGTGTTTCTTGCTCGAAAAATCTGACAAATTCTACAAACATAATAGATGACCCCTTGAATCATCTTAAAACAACGGAGAACAAACGTGCCAAAACCTGCAAAAACCTGCAGAGGCTCAACACCTGGCAACACCATGCCCCTGCCATCCCAAGAATGGACTCAACATGTGGGGATGCGGTAGCTGCAGTTGGGAATGGTTAACGGTTGGTGAGTAATGACTACCAACATCTACGAAGAACATGTGAAACTGCTCATGATGGTTTCCAATAGTAACCATGAATAGTAACTATTATCTACTCTAATTGATCTTTGTTCCCTTGGTAGCTATTAATCTCATGAATAATGAACCATCATGGTTTCCAATGACGAAGAGTAAATGCTGGTTAGTGCCCATTGATCTGCTGAACTGTGATAAAGTTGACCACGGATTGGCCATGAAGCCTGATAGGTGGTTGCAGCTCCGATCGGAATCAGCTATCAGCTCTCTACTTGGATGTGCAGCCAAGCCTAGTTCATCAAGGTGGATCATAATCACAACTGAGGATAGTTGTTGTCATTCTGATCAGCCCATCGCATGGAGGATCTTCGCTCCCTCGCCTTGCAATTCTTGCCCTCCAAGAAATGGCCGCTGTGGCAGGTCAGGCAGTGGTTGTGTTGCTGAGCGCCGCGGTACGCTGGTGATGGAGGTCAAGCGCCGCAGTTCATCCCAACTACAAATCGTCCCGATGAGTGGGTGAAATGACTGGTGAATGATCGGTGACCGGTGAATGATGCATTAATTAACAGTGAAGGACAGGTCAATGATCAGTTAAATGACGGGTGAATGATGGGTCAAAGATGGGTCAATGATTGGTTGGTTGAATGACCGGGTAATCATGGGTTAATGACGGGTCAATGATTGGTTAATGATCGGTCAATGGTCGGTCAGTGATTAGTTAATGATTGGTAAATGATTGCTTAATGATTGGTCAATAGTAATAGGTCTTCCGTCATCGTTGATTGATATCAAATTATCATGATGGTTGATGATTGGTCCGTGATTGGTTAGAGTGATCAAAATGACTGATTAAGAATAATTAAGAATAATAGCAAATCATGGCTGGTGGTGAAAATGCACATTTAGGCTGCGTTTGATCATCTCCAACTGGAGATCCAACATACCGCATATAGTTATGCGGGGGTGGGACATTTGATGACCCTTACCCTCAAGTGGTAGCTCTTGTCCACGTGACGCCAGGTTTGGGTCGCGGGTCCTGGTGGCTAAGCTCGCAAGATGTTTGTCTGCCCTGCAACCTGCAATCGATTCCTGGTTGTGGATGTATCCTTGTAGATTCACTAGTTATATGGTGGTTTCTCAAAATAGCGGTCCCCATGGGGTCCCCCAAATCACCCAATCCTAAGCGTTCATCGTAATAAACCAACCATAACTTTGGAGTTCCCCATTTTGAGAAACTCCCATATCCTTATATTAACCTATTGCCTGGTACCACAACACCAGTTGCCCAGATCAGCTGCTTAAAGTTCATTCAGTTGATCGTTGACATTTCCGGTGGTTACACCCTCACAGATTGTGAAGTTGTAGCACGCTTTACCTGTGATTTGGCATACCAATATCTTGCCACTTCCCAAACAAAGACCAGGTACATACAATTTTATTGTCACTTCCCGATCTTGTATACTATGTTCCCTTCCCAACTATTGGTATGTGGAGATAATTGGTATCTCCGAAAACAGTTTATATATAATAGCTGTCGTACTTGTTAACGCCAACGACAGTCACACGTTAACGCCAAGTCGCTGTTCGCTGGTTCTGCGCGACGCAGCTGCCACACCTCTTGGTGTCGCACGCGTAGGCCTGCAACATGGGCGTCTTTCGAACGTGAAACCAGTGGTGTCATGAACTGGAAATACCTTTGAAAGTCAAACCAGCGACCACAATGCTACGGAATGGCGTTGTTTATGTAGGCTGCTTGCTACTGACTACACTTCGCGAATCACCGATACAGGTCTGCATCAAGAGCCAGGTGCAAAAAGATGGACATGACATGCATCAAAAGATATCAAAACAAAGCTGCTAGACACAAAGATGATCAAAAATGACATGAATCAACAAATTACTTTGTTTCATTTCGATTCGAGCGATCACCACCACGGCATATGAATCTTAGGAATCGGTTCCAGAATCTATTCTTACAAATGGCCAAACACAGCTTCACCACTTTCTGCAAAACCCTATCTAGGTGTTCAACGTTGATCCTCTTGCCATCACTCACAGGTGGTTGGTAGATTAATAGCCAATCGATGGTTAATGAGGGTTCATGATGGTCAAGGATGGATGCTAAATCATGGTAGAGAAGTGTCTGTCAGCTGATTGGCGCTAAAACTTTCGAACCAGTTGATCATGGCTCTTGCCACATTTTTGTGCAGCTTCTCCTAGCCTACTAGCAACCATTATCACCGATGATTTAGCCATGAATGAACCATGATTCAACTATTCATTAAAACTATACTACCATCATATAGTTAAACCATCACTAGGATTCACTAGATTAATTACCATCACAATATGCGTTTTTCCATTAATGAACCATTAATCTATATCATCGAAGTAGTGCACAAGTGGTCGACCATTCTGGACCTTTTTCATGATCGCCTCCCAGGCCTGCCTTGCACTCTCCATTTTCCAGGTAGTAACCGCTGTGGCAAGCACTGCAGTGATCGTTTTTCTGAGCGCAACCCACGGAGCAAACAGGTTTTGATAGGGATCACCAGGATCACAGCACTAACCCGGCGAATGGTGAAGAATTGCATGGTAGTAACAGTTGGCTCAAGAATTTGCGTAAAAAACTATCGATTTGCGGTTTAAAGAGAAGGGCTTCATGAGCGATGGTTGGCTTTTGCTGGTTTCGTGCTTGAGCTTGGCAGCTAAGTGGATGCTTCATATTCCCAACATTTCTTTATGGGGAAGCATTGAAAAAACATGAGTTTGGGAACGGGTCTTTCATCAGCACCATAGGAACGCATTGGAAAGCATTCGTTCGGACCTACCTCTGAACAAACTGGACCGGCTGTTGACTCGTCACCAGCCGAGGCGAACACTTTTTCCAAACTGAGCCTGTTAAACGATAGAATGATGGAATGTAAACAGCTCAATGCCATGATCATGGAGACTCGTTCCTGGGTCGGACCTGCTCGCTTTTGGACGCGAGGGTTTCCCTATCTTTTGAGTAGGCCCGGGTATTGATTCACGTGGACATGTGGTGACCTGCGCTATTCGATCCTGCATGGCTTCTGTCTGATGCTGAACAAAAACGACGGCACCTGGGGTGAGGTGCATTAGCCAGGGATGAACCCTGTGCAGCCTGTTGCAACTCAGAAATTGGCACAGAAGACATATCTGGAAAAGAGATATCAGAGAATTGTCGCTTAGAAAACATGTGTTTATCTTTAGACAGGAGAATCTTTAGATGTGCATGACTTCTTCGCACTTGGTCATCTCTGCAAATGGGGTGAGACTCACTCAAAGATATTTCGATCCGCCAATTGTGTGTCGGGATAACCCCAAGCATTTTGGTCAACTTACAGTAATGATCAAAGACTTCACCTAGACCAAATCATTGCTGGCTGTTCGGAAAATAGAAACACAATGCATACAATTCCTTGTTGGTCAGAATGGACATCAGAAATGCCAACCGATCAGCCAGCCGACCAACTAGCCAGCCAAGCACAAAAACCTCACCAACTCCATAGTCACCAGCAAACGACAAGCTACTGTTGCTACAACCAACTCTAATCAACTATGGCCCTCTTCTATATGGGTGTTTCTCAAAATAGGGGACCCCAAAAATGGTTGGTTCATTGCTATAAATGGTTTCATATTGGATGAGTTTTGGGATCCCTATTTTGAGAAACCACCATATATGGTTCTAGTTGGTCGTTGGTTCAACCACCTCAACGGTGGCTCTACCATAACCAGCGCTGCCCCTGGCACTCCACTGTGCATCCGTCCGGGCACCGTTCGTAGCTTCTGCTCCACACACTCCTTGCAGTCGCCGCCGCAGGAGTAGGCCTGGCCGGGTGGAACGCCGTGATGGGCCACAAGGGCGTTATGACCAAAAGGAATGACCCAGTTGTTTGGTGGTTGATGGTTATTCATTCATGGCGTTTATGATGATTTACGATGGTTGACAATGATTAGGTTGATGGTTTTTGATGCTTCAAGGAACAGTCAATACACAACAAAGCTTAATGATTGATTGAAATGGTTAAGACAGGAATGGCAGTCGGAAACTACTCAAATTAATGATGGTTAATGATGGTTACAAATGAATGCCAATAATTAGTTAATGATCATTGAAAGAATCCAGGATGCTCGATGATTGCTAGTGAATAAAGGTTAATTGGCGACGGTCAGAGGCCTATGCCAATATCTTGCCGGTATGTTGGCATGCTGGTGCCGATGTCATACTGATGATACGGGTGTTTCTCAAAATAAGGATACCCCTAAACCAACCATTTTGGGGCGTTCCCTATGTTAAGGAACCTCCATATGTTGAAAAAGCAAGTATGTGTGATATTTGGTGTGTAAAAGATTGTAAACCACTAACTATCAACCAAGTACCCCCCAACCACCAATCATATGGGTGTTTCCCAAAATCAGGGTACCCCAAAGTGATCCATCATAAACCATCTATAGGTAATAAACGGACCATCGTATTATATATGCTGGTTTCTGAAAATATTACCAACATATTACCCATCATTGATGGTTGGTATAGGCGGTAATCAACGGACCATTCGAAGAAACCACCATAAACCATCTATGGGTAATAAACGGACATTTTGGGGGGTCCCCTATTTGAAGCACCACCACATTGATCTCCATGGATCTTTGATCCATGGGAGATCCACATGCCACCCACCCGTCGGCGCCTTGCAGCCCGTGCCGGACACGTAGTAGCCCGGGTTGCAGCTGTCGCAATGATCCACCGCCTGGCCGACGGAAACCGCCAGCCGTTGCTCCCAATGACCCAGGGCACACCCCTGGCACGGTTGAACCCCTGGCCATCCCAACGATTGGGGAACTAACCACTGGCTATGGCTGTGAACTTAAAGGCCTATGAACTGCCTCTGGCAGGAGCGTTGTTTCAATAGCTCTGCCCTGTTGCTTGGCATATCATAGCCATCAGCTTGAAAGCTGCAGCCCCCTTTTGCGCCAATGGTTGGTTGCGATCTATAAAACCCATCGAAAACTGGTTGCTGAACAGGGAAATCCTCAACGGATTTCTTTACAAAGTTTAATGCATTTTGTCTATAACATGCACTTGGTACATGTAACCCTCCTGCAACACTGTTAAACCACTGATCTTATCGAATGCTCCCAAAAAAAACTGGTTTTGTCAACCCCGGGCCCCGGATAAACAGCCAAACCCTTGAGTCGAACTTCAGAACTGGCGTGGCTAAGCTGACTAAGCTGTTGAGCGGAGACCACAGGTGACAGGAACCAGTTGGCCCCTGGATGGAACTTACAGCACCGCCGACCGTCGAGCAGCAACCAACGGATACCCTGAAGAAGGGGCTGCTTGCGGCTCAGATGATAATTTGCGTCGAGATAGCCGAGCATCGTGTGCAAATAGAACAGTGACTGAGTAACGACCATTGTCGAGAACGTCATCATCATGATTGATAATAATCAATGATGTGCATTGTTCAAAAATAATAGCCACCATTGATGTTGATCAAGTATGATGAACCATGAATATCACCCTCTAGCAGTGCTTGACCTTTTGTTTCACAGCAACCATATCAACCACTAAGCACTAATTACTAGCCCCGGCAATCTAAGATAGCGATGGAGACGGGGTTCCAGCGAGCGAACTGGTTACCGGAGTGTAACCATCCCTCCGAGCATTCACTTGACTAACCATGATATGATATTGCGAGTATATAATTAAGTACAGTAATTGCCAAGTCGTAATAGTGATTACCTGTAAATTAGCCATAATTAGCTTATATAATGTTATATATCTTAATATCTGGTCGATGGTTGAACCACCCCTATGAAAAATATCAATCACCCAACAATCTGTTGACAATTACCAGTAGCAAGACAAAAAAATGCCAATCAAACACAATCAAGCCGCCAACCAGCTACTCTTATTGCTTGTTATCCCCTGCTATTTACCACCTGAATCCCATCCGAAAGCACCAACAGTCAAGGTCATAACCTCCAGAGTAGTTCTTCAACCATACAGTAAAGAATATATAAAATATTATATAAAACAATTGACAAGTAACCATACAGTATATAATATATAAAACAATCTTATAATATATAATATATGTATAAATAAATATCATCAAATAACAAGTGACCAGTAACATCCAGTGCTACCGGTGAGCCACCTGTCACTTGGCGCCTGGCGATCCCTGTAAGCCTTGCAGGTCTTGCACTTGCTCCCGGAGCCCGTGGAGCAGGGGACCATCTGCGGGCGAAGGAAGAATGGTGGATGATGGTGGTTGATAGGGGATAATAACCATCAATAGCGGATATACCAACAATATTGTTAACCAATGGTTGATGGTGGTTGATGGTGGTTGGTGATGGTTGATGCTTAATAGCTAATAAAAAGGGACAATGACCATCAATAGTAGTGGATATACCAACAAGTAGCGTGTTGACGGTTGATGGTTGATGATGGTTGATGATGGTTCCATGATGGTTGGTGATGGTTCCATGATGGTTGGTGATGGTTCCATGATGGTTGGTGATGGTTGATGATGGTTGATGATGGTTGATGATTGGTTGTTCCTGCGTGATGATGGTTCATGATGATGGAGGTGGTGCTCGCTGTAATGCTAGTTGATGATGGTTGATCTTTGAATGATGTTGAACAATGGTCAGACAATTGTCGGATCCTGGAGAAAATGAACTAATGGTTGGACACTGGTTGGTTTCCGATGGTTGATGATGATTCATGCTGGTCATGCTTAGTGCTACTTGTTGGTTCATGGTTGGTTTCGATGTCTTGAAATATTCAAACTGGTAAATATCATTCAGGCGAAGAAGAATGGCTCAGGGCAATGTTTGATGAGGATTCGATGTTGGTTTACTATTGAATTGATCTGGCAAACCCAATGTTGACAGGTCATCCAAAAAAACATGCTATTTTCGAACAAGCCACTCACCAGAGGCTATCTTCTCATGTTGGTGGATGTGACGGGTGATCAACAATGCTTTTCTAGACGAGTTGAAGCAGGACCGTTACGATTGGTCATAGTTTGATGCTGGCTATGAGGTGTCCAAATGTATATGGTTGGTGGTTGACCGAGTGCTTGAACCACCCCTCAAAATATGCTTGTCAACCAACCAACCATTTGTTGATAATAACTACAGGGAAAATAAGAAATTTTAAAATCACTAACAGGTCGTGATAGGTAGGGTCATCAACCAGTACTGAGGACTCCAAACACTGAACCAGTAACAGACAAACCATGGGGGTGGTCTCTTTACAATATCGTTACACCCTCAACACCAAAGCGACCGGATGATCATCCCCAACGATGATTCTTAATTAATGACTATGACTATGACTATGAACATTGATCAGAGATCATGAAAGCTCCCATAACAAAATGGGCTTCCTATATCCAGTTGTCCGAGCCATGCCCAAATTCAGAGCTGCCCAAGCGAGTATACCTGATTATATCTGCACAAATTCACGGCTATCCAAGTGTGCCACAGTGGTCGTCCTTGGCAGGCCACCCATGGTTGCCATCTTCAGAGATCATTACAAGATGGGAATCCATTCCACGACCACCTTAGACCCAGAAATCGACCAATATGTGGTAGCAAGATTTGAGCTGTACGTGGTTGCTCAGATCATCCGCACAAAACAATGTAATTAAATGGAAATGGGATCCGGTCAAAATGTCAAAGTCCGGCATTTCCCAATTATGAGCTAGTTACCAATTTCCATACCAGCTAGTTAACCATTACTAACTAGCTATTACCAACCATTAACTGATCTCAGGCTGCAACAACTTGTGGACCACTTCAGTGGATCATGAGACCAGGAACCTATCGCGCAGGTGCAAAAAGCACCACGCGCAGGGGTGTGGAACATTAAGAAACCAGGGCCAGAAAAAGTCTTGACTCAGTTTGTTAATTAATTGGCCCTGGTTTCTTAATATCTCAAAATATTCTATCAAAATATTAATACCCAGTTTGTTGATTGATCAACATGTTTCAAAATCTCAAAATATTCTCTCAAGACACTCCACATGCACACAATGTATTCTGAGTATGGTACAACCCAGTGTTCCTAGTCTGAGAGTCAAACAGTTCCTGTTGTAGAGCGCAAAGCGGTGTCACTTCCCATCAAAGGCCAACCAACAACAATAAAGGGAACAACAAAACAACTGCGACAACAAGCACCGCCAACAACCGACAGCGAAATTGCATCTAGCCCGGTTGCCCACTGCCTCGCAAATCGCATAAAGCTGCCTCCGTTTGTTGATAGTGCCTGCAGCGGCCATGTCCAACAATGATTGTGAATGGTAGCCCAAAGTTGCAGCTTGAGGTTGGTTGTGCTATGCTAACACTTGACACTTGATTCTTGTTAATTACCGGGTAGTTCAGAAAAAACAGCCATCGGAGATGAACCACCGCTAAGACAATGGCAACCCCTTGCACCCCGATGTCAATGTTGACGGTAAGGCTGCCCGCAGCAAGAGCAGAAATGGCTGTTTTTTTTGAACGCCGCCAGCGACCCAAAAAATCCACCAACATTGAAAAAGGGGGAACGGGGGTGTAACAACTTTCACGTGTGTTTTTGAAGGATGGCTGTTTTTTATGAACTACCCGGTATCAAGGGGAAATCAGCGACTGCGATGGCTGGCTAGGCTCATCGTACGCTTGAATCTGAGCTTACAGCAGTAGAACCACGTGGCACCGTGCTTGTGGTATGTCACCGTTGATATATAATTATTGACCACGAAACAGGAAGATCCATGAAGCACTCTGAAGCACGATCAAGGTTGAAGCGTCATGGTAGCGACTCATTAACCACTGAATATATTTGAATATATAGCTATATTGCGTTATCAGAATTCACAATTTTGAATGTAATCAGCTAGAGTGTAGGCATGCCAATTCTTGGTAATGCGAGTAATTAAACCTAATCAGTCATTGCTGTAAATAGCAATGGGATTATTGAGGGTTCATATATATTGTGAATGATTAGCTTTGCTAGATAATCATATTGTCTATTATCGTTGGATTTCTTGATAATCGACCCTTATACTGTTCATCAGCTGTTTGTGAACAAGCTCAACTGCGTCAGTGGCAAGCTGATTTGGCTATTCAACTCTGTCACATTTTTTTACAAGAAGTGGGTTGAAAACTTTGTTAGTTGCTTGCCATCAGATTAGGTGCTGTCATCATTTTCCCATGTTTGCAACAAAAAAGGTGCTGGGAACCATCTAGGAGGGAATCTAGGAGGGAGTAGATAAATCGGATAAGCCACAGATAAACCATAGATGTCTTGTCCAGAATCTAAGTTTGACAATTATGCTTCACCTATGGTACCTTTCGGTGGTTTTTCGCCTGGCAGACCACTCGCACCGGCGCAGAACTAGGCCATGCTTTTTGGACGGATGCCAAACACCTCGTGGCGGGCCCAGTCGGATGGGCGGTCAAACCTGCGAAGTCATAGGGACATCAACCAGGAAGCCCAGTTCCAGGGGGATAACTTCACTAATGGGATGATAACTTCACAAATGTTTCAAGATGTTTTCCAGGACTTGTTTGGGATGATGGCTTTGTTTAAGAAAGATGTTTTTTGGGATGATGGCTTTGAAAGCATATTTTGCAAGATGTTTGTTGTGACCATACTTTTTTGGGATGATGGCTTTACTGTCTTTACTCATGTTTTTGAGAAACCATGTTATAGATTGTTAAAGAGCTGTGAATCGCATCCCATCAACGAGTTCATGGTTATAGATTTATGGTTGTAGATCACACCAGTCAAGTTTAATGTTTCGCTATAGTTCTATAACACAGATTACTATGATGGTCAGAATGCATGAATCCGATCAAGCCTAGAGGTTAAGAGCATAATCAACAACCAGACTTCCAAGAGATTCCAAGAGTCTAAAGAATCAAGTTCAGAGCACCTCACTAGGGCAGGGTGCAATCAACGGTGAGCTTTCAACCGTCATCATTCATCATAGTTGTACGATGATGCTCATTGAGAATTATTCACCCAAGCTGGACTAGTCGACCGTTTTGATGTTGATCAACTTAGCAATGGTTGACCAACATCAAACCAGTTGAGTAGTCCGCAATAATCAAACAAAATCAACATCAGTGTTGGTGATTTGTTGATTTGCGATCTAATGATTTTCATCATACACTTAAACAATCTTAAACACAAATGTTCATAGATTAGACTGATAATGGATTGGTGATTGATCATATAGTTGTTTCTCAAGTCATAGCAAACCCCCCAAATCATCCAGTTTATCAATGATTTAAAGTAACGAACCAACCATTTTTTGGGGGGTCCTCCCCCCATTTTCTGAACCCCCTAATATGATGACTTGACAGTTTTCATAGCAGACAGCTTTACCCCTCACAGCACCCATCAACAGCTGTGGCCACCCCCAGCTGCTTGGCACACGGACATACACGGACATAGCCTTGGAACTGTGGCGGAGCTTGTTTCATACTCTGCAGCTGGATAACAGCTATGTAATGAGTCATTAGCTGTGGATACCAGTGACTGATAGTAGTACTAGTGACTGATAGTAGTACTAGTGACTGATAGTAGTACTAGTGACTGATAGTAGTACTAGTGACTGATAGTAGCTGTGGATACTAGCTGTTGATGATTGATATACCCTCTGGTAAACTAACATGGCTGGCTGGAAAATCCACTTTTTTGTTGGGAAAATCCTGGGAAATCATCCATTTATAGTGGATTGTCCATTGCCATGTTGGTTTACCGGTAATGATTCATGAGCTGTGCATACTAGTGACTGAATCATTGGCCGTGGATAGTATCATTGGAGCCGTTGACAGGCCACCCAGAAAGAAGGCAAGTGGCGTTCTGTCATGCAAAATTGGGGGCTGCTGTGAGCCCGCCAGAAAAAGCCGTTAGCAAATGATAGTGACTATCCACGACCGATAGTGACTAACCAACTAATGGTGGCTATCATGATTGAGCATGAGCCAATGATAGTGACTGATAGAACGAGCTAATGATGAATCATGACAGTCACAACCAGCATAGTGAGATTGTGACTGATACTGATACTGATAGTGAATAATAGTGAGTAATTAATTGGAGTGAACGGTGGAGACTGGTTGTCCAACCGTTATTGACAGCGATTTAGCCCCAGGAATTACTCGTATGATGATCCGGGATCGACTTAGAACCCTAGCCCAATCACTGCTTAGCAATGGGCCATATTATGGCTTTGATACAATGTTTGACCAAAGATCATATGGGGGGTTGTCAGAAGACGAGACCCCCCAAAGCCCATTTATGGTCCAGTCAGAAACCATCCATTTTTTTGGTCTCCTATTTTGAGAACCCTCCATATCTACCCTAGAATGCTATAGCAATCAACAATTTGGTAACCGACACTGCCAACATGGCTGTAGGTTCCCGCGTTGTTATACATTGTCTATTGTACACCTGCTGGTAAACTAACCTGGAAGCTAAACAATCACATTTTTATAGCTAAACCAGCTATAAATCACGTTTTTTCCACGCAACCAAGGCAACGTTTACCAGAAGGTAAGCGGTATCAATCATTCTTAGCCACCGTCAGCAATTGTTAGGCATTCTTAAGCATAAATCCACCGGAAGCTACATTGCTGTGACAGCCTGGAATTCTGTAATGTAATTAGTGAACATCACCTAAATGACCAATCTAAGTAGTCTTTCTTGGGATGCTCATTTGCGTCTTTACTGATTGGTTGATACTGACCCAGTGCCATATATCGATTTTGGCATTTGATGCTCGCCGCCCGAACGCAACAAAATGAGGTCGACGTTTGGTGGTGAATACTGCGACAGAGTTGGATATCTCCATCGAGCCCTCCACTGACGCAGTGGGGGCGCCCACATGCCGTGGTGAAAACGGCAGATGTTGTGTTCTCGGAGTCGGTGTTGCCCGTAATTCGCAACTTGAATGACCATCCTTTCTCAGCCGTTATCAACTACATTACCCTGTATTGTTCATGTTGACATTTATCAAGTGATACTTCATCAAGCAGTAGTATCTATTTCTAACCACCATAATCCACCTACTATCACTACTATACTGTTGCTATTACTACGGCTACGACTACTACTACG
>VSDK01024078.1:1817-34160 GCA_009767595.1 Symbiodinium kawagutii
CAGGCCATTGGGGCTACCAGGAGTGGCCGTTCACCAAACGTGAGGAGTTGCTTCCGGAAAGCATCAAGTTTGGATACTTTGGAGTGCGATGATGGTATGTCCACATCCATCAACGTCGATGTGAAAATGCTTCGGCCAAAGCGATGATAAAAACTGCACCGATCCTGGGTATCCAACCCACCAACTGGCTTTTCGACTTTTCTAATCTCAGAGCTACCGATGAATTTTGCAGGAAAGGCATGTCCAGGAAAAACATGGAACAAATACATGAGCACTACAAACTGCTCGTAGTGACTGATCAGTACAGTCATATTCCATGATTCAGATAGTATTTTACCAGGACATTCTGGAAACAACTCTGATCCAATGCCATGGAACGGATAAAGTTGCGTTGATGGCTGCCAGGACGGTTTGTCAATCATTCTTGCTCCCAAGCTCTGTTTTCCTTCATGAATTGAACATGTTTACTCAAGTGTAAGTGTATTTCTTATGATAAACCAGGTTCACCAACCACTACTACTGTTCATCTTCAACCACGATTCATCATCGCATTGCCTGTTTTGTTGGTCAGTGACCTTGTATAGTGAACCATAGGTCTGCCATCAAAGGTCCTCCATTCTCCTAGGCTTGCAGGTTGGAGTATGCTCCAAGATTTGCTTAGCCCTAGGCGATCCTCCAGAGATTCGGAGAACTTCTACAAGAGGCGCAGCGCCTGCATGGCAAAGGTTCGCAACGGAATCGCCAGAAACCACTCATGATTATTATATTAGCCGCTATTTATGCTTATAGCCATTTCGAATGGTTACTGTAATTTTTGATGATGGCTAACAATGATTCCAACGGCTAAACCATTTGTTCGGAAGCAGTCCTGGTGGTTCTACGTTGAACCTCGTGTCGTGGACAACGTCAATCGTTACGCCCTGCTCTGGGCAACCTGATCCTGGGCTTCTCAGGGTGTACCAATGAAACAGCGGACTCGTGGGTGTCGTTTGATTGGCAGTGGAGTAATTCTCATCTCCATGATCCACTTCGGACCCGATCCGGATCTATTGTGATCTATATTGGGAGATTCCTTATGAATAAGTATTAATAAGCTACTTCTCAATGATAGTTAATTACCACATGTGTATATATGTATATAACTATATCTGGTACATTTGTCTTCAAAAACGAGTGACTTATTCTATGGATCTCCCATCATTGGTGCCTCCAGATCCCTTAAATCCACTTGCCCACTGGCAACGCATCACCTTGCAATATCCCAAACCACCAATCACCTGGCCCCTGAAACGTCCATCAGTGTCCTCACGATTTGCCCAAGTGAACATGAAAGAACTCTCTGAAAGGTGAGAATCAATTCTATCTCTCATGATTTGCACCAGGTTTTATCCCCAAGAACAAGTCAGTGCTCACGAAATTTTATCCTTTTAGGATCTCATCAGCGAATTTCATCCAGCCACGGTCCTTTCATCAGGACTCTGATCAACCTGGGCGAAGAATGGTTGGACAACTGGGGTGTGGTCCCATACTCGGCCTGCTGGTGCCACTGCTGCGTCGGTATGTCTACTCCTTCCAGCTTGGTACGAATACTGAGCTTCACAAGTAGCCTCTAAAGCGGATTCATCAGGTATAGCATTGTCTTGATAGTTTTTGTTTTCGACAAGAGGGAGGATTGTTGAATCAATTATTCTTTTGGCTCTTGGCAGTCTGAAATTGGATATCCTGGAATGCATGGGTATAGGTCACCACCAATCATTCAAAGCATGGTGGGGTGAAAATCTCAACAGCCGATGCTTGGATGTGAGCAGCCATGGTGCAAGGTTTTGAGATTCGAATCTTTTGTTGTCTAATCAGGCATTAGATAAAAGCTCTTGTCTATCATGCCACCAGTAAGCTTTCCGTTGCCGCAACAGCCATTCTTGTGATGAGATGGTTTGAGAACATCATTGGAGTATCAGGATCTGCAAAAAACTGGTGCTGCAGTAACCCAGTTGATGCGTCAATCGTATATCACCAAGTAACAACTGCCATTGTTGTGGGTCTTCCATGACCTTTTTTCGTTTGGTTGAGACCTTCTGTACTTTCTGTGGTGAGAAGTTGGTAGCAGAATGAATCAATTGCGTCATGTCACTGAGACCTTCAAGAAGCACGACTTCCGACCCTTTCGGCTCCACCCTCAGCTAGATGTACTGGCAAATTCAGGAGATGAAGAAGTGGTTGTTTGCTGAAGCACAAAAACCCAACATGCTTAAGGGTCCCATGATGGGCCATGGGGTCCCCTGAAAGCTACTCAAATTCTGAGCTTTGTTCCAGCTGAGGGCGACTGAGAACATTTGGGTATTATTCTCAACCTGAAATTGGCTTCTTAACGTACCGCAGAACATTACCCACTGTGTGGATTCTCCTGGCTGCTGGAAGCTGTTCTTTTTTTTTCTGAGTTTCCTTTAAATACACACATTTTTCACCAAGTAGCAGCTAGATATTGCCAGATCCCTGTTGTCGCTTCACAATTTACAAGATAACAATGATCACCATAGATGGTTATCAACTTCTGTAGATCAACGATTGTTATCGATGGTTGATCATAGAAGTTGATCACCAATTGAAGTTGGCTTGCTGCATTGGCAGATCTAAAGTCCCATCAAGAAGTCACCTGGTTTCCGAGGTTTCCGGCCGCCGCGGATCGCGTGATTTGCTGGTGCCCAGACGAGTGCGGAAGCCTGGCTCCCATACCAACCGAGTAGAGAGGGATGATGGTAGCACGGCTAGTATTTAATATGAACCTTGTTGGAGAGTGGTTCAGACTGGGACATTTCCAGTCAACAACTTTTTACCATACTGTATGATAGTTGAGATCAGTGGAAAGGAAGCAGAAACAGCCAGAACTCAGCTGGTAGCTCCATGGAGGCAGGGCCAGTTGTGGGTAGGGCCAATGGTCTTGAGGATTGGGAACGCAGAGGCAGCCATTCATTTGCTTCGCGAGCAGCGCAAAGAGCGTGCTGTCATCCCCTGTCCCCCCAGGGCCCCGAAAGCTTTGCTCCTTGTGGACATCACTGGGAGTCGAGGATTGAATTTCCAAGTAACAGTACATTCATCATCGCTGGTTGGTTGGTTTGACAGCGGTGCGTATTTGGGCTTATGAGCTGATAGTAAATTGTATCATCAAGCATCACGGACTCACCATCATCAGAACATCATTATTTCCAAGCATGATAATGATATGAGTCTAGGATCAGGGTTGAAGCGGGATTCCTATTGTTATCTATTGTTCGCCTGCGGGAGGCCAAAGGAAAAAAACACATATATATGCTAAAGATTCTAAAGAGGAATACATCAATGACAAATCTAAGGAGAAATCCTCTGATACGCATCTTAGATACATCACATGTGGTATCCGTTGAAGTACAAAGTCCCTCGAGACTTGAACGATAAAATCGTTGGCTGAGCAACTTTGACCAACGAGCTTGACCCTACCCCTTGCCACAGAGTGACAACAGCATCAATGATACATCTGAGTTGTGAGCAAACATTGGTGCATGACGGTGCATGAAGTTGTTGCAAACATTTATAGATGGGAAACGCTTTCCCTTTGCCTCAATGCGAAGCATCCCTGACGTAAGTTGGAAGTGGTTGACGACTGTTGGAGTGGAAGTTCCAAACTTCTGTTTGCATAGAATCCATGCATTCACGGTGGCATGCACGTATGTACATAACAGCTTATAGGCTGAAATAGACTGAATGCGAGGGTCTCAATTTTTGATGTGCCTGGCATTGCGTTGAGTCACCTTTGTAATTTTCCTTAGACATATTGATTAGATTTGATGCGCGGTTTGTATGAAGACGATATATGGAGATTCTCTCACAGGGCTAAGTTGTCGACACTTTATGCTTTGTAAAGCATTCCACAGGGAGAGGCTTTCCTGGAGGCGTTTATCTTTGCCCAGTCGTGGTCCTACCATTGGAGTTGGACCTCCGTTGCTTGTTTCAGCTTCAACATGTCCATGTTGGTGACGAGGCTCCATGATCGCCTGTCAATGGATTTGCCTCGAGGAGGTTACGAGGCGGAGCTGAGGGATTCCAAGGGACCAAAACCACAGGAGTGGATGATGACGTGTGGCTGGTAAGAAGCTCGCTTTGTGCTTGCCAGCATCCAACATTGCAGATGACCGAACGTGGTCTTAGTGGTTCTTTTAAGGGATAATAGAATGATAGATAGAGCCAAATTGTGACAGAACGAAAGTTCACACCAGCAAGGTGATGTTACCTCTTTGCGAGTGGATCTGGAAAGATTTGAAGATGCCACTGCCACTGCCACTGTTGCAAGATTGCCCCGGGGGCAAATGAAGCGAGCGGCAATGGTTACATTTGTTTTTTGATAGGTTTCCAAGTAGCTAAGTGTCTGTGATTTCAGTGTTATGTATACATGCTATTTAAGATGTAGATAAATGCGCAATAATTACATGTGAGTGGATTCATTAATTCATGACAATTCGTACATCCTTATTCCTTACATACACAGATGATAACCTTAGATGATCACTCAATGTATACAGCAAACTACAGTGAGCTGCGGACTGCAAATTAATTTCAAACATAAGGATGAAGACTTCTAACAATGATGAGCAGAACCCTAGTTATCGCCGAGACCAGCATGAACAGTCTCATGGTTGGGTGCAGTATCTGTTCTCTTTTGCGTTGATCAGCTGATAGGCAGCTGAAAACTGGCCCGCACCCAGGCACAATCATCATCCTTTCGCAGCTTCACTGATAGTGGGAAGTGCTACCGATAGTGGGTCACGTTTATCGATGGTCGATCATGTTTCATGAGAATTGCTAGTTGGGTATGATGGGTTGATCAACGTGATGGCTTGATCAACTTGATTCACATGAGAATTGCAAGTGGTTTGATCATCGCAAATGATGCTTGGTTCTGATGCATGATGCGATCGGTGGCGCATCGTGCGTGGTACCTTCTCCTCTCCTTGCTGGACCTGATCTCAGCCACAGGTGAACCACCAGCAGCTGGGCAGTGATCATCGGCCAGTGAGCTTGGAGGACGGCTCGCGGGGCTGGTGAACAGGGATGGATGCTGATGGTGGACCAAGTTTCCCCTTCAAAAGATATCAACAAAAATGGCAAGCATATTCAGCCCCTCCCCTTCTTAATCAGTTTCGGCTGAGCATTCATCGCTTTTCCTTTATCTCTTCTCAATATGTGAGTTTCTCAAAATAAGGGTACCCCCAAATCACCTAATATTAACCATTTATAGTCTATAGAAAATTCCAACCATTTTGGGGTCCCTTATTTTGAGAACCCCCCTACTATCGCTCAGAGAGATTTCAAAATGACTCATGTTGAGGTGGCTGATTACGGCCAGACCTGTGTGGACACAGTCAGGTGGTTTTATTCACAGTTTATATATAGCCTAGAAATTATGTTTTTTTGGAAAAGCACAACTGATTCGTTGGGTATATTATTCATCAAATAGCAGTTGCCTGTAATTAATAACGATCATCAGCCATCAAATGCATGATTATATCTATACCCGCCGCAATGCCACCAGTTTTGGACACCCCCTGTCTTTCCCGTCAATGGTTCCATGAATTTGCCGTCGGCTGAGTAGCATCCCAGCACCCAGCAGCGTAACGTTCTTTTTGGGCCACTAGGAATATGTTGAGGGAAACAGATGCGAACAGGATGGCTTTTGATTCTCAGACAGAGATTTGATGATATGGGCGGGTATAAATGTGCTACAGATGATTTTGTACAGTATACTAAGTACTACAATTTTTTGTAGACTACAGATTGGTACCGGTATCAGCAGCAGGCTACATACCCCAGGAGCAAAGAGAAAGTTGTACAAATGCATGTGTGTGTGCGTGCATTGCATGCTCTAGCGTCACCATAGACACATCTTGAGGATAGCCTGCAAACAGCCGCCAATTGCAGTTGTATGACTGCTCGTGCGGTCATCAGCAACAATGAAATGATCATGACAAGAGAATGAACTGACGAATGGGAGGCCTGGAAGCTGTTTGTTTGAGTCGATTCAGGCTAAGTCACATTGAACCATTTTCATCAATACCCTCACAAAAACTCACATCGAACCAGTCTCAATCTCCGAATCAAGAAGATTTCTTGACAAAGCATATGCATAGGTTTGTTTTCTTTCCCCTTCCTACACTGCAAACCCCGTCAAACCCCTGTCTTTCCACAGTCATTGATCATCATTATCCATATCAATCATCATTTACTAGTACTATTCTTAACTGAACCATTCTCCATCGCGCCAAACAATCTCATCCCTCTGACACTGCAGGTGGTGCTCAAGGTCTGGTCAGAGCGGGTCAGGAGGTCTATTCCTCTGAAGCCCGTTGGGGTCCTTAGTAGGGCAAACGCCATGAATGGAGTGCTGCGCCCGTGATGTTGAAATGATACATGAGCCGAATACCCTGGTGGTTGGTTGATTGTAAACTTTGACACCTTCTAACCATCATGATGTGCAATAGCTTCGGCACGCTCAGGATGTTCTGTTTAGCAACTGACAGGGTATGTAAATTATCAAAACTCAGAAGGACCACAAAGGAAGGTGGATCATACTTGGGAGAGGGACCCATGCTTTCATTTGACTTGTGTGGAAAGCGTGCCTCAATACTTGGATGAAAAATAGTCATAATCAGTTTTTACTTTTTATTTATACTGCATGATTGGATTCGTGTCTCGGACTTTCGGACTTCTGCCAATCTAAACGGAGGGTCGTTTAATGAGGGCACTGACTTGCCATCGTTGTCCGATGAACTACTGTAAACCATTGCCATGATGGACGGCTTGCAATTTGATTCAACGTGATGTTTTTTTCTGGTCTTAGATGTGCTTAGTATCGTTTGCCTCTCCATCATTGATTCCCCAAAAAATGACACTGTCCAAGAAACATTACGTATAGTGCGCATCTTCGACCATGTGAATGTGAAGATGATACTTTATTGTTTGATTGGTCGACCACTAATTAAGCACTAGTTGATCCCAACTACTAACAACACAAATCAGAATCAAACATTGGTTGATCACAAGTATAATCAATGAACCAGTGATTCATTGTCATTAACCCATTTGATTGAACCACCAGAATCAAGCAAATCTTATCAAATTCATCATGCATCCATCAAAAATATTGGTTGTGCTTTGCAAGTGCTGAGCCTCCCAGCATGTTGTATCAAGGTTCGAAGCTACACGGAGGCCGTGGTGGAGCTTGCCCTGGGGTGATTCACATGATTTGATGAATTGCAAGCTGGGTAACAAGCTGGTTGCTAAGCTAGTTAATAAGCTGGTTACCAAGCTAGTTGCTAAGCTAGTTGCTAAGCTGGTTGCTAAGCTGGTTACTAATCGGTGATTGCAAAGGGAAAATGACCAACCATAATCTCAACTACTTTTAGGGGTTGGTGGTTTCAAATTCTGAAAGGGGCATGACTTTGCTGTTTGCAAAGCCTTTAATTCGTTTCACATGACATTTTGAGGTGGCCAGTGCCCCTTTCATGAGGAAAAGCTGTGGTCTCAAGTAATTAAGTTGCAACAGTTCAATATATATATATATATTTTTTAATAGATAGATAATATATACAATCACCAACACTAGGGTACAAGGGTAATCATGTTTATGTTTGATTGGTGATTACCCGAAACCAGGGGCCTGGGGATGATGGGACAATATCAACCAAGCAAAAGCCATTTGGTCTTATCATAACGTGATTCCATCTCTTGATAAACCACCTCCCAGTTCAACTTGGACGGCTCCTGATGTGCCATCAAATATGGGGGGAAGGGGGGTGATGAACATGAATAGGTGATCCAGACTCCTCCAAACAGGCTATCTTCATAGAATGAGTGATTCATGCTGCACAGTCAATCCACCACTGAAATGAAAACATGGAGTTGAATAGTAACCCATCATGCTGCCGATCTCACAAAGTTTGAGACGAGTTTTGATAGATCTCTTTACAGGTCACAACCACAGATTTAGATGGTTTTGACATCAAAGACTTTCAGAGTATGTTCCTTCCCTCAACCTGACTGTGCTGCCACAATCAGAACATGCTTTTGCATTCATATTATATTTGCTTATATGTACATTTGTCGACGTGTGTAAGAAAGTGGTATTCATGGTATGCAACCTGAACAAAGACATAATAATTTATTAACTACCATATCATAGAAACACACGTATACATTTGCATACACATATGTAATTACCTCATACAGTAGTTTAATTACATCATTTCTTTCTGCAAAGGATACCCATGCATTCACAACTCTATGGCTGTGGGTCAGTTCACCCCGTACCTCTGGTTCCCCCATCATTAACCAGGCTGTTTTCCTTATTGTTGTTGGTGATTGTCCACTATAAACGTTGGTTGATTCATATTGACCAGTAGCCATGTATAGATGGTATATCCCCTCCTATTCTTACTTATCATACCTTATCATATACAATTCACCAGCTAGAAATCACCGGCTTGTTGTTGGTTGATGCACTGCCTGACCCAACTCGCCATATGGACGTCACCTCGCCGTACTGCACCGCGCTGCACCGCCTTGCCTTCGCAGGGCTTTTTAAGCGAGGCCGAAGAGCCCATGTCGGAATTCGAGGAGCCCGGTGATCCCTAGGCAACCGAAACCGACCAAGGAACAAGAAACCAGGGATGAAGTCCAATCTTTAAGCATCCCTGGTTGCATCCCTGGTTATCAGCAATGGTTCTTGATAGTTGGGGTTGATATATAGTGATGATTGGTGCTATGAAGTGAGTAATTTGTTTCTTAATCATTCTTTAAGTCCTATAGTGAGTCAGTTGTCGAGAGTAGACTCAAGTGTTGAATCAGTGCTGATTTGATTCATTTCCAAAAGAAACAAAGGACTGGTGCTGTTGTTTTCTGGTGCCTAGATCTAGGTTTCGATTCCTTGTTTTGGGGGTCAATGCTGAAGCAGCCTCTCAAAACGATGAAATTTGACATTCTTCGGGGTGAGAACAAGCGGGGTGAGTAAATCTCCAAGATGATGAAACCCCAATCCACCCCCAACAAATATATATATATATATATATGTTATGAATACCCAAGGTTCACTGGCGTGAACTGGTTGTTTCTTTCCTGACCATCCAGCTACCTACATTTCTTTTGCAGGTGCTCAATTTGATATTGGCCTCAGCGAGTCTCCTTTCAGGACGAAGACATGGTCGACTCCTGCGAGGGTTCACCAAGGACACTCCGCAGGTGTTTCGGTCGGTGCCCACGGAAAGATTCTTGGGAATCTGCATGGGCGATATGACCAGTAGTAACCAATGTGTTGCTGTAGCCAACCACTGCCATCATATAGCCACCAGCATCAGAGCAATGTATCCAAGATTATCCAGACATTGCCAAATATTGTATTTTTGAATGAACGTACATACATTAATCATTATACATGTATTTTTGTTTTTCATTTATTTTGTGATTTGCATGACAGGCACAGCAACAAGGCACAATCCCTGGGCTGGATGCACACCTCATCTCCATTCACACGTCACTCGTGACAATCAGGTACCAAAAGTTTGTGGGTCGACATGGGCTACTTCCGAAGCGCACCTTGATGGTGCCAGGTCTCGAGGAAACGATGTTGTGCATCCAAAACAAGGGCTCGTGCATCGCTATGTCCATGTTTCCAGGTTTTCCGGCAGCAAATGTATACTACTCAAGTTTATCAAGCTTGGTTAAACCACTCAAGCTCATCAAGGTTGGTTAAACATTCTTTCTGAAACGAATCCACTGTCCCCTACAATTTCTCAGCAGCACCAAGCATACCCCCGATGCGACCAGGACGGTAGCATCGTCCCCCCCAGCCTTTGGGCAGGTGGGCAGCGTGGATCTGCTGCAGAATTGATTTCTCACCTGATCGAAGAATGGGAATCTGCCCCTGCAGAGGATCTTTGTTGCTACTTATATCACCCAGGGAAATATGGAAATCTGAGAAATATTCGAAAATCTTCCAGGAAAATAGGAAATCATGTATAGAAATTTCAGAAAATCTCAGACATGGCTGCCTATATGAACCTACCAGCCGTGAAAAGATGATGAAAGTGGAAGTCGGCACTTGTTTGGGGTACCACTCCACCATTGATGGTTTGTTGGCTTTTAGAAGATCCTCAACCAGATTAAACAACTACAAACAAAGCAAAAGTTGATGTCAGCCATGGTCAATGTCTGCTGTGCTCAAAGTGATTGAGTCCCCAAAGGCATGGCTGTTGTGGTGCTTTTCACGTTGAAACAAGCATCATTGTTAAGAACTGCAAGTCTAGAGGCATCGAGGCTGAAATTTGGCTGAAGTTACCCTGTAGGAAACTAGGCTGGAAGCCCGGAGTCACCATATACTTTCAGATAAACAGTAAACATAGTAAACCAGCTATGAATAGTGGTTTTCCACTTCAATTGGTTAATCCACCGGAATGTAAAAAAAACACAAGCTCAGGAATGAAGCAACTGGTGTGATTCAACGGTGAATTCAGTGGACTGCTCACTCGGTCCTGATTTCAATCCACATCAAGGGCCCTCTTTGTGTGGAGAAACCAGTGAGCAAACCGGGCGTTATTGACATCCCGTGAAGTCCCTACAGGGGATGCAGTCAAGCTGGGATGTAGGGAGGCTACTGAAATGTCTTGAGCTATGGAATGTAGTAAAGCTGGATAGTTAGAAGGTTTTGAGCCATCGCCTCCCTCCAGGCGTGGCTGGTGGCTAAGGGTACCGTCAACGACTTCTTCATCTAAGCTATTTGCCCATTCAAATATATCTGTTCCATTGATTGGTTGTGATGTACAGCTAGGCAGATGGATGTGATGTGACCCCTGTTACTTCTTTGAGCTCACAGAGTAATCCCAGGGATCCTCACAGGCTGAGGATCCTCCAAGTTGGAGTTAAACATCTTAAACATTTCTAATTGACCTTAATTGTGAATATGCTTGGAGGAATATTGTTGATATGGTGATTTTCAATATGGTTTGGAATCAATTGATCAGTATTGTTGATCACTCCTTCAATTGACACTCGCAATATGGTTGGCAATTGCGGTTGATGTGTTTGTTGCTGTCGGGAGTCTTGCTTCATGTCACCGGAACTCTACAACCTAGCTATATCCCAAGTATCTTCATTCTCAGCTCGGTCAGTGGTACATAGCCGTTTGGCTTGCTCGCCTATGGGAGATCCATGAACCAGCCATGTATAGAAGATTTTAGTAGTGAATCAGAAGCAAAATATGGAATGGTGCGAGCGGTGTATTAAGGTGTCATATTATGTATCTGTATCTACTTATATCTACTTATCATATCTTATCATCACGTTTGTCCAGGCCAAGTTCCTGGCATCCTGCCACGAAAAAGTGTGTTTCATTCCGAAAAAAAGTGCGTTGTTTTTTACGTTTGGATCGGGCCACTACCTGGGACAAAGCACACCATGGCAAGAGGATATATGTAGACCGACCCTGAGGCCATATGGGTGTTTCTCAGAATAGGGAGCCCAAAACACGGATGGTTTAGTACTATTTATGATTAATATTCGTCTAGGGGTGGTGACCCATCGCAAGTAATGTATGATCTGGCATCTAGGTCAAGTCAAACCTGAAAATGCCTTGCATCGTGGTACTTGTAACCCCCCAAGGTGTCAGTTGCCTAAAATACACTACCAACGAATCGTAGCCTATGGGGATGATCAACTGCCCAGCATGGTGGTCCCCACCCGCAGCCTGGAAACAGACCCACTCGCTGAGCCGTCGGCAGCTATCAGATCCAGGGATGGTTCCTTGGATGCAGAGATGGAGGGAATCCAAGTTGTGCCTGGATGAAGCAAAATGAAGCAGGAGGGAACCAACTAGCTGGTTGTATGTTCCAGTTCGACTAGCTGTTTTTTTTTTTCTCGATTGCCTCTGAAATCAGCGTACGAGAAGGCCCATGTCAGCACACAGCACAGGGACCGGACAACAGAGCGGCCCTTTCAGCCCTGTCACAGGGGTTGGTTACTGCTACCCCGAGGCCTAAGCTTCTTTACTTCAGGCGTTGCTGTGTTTCTCCCCCCAGAAAAGTGGCCATAGATACCTTTGAGCTGTTGATAGTTTCTTTACGTTTTCTACCCTGGGATGAATGATGCTCAACAATTCAATCTGCATACCCTTGGGAATGGTGACTCAACTCCCAAGCAATATTTGCCAACCATTGTTCACCATTCTTGAGCTACTCCTAGGCTTGGAAGATCACTGCAGACTGATGTGCTTCTGCAAGGTTGTTATGTTGGGCGATTTCATAAGCTGTTTCATAGGCTCACCGAGAAGCTGGGTACAGCTGTTTTTACGGAGAAGAGTTGCACCAATCATCCCCGTTATCGGTGCTCCTGGAGGGGATCCAGGAATGACAATTACAAGCATACGAGTATGCATAGTGAAATGCATACCTACACGTACATAATTCATTACTACTCATACATATTGTGTGTATACATATAGGTATACAATATGATTTGTATGAATGTAGGTAGATGCTGGAGTAGTATTCTGAATGGCTGAGATCCAGATAGTGGCAAAGTAGGGGCCACCCCTATGTTCAACCTTCGCATTGTAAAAGGATGAGGGCCAGGAATCGAGCAACGATGCTGTCCACACCACGACTACTTGTGCCATTACCGTCTGACATCAGTTCGTGCGCCCATGTAGATACATTTGTATATAAGTACCATATTGGGGGTTTATTTACGTGCATATGTGGACATGTGCATATGAATGCTACATTTAATGCATAAATGTGTATGTGTGCATTTAGAGTTAGAGCTAGAGATGTAGATATGTGTATGCGCACATGTGTGTATAGGTATGTGAATATTTGCACATACATGCAGATTTTTGCACTTTCTTGTGCACACGTGCGCACATATGTGCATATATGTGCACGTATGCATGTCTTAAATGATGTGTATGATGTACATATATAGATCTGGGTAGACATGTAGGCATAAACATGTTTCAACATGTTTCAACACAAAAAGATATGTCCGAACATCAAAAGGGTTTTTGATGCGACATTTCAATGACAAACAGTTTAATTCATGTGTGCCAGTATGTCCTGCGCATACATGCACTTGACATGCCTCTATCCTCCCTGCTGTTTTTTGTGGGTTTTGGATGCTGTTCGTTTTTTGCTCGACACCCACTTTCCTGCCAAGATCAGCGACTGAAATTTTCAGCACCGCATCCCTGCACCAGTGATTCGGACGGATCGGTGGATGCTCACGAGGCGACTTGCGTTCCATTCCTCATAAGGGCTTACAACTTACAGTACAGAAATTTGGCGTGGTACAATGGATGAAAATGGCTTTAAACCATGTCGTGTGATGCTGCCAGTAACTTCCGCATGATTGCTCCGGGGTGCTCCAAGCTTGCTTCTTGATGGCACGGTGGTGAGCAAGAAACAGCCGTTGAAATGTTGATCCGATGGGAGGGTAAGTTAAGAAGATGGGGGACTTTGTTGTGGCTTGTCGTGTGGAAGAGCCTTGACCCTCGTGATCATCTCATTACATTCCAATATTCTCCGAAGCGCAAGCTGTGTTTTGTCACACGCAATCTCAAACTTGATGCGATTCGGCTTTGCATCAACAAAAAGAGAAACATGTTGGACTTTGAATCGGTTGAAGTGGGTCAATCCCTGACTCGAGTAAGGGACCTTTTGATAAGGCATGAAATTTGGCACATCTCAAATTCTCACGAGACACTGGAGACATTGTGACGCGCTTGGATTGTCCAAGCTTTGAGACATGTTGGTCGATCCAAGGGGCGAAGATTTTGGTTGGAGACCAGCCTGATGTCTTGACCAGGTTCCCGATGACCAAGGCTGCCACGAAATGCCTGGTGGCTTTGCTTATCGTTTTGGTCGCTCCATTGATATCTCTCTTGAGGCTAGGAAGGGTATCCAACCCATCGATATCAAAGGTTGACCGACGATCAAAGGCTAAGGATCCCCTGTGGCTGTCACTTTGCTCTGCCTGAAGTCAGGTTGTTGCAAACCTGTAGAGTCTTCAGCAATGGGGATGACCCACAACTTCCCCCACCCAGACCCAAACACAAATATGCTGGGAAACCGGACGCGTATGATATATCCATGGATCACCGGAATTTCCAGGACTCGTACTTTCACAGGGGTTTGGTGCTTGACTCAGTGAATCGCTTTCCAGCACATACCTGCCCACGTGATCATTTTTGGGAGGGAAGCCACCATACGTGACCAAATTTTAGCGCCATTTGTGGACAGAATGTTTAGGCCAACCAAGTATTGAACTAAAATACTAAGCCATCCTCAGTGCTTGGCAGTTTGTAATACGTGCAATTTGCTCCCAAGAAACCTAGAAACACATTGGCATTACCACCTTGAGCCAAGCAGATTGCGGTGCCGCTCCAGCTTCGCTTTCTCTTGTGATGTTTTTTTTAACAGCTGTGGCGACCGTGGCATTTGCTGGTAGCTAAGCTACCGCAGCAGCCCTTAAAACATCCTTCGGCTCGGCTTCCAGATGGGCTGCCACCAGGTTGGCCATCGACAAATCATCATCAGCATCACCGATCAACAAGCCTGGATCAGAGAAATCTGGTGCAAAAACTACCGGAACAAACAATTGCAGAAGTTGCATTTCAACTTGAATTGTCAACTTGGGGTTTCTCAAAACGGGGATCCCCGAATCATCCAATATCAATGATCTAGGAATCAATCATCCATTTTTGGGGGTCCCAATTTCGCGAAAACCCCACATCAAGATGGGATTTTGCCTCACGAATCGACTCTCATTGGCATGGGCCATCCCATGAAAAATCGCAGCAATGGGTCTGTAACTAGGCATCCCATGGACAGAAACGATTGTTTTTGCCACGCCCAACATTTAGCTGGACAACAGTCCCTAGCTGACTGCATGTGACTGCATCAAATTGATGTCCGCCCAATATCATCCAATCATGAACATTCAGACAACTGTACTTTGTACGAGTTTATATTAGTGTATATTTGCATGTAGAAAGGATGGTTTAACATATACAAAATTTGTGTTGTTGAATTCCATCAAGCTGATTGGTTCGTGGTGATTCTAAGCCCCGATTTCTTGATCTATGTGGAGCGTCCATACATGCTGTGCCGTATCAAACGGTAGCTGGTGGCTGAAATACATTATGTTTGGAAACCAATGTTGGCCAAAATTGGGGCTACATCAGGGCATGGCTCAAAAATCAATCCCCCCAAAGGTAAGATGATAGTTTATACCATCAATCACCATCTCCAAAATCATCAATTCCCCAAAAAACTGCCATTTGTTTGGTTCGCAAATGGCAACCGTACGAGATTGCTTTGGGTTTCAGCCTTGGTGGGGCCATCTGTCCTCAGCTGAGTGGTGGTCCAGAGCCCCATAGCGATGGTGGCAGAAAACCGGAATTCTGCGGGGTCGATTTGCCAATGGCGGTATGTGGGAGGACAAGGCTCCGAACGATGAACATCCAGGAAAGCAGGTGAGAACTATCAAACTCGACTGTATATAACTGTTTGTCAAACAGCTAGGCTACACTTCTGAGCCACAGCACAGGGAAAGAAACCCACTACAAGAGCGGTGAAGGCACAGCCGATCACCCGCGCTGTTCTGTCCAAGGCTTCAATGGGTGCTGCCCACAGTCATGTCTTGTGGCAGTCCAAAGCCTGTCCTGATGGTGGACATTCCAAGAATCAACAAAATTGTGAGTGAGTATTTAGCTGATTATTCATCGATCCGATTTGGTGATTCTTGGTCATGACCCATCCCCAAATTGGTCTCTGTTATGTGGGGTTGTTTCTAAATGGTGAGTACACAGCGAAGGAGTCCTAAATTCACCATCATGTTGAATACTGAAACCACCATCTTTAGGCAAGTGTGGACAAACCCGCATTTGGTTCTCATGTTTGTGCACTGTATTCACTCATTCTGTCTGAGCCAATCATTGGAACCACAGAAAATGGAAAGTGGTGCCAGTGCACATCGGAACTGGTACTAACAGATGCTAACGTATGCAAACAGACTCATTATATGGTGGTTTCTCAAAAGAGGACACCCCCACCTCATCCATTTTAAAGCATTCACAGTTATTGAGACACGTCCAACAACGAGCCTGCCACGAGTTGCGTTTGTTCTGCAAAGTAAGTTATATGCAGCCCCATGTGGTTCAGTTGGCAAACCCGTAGTTTATTGATGAAGTACATGTTTGCACTGGACATTACCACAATTTTGGGATGATGGTGATGGTCTTTTGTTGTTTTCTTTTACATCATGTAGCTATCGTACTCGAGAACATCCGTCGGTTGCAAGCGGAAATGGGTTGAAGACCTCGTGTGAACTCACGCTTTTCGGTTGAACACAGTGGAAACGCAGCTGTTTCAAGCAGCAAGCAGCTGTGGCAATCTTGAAGCCATTGGTGCTTTCTACCAAGTTGCAGAAGATCATGATGCCCAACCATCACAGGTAGTTACCATAGTGATCCAGTGACTACCAGATATAGCTACTGAGATCTACCAGAACTATGGTCACTACCAGTCATCAAGACTTGCCGAAGTCATCATGGCCACGTCTTGCCGCTTGGTGAAGCCATGAGGAACTGCAGGCGGCAGCGGTTGAGCTTCAGCAAGCCGCGAAACTGGAGAGGTGACACGCTGGCTGATCCACAAACTCAGTTGATCATCCCAGATATCGCATCAAAGCTTGCTGCCAATTGCTTGCTCTAGTGGAGTTTGGACGGGATGGAAACGCCAAATAACTCCATTGAGCTGGGATGAGGATCTACATGATCTATGATATCTATGGAACGCGATGGGAATTATATCACAGATGGGGGTCCGGTCACGATGTAATGAGCTGCTGCTCACCCATAATTATCCACCAAGTGTCATGGTCCTTGCGGATGACCGTGGTATACCATGGTAACTCGTGGCTGGCCATTTTTGATCATGGCTCACATGGGGTCAACACCCCCCAGAATAGCTGCAGGGCGCATGAAGTCACTGCCAGATGATCGAACGGAGAGCCAGGGCGACGGGCACCAGTGAGAATGGTCATGCGTGCAGGATAGATTAAACAGGATTGAACTCTAGAGTTGCCAACCAGATTATGCATGATTATGCCATTAAACTCCACAAATGGCGATGCCAACAAGAAGTGCTTTGTTGGCTGGGCAGGTCTTAATTTTGTGTCCATCGACATGGTGTGTTTCGGCAATTCGTGTGCCAATAAGATTCATTTACACATGTTGCGTTATAGAGTTCCCATGCTAGATGCCATGGCAAATCCTCATTTCTTGGAGAATCCATGGTAATTTCCATGGTAAATCCGCATTTCTTGGGGAATCTTCACGTGTTTTCCAGTCATTGTTGGTGGCCTCCCCAATCTTTCGGCGCTACGCTGGCTCTCGGAGGTCGTTTTCATGGACTTTTCGGCGCCAGTCAGGGGGCCTGCAGGGATCCAGCTGACCAACTGCTGGGTTTACCGTGGAAGAACCGTTTTTCAACTGCTGGGCCTTGGTTTCCAGCTGCTTGGTTGCCAGCTGGCAATGTCAAGAATCAACTTTGATTGACCGTTTGTCAGTGTCAATGGAATTTTGATCCATTTGTTTACCTCGTTATTAATGATATTTAACGCCAATGTCAACAATCCATGTCATTAAAACTGTTTCTTCCAAGGGTACCAGTAAAGCCAAATTTCAAGCAGTTTACCAGTCAACCTGTTAGCTTGGTATCAACCATCAATAGCAACAAATGCCAGAAGAATTCGTGAACACAAAGAGGCGGAGATCACATGTTTGGTTGCTTCTTCTTGGTTGTTAGCTGTTTGGTGGTTGTTGTTGGCGTTTTTGTTGGTAGTGGTTGGATGTTACATTGGTTGCAGATACATGATCTTTCCGCTGCGGCTGAAGGAGCTTGGCGAGATCCACATCCCACCGTTGGGAACGGATGTATTTTTTTCATGGGTGATGTTCACCTGCTCAATTTCTGGATCCTTTGTAGCAAGAGGCAAAGAGAAATGAAACCTTGAGGACCTCAACTTATAATAACCATCACGGTTTGGCAACTTCAGTTGACAAGCAGTATCGACAAAATGATTTGCAATGAAACCTGATACCAATAAGGTACATCACTGGATGACATTGGTTCATCATTGGGGATAACTACAGCAAGGTCCTGAAGATCAACCAGATATGATGTTCAACCTCCATGGGACTGCTTCCTCACCTGCTCAGGGACATGAACGCGACGCCGGCACCTGAGTTTGGGGAGTTGTCCATGGCACCCCCAACATCCACAACCGAATGTATTGTTTAAGAGGGAAACCACCAGCTTTGGCCGTGCCAGCATGTGTGAACACAAATGAGCAAGTAGGAAGGAAGGCTCTCACTAGGTGTTGGTCTAGGCAAAGCGCAAGGAATCCTGTGGTGTGTCCTGCGTTTCAAGATGGTACTTTGACTGGAAGATGAAGCAAGGTCGTATAGCAATGACCAATTCTCAGATGGTACTTTGACTGGAGGCATCATGGGCATCATGAAGCATCCAAGTCATTGTTACCACAACATTTAATTTGTATTGTTCATTCACACTTGTAGATCCCAAGTATTTTAGCGGCTGGTTCAAAACATGATTTGCATATTAACAAGCATCTGATAATTTTGACCATTTGAGTTCATGCTTAGCAGGGTGTACTCCCTCCTTAAAGACTTATAGAATTCACCAGTTGTCTTTATGATCCATATCACCCAATTTGCCATACTTCGGGTTGGGAGATCCCAATCCATAGAAAACCCTGTGATGGTCAATCCCAAAATATGTCAAAAAGACAACTGGAGTGGTCTATCAACCGCTGGATCTTCCATTCCCAGTCGGCCAAGTGTTCAGTGATCACCACTTCTTTTGGCCCGGAATTTCAGGCTTTCCGCCTGGTCTACAGACGAAGGTGGGGAGCAGCCATGGTTAACGGATGGTCAACAGTCGTGCTCTGAAACTATTCAGACTTTGAGCCCTCAATGCCACTTGAGTCCATGGTCAGCAGTCATGGTCTCATTGTTGAAGATGCATGGGACTTGAAACCCACTCGATCCGCGGCTGATCCTGGGCTTGTAGGTTTGAGCTGTTTGGGCTGATAGGTTTGAGTTAGGGATTCAATGACACATCGAGAGTTCAACAGTGAAGGTGCGAAGGTTTGTTTGTTTTCAAACAGGTTACTGGCTGCAATTACAGTAGGTCTGCAGCAAGGAGCAATCGGCAAAAGTGTGCTGGGCAGTATTTTTGTGCACACTTCCGTGTTGACAGTATTATAGTTATATATCTATAATTCTTGTGAAAGTGTGTGAGCGAACCAGCATGGTGGGAATGCAAAAGTCACAATTGTCAACATTCTGACTCAAATCTCCTTCCATGTCATGTTGTCAACATCCCTTAGCCCAATCTCCTGGCTGTGGACCTTCCAAGAAACCCCATGTCATGATAGCTATCATGGCTGCCAGGCATTCCACCCCACAGATCCCTGTCACAGGTTGGAAAACTTGGGGCTGAAGCTGAGCAGCAAAGGCACTGTCATGGGAACATATGGGAACACCAGTGCCAAGGGCATTGCTGCGGTGGTACTGAGACTGATTGACCCATGGTTGCAACCCATTTTTGGATCCTACATATGGTGGTTTATCAAAATAGAGGGGCCAGCAAATCATCCGATATCAATCATTGATGAGTAGCCAACCAACCATTTTTGGGGTCCCCTATGGCTTGGCAACCCCATGTGGATACGTGACATGGATACATCTGCTTTGACTACGAGAGGATCCTGTATCGCTGGTAGCTCCTGCAGCTGAGGCTTAAAGCCAGAACTTTTTGGAACGGCCAGATAGCCGGCTGATGAGCAGTTTTTGTCATGAAGGAACGCAAACAGGCACATCTAGGCGCACTGCTTGAATCAGCCACCTGATGCATTGACAGGATTCTAACAAACGGTTGTCCCATTTGGAAAGATCGAAGTCATTACCTTGTGAATCACTAAAAGCCCACACATCATGCTATGCACCCCAATACATGGTTTTCTAGCTTATTCCGATTCAACAAGATTTGACCTAAATTCAACATGATTCAACATGATTCAACATGATTCAACATGATTCAACATGATTCAACTATAAATTGTTCAACCATTTTCAATTCAAAGATTTCAAAGAGCGGTGGTCTCAGTCTGAACGCCATGGAAGATGCCGCCCCCCTCCCTGGGCAAGTTGATCGCCAGCTACGGCGAAGTCCCCGGGGGACCTTGGCTCAATGCCGATGCCCTGGGCGTGCCCCGGGGCCCATGTCGCATGTGCAAGTCCTGCCCGGGTCTACCAGGTGCTGGGCTGCTCTATTGGCCCCAGCTGCCTGACGACGTGGAACCTGTTGTGAAGCCTCCTGGCCTCGGCTCCTCGCGATGTCGCAGGTGTGAGTGCCCAGCCCATCAACATCAAAATCTGGAGCTCTGGCTGATGGATGTGAAGAGACGAGCCAAGCAGATCCGCTTCGTGAGTCCCTGGGATCACCGCAGACTCCTCATTGCCCGTTCTAAACACGTATTCTTGGGAATTGGTTCTTGATTCATTTTTTAGTCCACCAAGCCGTTTACTTCATTTGCTCACTTCATGCCCATGAATTTATCACAATTTATCTATGTCAATGTTTGGTTCACCATGCTGTCAGTTCTGTTGAGTTCCTAGGTTGGTATCGACCCCTACCGAGCCACCCTCGTTTACCGATGGCCTCGGTGGGTTGGAGCCGGACGGCCTGCGCCCTCTTCGCGCTGACGGAGGGCTCCTTCGACCCCAGGACGGCCACCGCGCGGCGGCCTGCGCAGCCTGCCACGGATGGACGGCACTTGATCTCGGTGGTGGCACCCACCAGCTCCGTGCGTCGGGGGTTCCATCCTCTGCTCTACCAGTGTTTCTGTCACCAGGAGGGGAAGGTCATGGGGCGGTCATGGTCGGTGACTAAGATTTTGAGTCTTGGCACTTAGAGTTTTGGTGCCACCAAGGTGAGAGTTTGGCCTTTTGCTGCGAGGTCGTTGTCAATTTTCCACAGATCCAGTGGTTGATTTGTTGGTTTCGCTGCCACTTGTCGCTGCCAGAGGACTATGATCCCAAAGAACTGGTGGTGGTGGATACAGGGCCGGAGCCCAGTTCCTTCTGGCAAGAAAAGGCTCAGGACGCTGCTACCAGGTGGCATGGGCAGTTCTAACGCCGTGGGCTGAGAGCAACTATTGGACCAGGGAAATATTCATAATATATTCACGTCTGCAGATGCACAACTTGTGATGAAATTGGGATTATTTGGCTATCCAAAGATTCTCCAACCACATAGTGTTGTCACATGTCCAGTCCGACCCGCAGGATGATTCCAGGGTCATCTACCGGCACTTCCGGGTGGCAGATTCGCGCTTGGATCTTCCACAGGGCTGGAAGAAAGGAGCACCAGCTACCCTGACGATCAGTGACCAAGACCTTTGGGACTCACTGGGCTTGCAGCCCAAGGCTTGGTCTCTGGGAATGAAACGCAATGTAGCCATTGAGTTGTCAGCCGGAGAAATCATTGCTCACTTTGATGATGATGACCTGTATGCCCCTGGCTACTTGACTTGGATGTATGAGCGCCTTGATAACGTTCTTAAAAAGTCCAAAGATGCTCCAGCTCCGCCCACCTCTGAATACGTGGAATCGAAGCTTTCGCCAGCTGCAGTGACCTTGAAAGCCTGGCACTTGCTGGATTTGTCCGACATGACGTTTGGATACATGGATGTTGAAAATGACCCTTTGGTGCCTAAAGATCAACGCTATGGCTGGCTGTTTGGCTGGGGATTTTCCTACATGTTCACCCGGTCCTGCTGGGAACTGACTCCGGTGCCAGATGTGGAATGGTCAGAGGACATCAGCTTCTACGAAGACTTGAAAAAGTTGAAGGTCCCGGTGGTGCCAGTGAAACCTCCCGGATCTTCCAGTGCCATTTGTGCTCACAGCTACCATGCCAAGGTCAACACCAGCGGTGGCGAGTTTTCGGGCGCCGTGCGCTGCGGTCATGCGCTGCCGGACATCCCAGCGGAACTCGTGGGGTTGATGCCGTTGGCCCAGGCAGCTGCAGGGCAAGTGCCCACCCGGCTGGATCGGAGCATCGGAGAGAAGAGCGGTTTCCGGGTCAGTCTCTCAGTCACTCAGCTTGGTCCACCCATAGCATGACCCATAGCCATTCACAGCTCAGGCCGGTGGCTCGTTTTTTAGGGATGGATGGGGATGGATACAGGGTTCATGGATGTTCATGGTTGCATTTACTTTGACCTGGGAAATACTGGGAACCATTTGGGCTGGTCGAAGAGAAATTGTCAACAGACCACTCTCTTACCTACTTTTTTTTTTCCGGACTGGAAGCTTACTTGAAGTATCCTTGGAATTTGAAGGGATTGAGATGTGCTCAAGGATGAAAGATGCATCTGTACGGATGTCTAAGGTATATCCACCTTCTCCAGAATAATTTAGAGACTTAAAAGAGAGAACAACATGTTGATGTTCCAGCCCTGAGCAGCAAAGGAAAAGCAGGAATTCCTGCAATGTCGCGGAGAAGCCTGGTTTACATTCCAGCAGCAAAGGATGAGTGACAGGAAGAGCAAGACAATTTCAGTCACTACATGGCCATCACCCTGTGAAAGCTGAGGAGCAGAGGTCCGCTGCGGCAAAAGACCTGCAACTGCTTTTGCTCCGAAAAAAGAAAGACTCTTGACTTGACTGTGTGTTTGACACGCCTTGCTGTCAAACTTCAGGTGGTCCAAAATTGTTGTGCACCCCAAATCCAGGATTTCTTGACCGGTAAACATGAGGCATTTCGATGGATTCCATGGCCCAAGGTCACAAGCAAGCAGGGTCAGATGCAGTGCCATTGAGCACATGGATGAATCCAGACTGATGCCTGAATTTACCTACCGTAACTTTGACTTTGCGAAGGTGACCATGAATGCTGGACTCCCAAAAGGGCTATGGTTTTTCGAACGCACTTGGGATTTCCACATTTTCCAGACAGCCCGCAGTACGGTTTCAACGTGTTCTCCATTCACATGTCATTTGCCCTCAGGTTTGGCATCAGAGTGATCCATGGCGTGATTTTGTTGGAGTTTATGGGTACACATAACGAAGAAACTGCTTCAGAATGTTATGGAGTTATGGCCACAAAGAACTCCATGAAACTCCACATGTCAACTGGGGGTTTCTCAAAGTAGGGGTACCCCCAAATCATCCTTTACAGTAGCCATTTATAGTAGTAAACCAACCATTTTGGGGTTCCATATTTTGAGAAACCGCCAACTGGGGTGCCATCAGTGACAGCCTCACCACTTCTCCTAGAGGCCAAGATGTCGAGGTGGGGCTTGGGTGCTCCAAGCGCGCGCACAGTCGTTGTGTGTCGACACGGTAGACTGGTCGCCTTCCCAGACATCAATAGCTGCAGCTTGGCAAACGATGATAGGAACGCAACCACTGATGGGTTCATTAGGAAGCTTGAGAACCTATTGATCATCTTCAGTATCATTTTCATAAATAAACAACGATATATAATTCTATCATACTTATATATATATATATTTATATATACATATAACTCTTCATGTTCACAAGTTTCCTAGTCATTACTTACTTGTTTCAGTGGGTGGTGGTAACCCCCGATAAATGATTAGCCATGATCAGCACATCAGTTGATCACTCCTTTTGCTGCTGATTTTCTTGAGTACCTTGGAGCAATGCTCAAACCCAACACACACCCTTGCTACTGGCACACCTTAGTATGGTTGCATGTCCCCAGACATGGGTCAACTTTTAGGTGTCGTAGCACATGTTGCTAGTAACAAGAAGTGACAAGCAATCAATGTGCATGGGCCAAAAGAAGATTGCTGTGACAAGAACCATAGAGGTTGTTATTATGATCATCCATTATGAAGCAATATATAGTAACCAGGAGCATCCAGTATTAAGCATTCATTATCAACTATCCCTCACCACACAACAACAAAGATCAACCATCTCACCCCATGATGTGCACATGCTTCCCTAGATGGCGCACATTGGATGCCCTCTGCTTTCACACCCATTTCTATTGGTTGAAAGGGCAGTGATCAAATGATCCAATGCCCTCGTATATATCCTTGAATTTCCACGATTGTCCATGATGCAGAATGCTTAAGCAAAGAGGATGAGAAGAACCCTGGTCATGAATGCTTGATCATTGACCTTGATGACAAGTAATGACTAACAATTACTGACCTGTGATAATTTGTGATCAAGGGTGATTGATGCATTAATATGACCATTATATGTTTAGTACAATTGGTTAACGCAAGTATCAACACAACGGCATAGAACGAGTTAATATCACATGGGGACTCATGTATCTATTTCTCAAACAAATATATATATATATACTATATGGATACATACACGATTGCTGTATGTATATATAAAATATAAATATGTATTCGAATACTGTTGGTGTAGTATAAATTATTACAATCATTAAATCATATTACTTACTTGTGAGTTGATACAGAAACCATCTCATCAAAGTTAGATCTACCATAAATTGGTAGCTACACAAGTGTTTACCTACCATTGTAGGCTGGGATGGGTGAGCCAGGCGCAGGGCCAACTGCAGTGAGGGACTCCCAGCGGGTTCACTGGGCGCGAGAAAACTGCAACAAGAAGTGCTTCATGGTTCACTTAGGTCCACTTGATTGGGATGACGCTGATTGGCATATAGGTCCACAAAAACTGCAACAAGAAGTGCTTGATTGGCCCGTTGTTCAAGATTTGCGTGATGACGCTTCCCTTTTTTTTGCTTTATGCCGTTTGTGGATCAGTGAGTCCCTTATGACTTATGACCTCATTGGCCGGTGGTTGTGACACATGCTGCACGCACCGTTTCCGTGAGGTAGATTCAAAATCTCTTTTGGAAAATCATTCTGAAACGACCTCGCCATAGATGATAGTTAATGAATTAGCGGCAGTGGCAGTAACACATCTTTTGGCTGAGATCCAACTCATCACCAAGTGACGAAGCTCAAGCGGTTTGATCGCCCGGCAGACGAATGAGTTGAGCCATGCGGTCGAAACTGGAAGTTGTTTAGGAATTAAGTAAGGGAACTATTTACTTAAAGTTTTTCAACTTGTCTATTTACCCAAAAAAAAACATGGCGGCTTTTGATTCATTTTGGTGATGGTGGCAGAGTCTCTATTTGTTTTGTGTTTTGTTAGATAAATATCCGGTATTGTCCCAGCATGATGATTGATTTTTGAAAGTAGCGGACACCACAAAAGCGAGGAGCCGAGCCCATCCAACAGCGAATCTGCATGTTCATGGCATTTAACTTGTTTGCTTCTATCATTTCATCATACAACAATCCCAGTTTGGAAAAAGTTTGCTCGCTGGTAGCGTCCGAAGCGAGTCCAGTCTGGTCAGATTTGGGGCCCAGACAGACCCCCTTTGATTTTCAAGGCAGGAACAGCCGCGGCGCAATTTATCAATACATTTCAGAACAGCCAGCGATGCTTTCCAATGCCCTCATGAAATCACATTTCCAAATTTTTGGTTTGCGTTGCTCAAGAACATAGTTGAACATACTTTGGTCCGTCGCCCATTTATTTTACTTACAAGTATCCCGATTGAATCTGAAAACCTGTTGCTTATCGGAAGCCTCGCGCTTCTCCATTGCCAACACATGACTGGTAATCTTTTGGTGAGCGATTGGATGATCCGATGAGGTCCAACTGGCCAGCACAAGTGAAGGCAGCAGCGCCTTGAGACTGATGGGTGAGATCACGGGTTTAGTGTCTCGATGGTGAAGGCAACATGTTGGTTCAGCTTAATTGGCTGTGGGTCACTGCATGTACACCTGGTAAACATCCAATAAACAAATAGAGCGGCCAAACTAGCCTGTCATTTGTTGGGATGTTCATCCATCAATTTTCGGAGGTGTTGGGAATGATATCAGAAAAACAACAGCTGATTGCTATAGCTGTTGATCAGGATTTGGTTTGCAAGCCCATCCAAATTGTAGCGGCAAGCTATTACCGTGGCATACCGTGGTTTTCCGGTTCACAGCCCAAAACATTCAATCAAATGTTTCAATCACGGTCCATGGTCACCATCATCAATCATCAATCATCATCAATCATCACCTCATCTAATATCTAAACGAACCCTTTGTTCCTATAGGTTTCCTCTTCTGGAAACTTCCGCCACGGCCTTGTGCGGTCCGTATGTTGTGTAGCCCGCACATAGGTAGGGTACCGGGAGTATTTAGGTAATGTGCAGGTAGAGTATATCGAGTATCCAAGTAGCATGTGGGCAACACATGTAACACATGGGTAGTGCATTGACAACACATGAGCAGTGCATAGACAGTAAATACGTAGAACTTTGGTAGTATGTAGGTAGTTGTCTCTTCGACAGGTGCTAGTCCCCTTCTCTCTTGGTACACTTCTCTATTTGTGTGGGTTCCTCACGCCCGACTTCCCAGCGCTCCCCACAGCAGCTTCTGTTTTGATCACAAAAACGGCTTTGGTATGTAAGCATGAATGCTAAGTTCGCAAAGTTGGGGCTCCAAACACCCCCCGTGATTGCAGATGCCCGTCTGCAATCTTCGCTCAAAAATCCGACCGAGCGCTCTACTGGTGAGTGCAGCTCAAGGCCGTTCTTCCTTTCATCATTGGCCCAAACCGTTTCTACGTTCATCGTTCTTGATCACAGCAAATTTGGCACTTTGGGAATCGACGTGTTCCTCGATGGGCTCGAAAGCAATTCGAGTCCAAATGTGCCACTCTTCCTGCTCCTATGGTGAACACTGGGCGGTCCTGTTGGGTTCCTTCTGGGGCGCATTCCTCACACCACGTACCCTGGTGAATGTTCGACGGATTCTGTAGGGTAGGGCACTGTCTCTGCGAATGCCATCGAGCTCCCCAATCTGTGATGAAAGGCCCTTGACTTGGCCTTCTCCTTTGGTAACTTCCTCTCTGCCTTTGATCTCTCGTCTCCTCGCTTCCTGCTGCCCGAGAGCTTCCACTCCCTCGGACATGAAGATAGCTTTGACTTCCTTGTGTTGACCCGAATTGGTTCCTCCTCTGCTCTTCTCTTTCCCATTCCCTGATCTGTTGGTTGATTTCCCTTTGTTCTTCATCTTCCGATTCCTTCAAGTTCTCATGTTTCTTTCCATCCTGGGGGTCTGACTTCCTCGTCTGGTACCATTCTTTAATCTTTTCATCATCGCTTTGGGGGTCTGGCTCATCCTCCTTCTTCTTTTGGGGGTCTGGCGTCCTCATTTGATTCCACGTCCATGCCGTGAGAATTCCCAGCATAAACGTAATGCTCATAGCTCCAATGATCGCCAAAAACATGATGATGTTGAAGAAAGCCCTTCCATCACGTTCTTCACTTGGTTGTGCCGCCACTCCTTGAATCAGCTCGATCACTGTGAGCACCTTCAAAATCTTCCCTACAGCTTCTAGTCTTTCTTGGATTGACTCCTCACTCTTCTTAGCTTCCTCGCACTTTCCTTCCTCTTCTCCTGTTTTCCTTTCTCCCATGCCCATCATTCTTTTCAATTCCTGTAGCCGGGGAGCCGTCAATGGCTTGGTGCCAACATCAGCCACCTGCTTGGCACCTGGGACTGGTTCTGGGAGCCAGTCCATCTTTGAGATCCTCCACCTCAGGCTCGCTGCTTTGAGTCGAAGGTGGCGGGTCCTCCAAGATCCGGAGGGTTCCGTCAACAGGTTGAGGGCAGCAAGGTTGTCAATCCGGATAACCTTGGTGTAGGTCTTCTGGTGGACTTCTCCACAAACGGCGTCAACTGAGTCGCCCATGATCATGCCTTCAATCGCTTCCATCAATTCGGACTCCGCCGTGGAGAGTGATGGCATTGACTGCTTCCCACTTCTCCACATAGCCAGGGCACCTCCGTAGAAGACCAGGACTGTTCCTTGACTTTCCAACCCTCCTGGTCCGTACGAGGAGTCCGTGTAGACGATGACATCTTCTTCTCCTTCTTCTTCTCTTTGATCCTCATACCTCAAAGCTTCATTCTTCTCCTTCCTGATCCATATCCCTTCAGCCTTTGTCTTTCGCAGGTACTTCCAAACCTGTCTAGCCACCTCAATGACGGCTTCTGGGTTCTTCGTTGTAGCTTGTGACATTTTACTCAGCACGAACATCAAATCGGGGCGAGTCCTCGTCACAAGCCACATCAGCTCTCCGGTGGCCTTCTGAGCCATCCTCACTCCTTCCGCTTCCTTCCTGGGACATTCATCCTCTATCATGGATACCTGGTCTTTGGTGATCGGGATTCCTGAAACTGGGCCCTGCTCCTCTCCATTCCTCTTCAAGACGTCCTGGATGTAGCTTTCCTGAGAAACGAACATGCCTTCCTTCATCTTCCAGACGTCCATCCCTAGGAATCTCACAGGTGATTGAGGGTTGAGCCATTCCGGTTCACTGAGATCCCAAACCTGTCGAACACGCTCCAAGCATCCTTTAATCACATCTCCACATCCAAACACCATCAAGTCGTCAACATAGACCAGAACCAGGCCATGCAGTCTATCATCCTCTGTCGACTTGATCCTCCATAAATTGGGGTCCGCGGCTGTGGGTTCCATGTAGTACCATCCTCCTTGGTCTTGGGTCCTCCACCTCATATCCTGCATGGTGTGGTCTCGATGTCGACTCCACTTCTTTGGTGACTTCCTGAAGCCGTATACTGCTTTCGTGACCTGCCACCACTCCCAAGCTTCAGCATATCCTAGCTTCACCAGAAGGTGTGGGGGTTTGAGTATGGCAATTTCCTCCTCTTCTTCCATGTCCAACTCCGAGTGCCATGGGGCGTTCAAAAACGCAACTCTTATGTCTGAAGTCGCTCCCTCCCAGCCTTCATTCTCGGCCCTTTTCAATGCCACCCGAAAGGTGATCGCATCGCTTCCTCCTGTCGAAATGTCTTCATCTTCCGTCTTCTCTTGGAAATTTCCGCAGGCGACGATCCTCACTTTTCGTCGGCCACCTGCCTTTCGTGTGATAACCAGCTTGCTGGGGACCACCGTGGTTCTCTTCCCTTTCTCTTCCAACCTCCTCTTTTCCTCCGTGGTGATGCGGCGAAGTGCATCTTTCTCCTGGAACATAGCCTTCAGCTCCTTCTGAATCGCCTCATCCCACATCTCGACGTCTCTAACCAATTCCTGAGGACTCACAATCTTCGTTTGCAAGATTTCCTGCTCCTCCTCTTCTAGCCTGCGAAGTTCCCCTCTCCACGGTTCCATTCTTTTGAACATCGTGATGGCCGTTTCGGTTGTGTCTCTTTCCATGTAGTCCACCTGCTCCTTGATCATCATCCTCAATTGAAGGACTCGAGCATCTCCTCCTCTTCTGATTGGTCCCTTGGCCCTAATCCTTCTCCTTTCTTGGATCTCATCCTTTTCATCATCGTCCACAACCGTCAGCCACATTTCTTCGGTTGGTGGTGGTGGATTCTTCACATGTCGGATCACGTGAGATATGATCCCCCATCTTCCATTCGTCCTCAAAACACATTGTCCATGTGCTTCGACCATTGGGCATAGGAACTTGGCTTCTTCGTGGGTGGCTTCCATCATCTTCGTCCTCCAGTTCCTCTTCTTGATGAGGATTTTCTCCCCAAACATAGGAATCCTTTTGTCACCGTCTCTTCTTCGCAGTCTGGCCCCCTCCATCAGGTATCTCAACGCCATTGGCCACCACTCCACTGCCATTCCTGACGAGTGTAGCAGGCGTCGAATCATCCTCTTCACTTCTCCGACCGCTCTTTCTACTCTTCCGTTCGCCATTGGATCCTCACCAGCATTCGTGCTGTGGGTGATTCCTCGGGCTCGAGTCCAGTTCTTGAAGTTCCGGTTGATGAATTCTTTTCCTCTGTCTGTGTGGATGGTATGCACAGGGTATCCATCAGCCATAAGCTGTAGATACAAATCGATGGCCCCTTCCAACACCGCTTCCTTGGTCTTTCCTCGAATGGGGATTCCAATCTTCATCACCTCGAACTTCGGGTCTTTCCTCTCTTCTTCTTCTGGGATTTCTCTTATGGGGGGTTCATCTGGCCAGGCTTCTTCATCAACTTCTTCATTCCTGTCTTCGTCCATTTCTCCTGGTTCCTCCAACTCCTCTCCCATCTCTTCATCTTCCCTCTGCTCTGGGACTTCCTCTTCATCCTTCACCTCTCTTGGGTCCTCGTCCGGGGGTCTTAACCAGACGTATGTTCCGATGAGCATGAATCTGGAGCTCTCCTCTACATCCTTTCCTGCTTTGTATGGTCCGGAGACATCCAGACTCATCACGCCCGCACGGGGGTGCTTTACCTTCTGGTGTAACCTTCCCCTTGCCGACGCCTCCTGGCAGATCTGGCAATCGCGACGAAACGGGGTGTGGCCACGTTGGCAATGTTCTTCCCAGGACATTCTTTTCATCCTCAGCCTTCCTCCTAGGACCACACTTTGTAACCGCGATGCCACTTCCTTCATGAACCCTGGGGCCCACCTCGACAAGTCCTTCGAGCTTCCTTTGAAGTCCTCTTTCTTCAGCTGGTGTCTTTCCTCTGGGAGTTCGAGGGGCAAATTGCCTGCGAAGGTGGTTGGTTTCTTCGCCAATCCTCCCCAATCTGATTGTCGAAAACTTTGTTCTTCCAACCCATACATCCGCTTCAGCTCTTGCCACTCCTTGGTCTTCCAGAACGTCACTGTCTCCTCCATGTAATGGGTCGGATCAGCAGGTTGCTCCAGCCCCACTCTTAGTCTTCTTCCATCTGGTCTTCCCATAGCCCTTGCCATCTCCTCTTGAACAATGTAGAGCATCCATCCTCTCCACATCAAGAGATCATCTTCACGCACCTTTGTCTTCTCTTCTGGGGTGTTGTCCGCCTTTCCCCATGGTTCTTCCCAACTCCTCACCGGCCTTGGTCCATTTTCGATGGGGTAGTGCCTAAGCACCGAACGGGTTCGGCAGTTTGGGGCAAATATGAGGGCTCGCATGGTTCCATCGAGGGCTGCACGCATCAAGGTGGCATACGGTCCATCCTCATCATTCAACATGTCGTGGCTTCCCTTTCCATCCTCATCTTCCCTAAGGAGATCAACTTCTACCAGCCTCCTTTGATCACCACCAACTTCTCGTAGAGCCCTTTCCATGGTATAGCCATCTCGAGGTCCTGCGTACAGGTTCACAATCATCCCATGCTCCTTCAGAATCTTCTTCTTCCTCCTGTTGCTTCCTGGGAGCCTCTTCAAGTCTTCGCTTGGGGTGATGGGGAGTTTTTCTTTGATGTGATTCGGCAACTGTCTCAGCACCGGGTGTGCCTTGACCAGCTGTTCAAGCCATGCTTTCTCATCCTCCTCATCTTTCTTCATCGCCTTCACCTTTCCTCTATCTTCGAGCTCTCGGATCATTTGAAGCGCTAGGTGCCTTGGAATTTGAGGGCATCCAGCCTTCATTTGAACCTTGATTGTTCCCTTCTTCGGGTGGGTCAGCCTCAGTTGGTGGTCTTTCCACGTGATTGAATATCCAAGCTCCCCTCCAATTAGTCCCATCGGTATGATTGGCTCCACATTGGGGTCTTCCACAACCATGATTCCCTGCGAGGTCATTCTCATCTGGGTCTGGCTTCCATCAGCCAACGTCACCATCACTGACTCGTAATTGGTGAGGGTCTCATCAGGCCTTTTCCCTCTCATGGGGTGCGTGGCTCCGCTGTCCAGCAAACCAAACATGGTCTCTTCCTTGGCGATGCGGGACAGCCTCAAGGTTTTCATCTTTCGAAGCTCGTCCAATTGGCGCTGCATGGCTGCCAAGCGACTTTCCTTGGGTTCCTTGTCCACCTCATCCTCCTTGGCAGACAGCCCCTTCAGCATTCTATTCGCTTCCTTGAGCAAGTCTTCAACCGTCTCTTTGGGGTTGACCTCTTCCTTTCCTTTTTCATCCTGTTCTCCAACTTCTTCCTTCTTCCCGGCTTCATCCTTCTTCAAAGTTCTAGACGACTTCGACGCACCTTTTCCTTCTCCCTTCCAGCTTTTGTCGGGACTATAACCTTCCTTCGGGGGTTCCTTTGGTCTATCACAAGACGGTGAGAAGTGGGCCGTTGATCCACAATTCCAGCAACGTTTCTTGTCCCCTTCAACCGTATGTAACCATCCACAAAGTTTTCCTTTCCGGCATCCATCGTCGGTGTTGAAAAACTTGCACGGCG
>VSDK01024078.1:34254-86754 GCA_009767595.1 Symbiodinium kawagutii
TCTTTCCCTCAGGTCTGCTGCCCTTTCCTTCACCCTTCCAACCTCCATTCTCCTCCGCTCTTCTCAACCGGGGATCTTCCTTTTCCTTCTGGGGCTTTTGCTCATCCTTCTTTTTCTTATCCTGGTGAGCAATCTGCTCAACCTCCGCCATCAAGTGGTTGGCGTAGGTGAGAACAGCGGACTCGGTGGGGGCGGTGTCGATCTGCAGGCTGCTCTTCGAGAGTTGAATCCTGAAGGCGAGGTCACCGTTCTCCTTGAGGACGCGTTTCATGAGTCGTCCTAGCCCTTTGACCTGAATGGTCGCATCGGGTCTAACGACCCCAACTTCTCCTGCTCTTCTGTGCCAACGCAGCCATCGACGAAGTCCGTGGACAGCTTGGGTGAGGTTCTGTGCTTCCTCCGGGCTGTCCAAGGCTGTCAATATGGCACATTTCTCGCTCAAACCTCCGGGCTGGTACGAAATCATCAACTTGGCCAAAATGTTGATGACACTCACATTCTTGCTTGCGACCACTTCCTCTTGTTGACCTTGGGGAATCGCCGTCATCAACAGCGATGTTGCCCTCTTCTCCAACCTTTGATAACGAGGTCCTTCAAGTTCTGGGGGCAAAACTGGACGGTGGTTCACCTTCTCCAACGGTCCCTTCAGCAAGTGGTCGGCGTACCATTGCCGGGAGGTCCTCAACACTCCATCCCACCATTGTTGCGACCCATCCGAAAGGTCTCCCATAGTGGGCTCGATCGTCAGCAGCCAATCCGTCAGGTCAAGTGGAGCCGTTTCTGCCTTCCACTCTGGCAGCTTCGGCAACTCCATCACTGAGTTCTTGACGATCTCCACTTCCTTTCCCTTTCGAACGTCCAAAATTTGATGCTGCATCATCTGCATGCCTTCCATAACCTTTAGCATGCTTTGCATCATCATCTGCATCTTGTCGTCTTCTTCTCTTCGTGGGACTCCTCTGTCTCTTTCCTCAAACTTCCAACTCCATCCACAATCTCCTTGGGTGCTCTTCCATTCTTCTTGGGGATCTTCCTCCTCTGGGCGGGAGTAGACTCCTGGCGGGTGGTGGTCTGCGGCCTCCTCATGGTGGTCTGCAGCCTCCTTGGTTGGCATACGTGTGCGATACTTTGTGTGGTGGTCTACAGGCTCCTCTTGGTGGTCTGCAGCCTCCTTGGTGCGGTGGTGGTCTGCGGCCTCCTTGAAGTGGTGGTCTGCAGCCTCCTCTGTGCGGTGGTGGTCTGCGGCCTCCTTGGGGTGATCTGCATCCTCCTTGAATTGGTGGTCTGCAGCCTCCTTGCGATGGTGGTCTGCGGCCTCCTTGGAATGGTGGTCTGCAGCCTCCTTGGAATGGTGGTCTGCAGCCTCCTTTCGAAGACAAGCTCCGTCTTTTCTTTTCTTGGGGTCAAATTCTTCGGGTGTTCCATAACGGGAAACATTGGTAGCCTTCAACCTTTGGTTCTCCTCCTCTAACTGAGCTAGACGAGTCATCATGTGATACCTTTCCTCATCATGTTGCAACACTATGTCCTGCAACCTCCTACGCATCTTCTCTTCTTCGGCTGCCATTCTCTGATTGAACTCTCTTTCCTGTTCCAACAGTCTCATCCTCTTCTCTTCTTCTCCCATCCAAGAGGGTCTTGGGGGATACATTGGCGGTTGACTTGGTGGTGGATACAACCACGGTGCTTGTTGGTGTAACATCTCAAACTGTCTCAGTTGTTGTTCCGTGAACAATGGGGTGGTAGCCGGGGTTGACCTTCCAGGAGGGGCAGTTCTCGACATCCTTCCCCCCGGGTCTTCGGCCTCTTCTCTTCCCATAATTCTTTGCGGTGTCGTCCAGGCACTTTCTTCATTTTCCTTGCCTTGGTCTTCCAACGCCTTCAGTCCAGACTTCTCAGCTGGTCGACGGTGATCTTCGAATCCGGCGGCAACTGATGGCGATGGAACTGGAGTTCGGGGCACTGGCACCTTGTCACCTCCAAACGACATAGGTTTGCTTTTTGGGGTTTCCATCTGTGGCTCTACCGCCACAAGCGAATTCGGGGGAAGTTCCCTTTCAGGGGGCTTGTCCTCCAGCTCCAGCATCCCTGATCTAGAACTTCCCTTCTTTGTTTGGGTATGATCTTCTCCTTTCCCTTGGGGGGGTTCTTTGTCTTCAATCGCTAACGTCTCTTTCTCTTGGGATGCCTTCCTACGAGCTTCCCTCTCTGTCTTTTCCTGCTCTTGCTGGTTCCTAGCATTCCTACGTCGTTGCATCGTTGAATCCATCGTGATTTCAGCGTGCCTTTGGGCTCATAACCTGTCTCTTCGACAGGTGCTAGTCCCCTTCTCTCTTGGTACACTTCTCTATTTGTGTGGGTTCCTCACGCCCGACTTCCCAGCGCTCCCCACAGCAGCTTCTGTTTTGATCACAAAAACGGCTTTGGTATGTAAGCATGAATGCTAAGTTCGCAAAGTTGGGGCTCCAAACAGTAGTACATTGGAACTACATGCTTAGGTTATGAACAGGTAGCATTAGTAGTATGTAAGCCTACATAGTATATAGGTAGCATACAGGTAGTATGTAGGTAGTATTTCGGTGGCACGGAGGCAGATAAAGGCATTAGATCAGTGTTTCTGCAATATGTAAAGCTTCCCAGGGAGCCGCAGAGATTGTGGAAATGGGAGGTTCTCAAGATCGGGGTACCCCCAGTTATTATCCTAGATTACTCCAACCATTTTGTGAACCAATCAGCCATTTTGAAAACAATCTGGGATGTTTCTCATTGTTCACTAATCAACGAACCATTTTGAGAGTCCCCAAACTGGCTTCAGAAACCCTTCGGAATCTTTGACGTTAATCCTGCAGTTCGCGTGGAAAGCTGGCCTCACACCCATTCCGCGCGACCTGTCGTCAGGCAGAGCTCATGGTGAAAGAAATCAGCCAACTGCACCAAGAGAACCTGGGATCTGCACAGCTGACGCCTGGGATGTCTTAGGCTTGGCGAATGGCTAATCTAGTCCTGGCCATAGGAATTGGTGATGGCCAATGGGATGATGGGCTACTCAACCGGTTATAATATCAATTGATGGCTTTAATAACAATGGCTAATCCTGAGAAATGATTAGTAGTTTCTGACCTGCAAAGCCCTGACGAAGGATGATGATGGTGATGTGTTTTCTTCCGGATGGGGTAGTTGTGGCGGGGGTCAAGCTACCAATCGTCAACATAGCATGGGCAGCTGAGGCGATCTCAGGAAACAAAGTGTTATGTTTATTTGCCGGATATGATCAGAAGAGGGGTTTTCTACCCATTGTATTACACTATTTGATTGGCTGAGGACATCCATGATTCGCAGCATTTGATAAACTACACAACTGAATTGTACTGTGCTGGACTTGACGTCGCTCGGAAACCAAAAGCGATATCCTGTGAATCTTTTCAGTGACTCTTCGTATCGATTGGCATGGGGTTCACCGCCCGTAAGATGTGTCAATGCCCGGTATTGTAAGAAGTTTAATCTCAGCCATAAACCCTTTTGTTGCTAGTATTTACTAGCAATTTACAGCCGCATTGTTTCTTCTGTTAAACACATATTGCACTATTGGCAATAGCTTATTAAGCACCCGTGATTTGACAATCTACTTGTCGCTTTGGTTGAGTACCCTAACAGTTCATTGTACAATTCTGTCTCCTGTAATTACTGACAAAGCAGATGGATTTCTCTTGTTCTTGTTGTTGTTGTTGTTGTTGTTGTTGTTGTTGTCGTGGTTGTTGTCGTCGTTGTTGTTGTTGTTGTTGTTGTTGTCGTGGTTGTTGTTGTCGTTGTTTTTGTTGTGGTTGTGATTGTGGTTGTGATTGTTGTTGTTGTTGTTGTTGTTGTTGTTGTTGTTGTTGTTGTTGTTGTGGTTGTTGTTGTTGTTGTTGTTGTTGTTGTTGTTGTTGTTGCTGTTGTTGTTGTTGTTGTTGTTGTTGTGGTTGTTGTTGTTGTTATTGCTGCTGTTGTTGTTGTTGTTGTTGTTGTCGTTTGTCGTCCACTATGTCCCAAATTGAGCCGAAATCAACAGTCATTGTTGACCCCTCTTTGATTGTCAGCCATTGTGATGCATTCACCCCCATCAATAACTGTTCAGCATCATCACCCCAATATCAATGGTTGCTACAGACTCTATAGACCCACCATTACAAATTACCAATGCCTTAACCGCTGCCGCTAATGAATTGTCAAAATTAACCCTTCTTGAGAATCTATTCCATGTGAATCTATTCCACTTTGAGTCACGTTTTGACAAGTCATTATGATCAGTATGAAGTATTATCTAGCAAATCATTTACTTGTCAACTAGTTAGCCATCATATGTGCAACCATAAACTATTATCAAACTGACCACAACCAAGTATAGATTATCACCACTTATCAACTTCACCAACCGCTATCAACCATTATTACCCCCACAATTTAGTATCGATTGTTTGGCATTACTACTGTAATGTTTTTCGCTATCAAACAGCATCAACCATCGTTGTTTACTATCATGAGCTGACAACTCTTGTCAACCATAATTCTTGACCAATCCTTGCTTGTTTAAACATAGAGGTTGACCCTCATTCTTAAGTAACCATTGATAACCATCATTTATCCCACTCTTAGTTACTTTTGAGGATCATCACGAAGAATTAGGGGTTCACAAAATAGTTGGTTGACACCCCAGCTCGTCAACTACTTGTACTATTGTCTACCATCATTGCCAGTTGTCCACCAACAAGCTCATAGCCATTGTCAACATGATCATGATTCACCAGCAACTTGTGATCATCATAATCAACCATGATGACTAATTACTGTAATTACAGTTCAGCATTATTATCAACCATCCATTGTAAATCATTGGAATCAACAAAACCATCAATAAACCATTGATGAACCATTCATTAGCCATGTTTGAACCATGAACCCCAATTGTATCCAGTTTTGATTCTGAAACATTACATCAAATAAATGGGGATTAAATCACTCACTAATCAGTCACTCACCTTTTAAATCGCTCACTAATAAGAGGAACCAGGACCAAACAACCATTCATAACCACTACCAACCTTTAATAAGGGAAAATCCACCATTCTCTGCGTCAAATCAAAAGCCTTGTCCTACGAACAGCTCCATGTCGCACCAGTAGGTCCAGGTCGCACCGTGCGACCTGAGGCGCAAGGAGTTGCACCAGCAGAGGCGCCTGGTGCAGAAGCGGACGGAGGCACAGGGGGGTGACCACGGGGCAGTCATCAAGGTTGAGGACCGTGGTTGACGCTTAGGGTTGAGGACCATGGTCCATGGTTGATAATCTGATAGTCAGGGTTGAGGACCATGCTGTATAGTCAGGGTTGAGGAGTTGAGGATGATGGCTGATAGTCAGGGTTGAGGAATCGTGACTCATGGTGCAATCACTTGGTGGTTTGATTGACATTTTTCTGATTTTCCAAAATGTATCAAAAGACGGTTTGTTGATTGGATTAACTCATATTCACGTAGGTTCTGAAACCACCAACCAGTCATGGGGTTGATGATCATGGTGAAATCATATAGGTACCAATCACAATCTCTTACTGTAGGTTGAAACCATTTATGGTTTGTTCTTATTCAATATTCACCATCATTACTCTACTGTAATCATTGCTGATTCTTGTGGACTACAATCATCATTGGTCAGACTATCAACCAGTATTGATGATTCATCACGTCTATTGTATTGACTATTCATGATTGAGTATTGATAAGTTCCAAGCAGTACTAATCACTCTCGAACACTCGTGCAATCATTCTTGAACACTTTTGATCATGAATCATTCTGAATCATTATTGATGACCATTTGCTTTTATGAAACGCTAGTGGCAGCATTACGGATTATTGTTGTTGCTATTATGTTACCATTCTGTTGAGCTTCCATTAATGGTAACAATAATGGTTACCATTGTGTTACACAATGATGTTACCATTTTGGCTAGCATTATCGTTACCAATATCCTTATTTTATTGTGTATTCAGCACGATTGTTTCTTCAACACTATCACTTTGCACCAGTGGTTATTCAACCGTGTATTCAACAGTATACTGATTGACATAACTAGCGCCATTCATAACCACCAACATTACTATCACCTAGTTTCGTGAGGCAATCACCTAGTTATGATAGCGCCATCTATTATTGTGCTTCGTTATGATAGTCATTCGTTCAGAATTGCTATCATCAACAACCATTAATAACCATCAACTAACAGCCATTACTCATTGATAACCATTAATAACCATTACTAACCACTAGTAACCATTAGTAACCATTAGTAACCATTAATAACCATTACTAACCACTAGTAACCATTAGGAACCACTAGTAACCATTGATAACCATTACTAACCATTACTAACCACTAGTAACCACTAGTAACCACTAGTAACCATTACTAACCATTACTAACCACTACTAACCATTATTAACCATCAGTATCCACCATTACTCTCACTGTTCTGCTTCCCTGGATGGTAACCACCTGGCCCGAGGCCCAGCTCGCTGGATCGCAACTGGAGGCTGCCAAACATGGCACCAAGCAGACCAGGCGAGAGACGGGGAGCCTCCAACAAGGCGGATCATCAATGGAAACTGAGGTTTAAACCTCATTAAACCTATGGAAACTGAGGTTCAAACCTCATGAAACCTGAAAACACCTGAATTTTGGATGATTCTTAGCCAACAATATGGGTTTTGAACCTTGTGAAACCTGAATTTTCGATGATTTTTTGGCCAGATATATGGTTTACACTGATGTAATATTGCCATTTTGCTGCGATTGAGTAATGAAAACCAGGAGTTAAACCTTATAACCAGCCAAGACCGGGTACATAGGTGTAGCTAGCGATGGAACGTCATCAAGAGTAATAGGAATATGACCTACTGGGTTTAGAGTTGACTCCACGGAAAGCCATGAGTCAGGAATAAATGCAAAGTAACTAGTGGGTGAGTCCATAGGCTGGCTCTCATTCCATGCTCAATGGCAGTAGGTTACTGATCATTAAAAGCCACCATTCACAAAAAGAAAGATCGAGATGATTGTTGATCCGTTTGTAAACCAGGTGATTGACTATTTGTTAACCAGGTATTATATATGATTATTGTCAACCAGGTATTTGTAAACCAGGTGATTGAATGTTGATATCATGAGAACAAAATTAGCTACCAGCGGCATGTTGTCATGTTGTACAGAGTTGACCGCCACCAGTTTCGTGCCGCTAATAGACTACTAAGTTGGGTGAAACATATCACCACCACCTGATCTAAACTACAACGTATGTGTTGGTGATATTGACCAATTACAGGAGAACATCTTATCTAGAACCAGCTTTAATCGACTACAGGTATTACCAATGAAAACAGTCACCAAAGGACTTGTGATTTCTGATTCAGTGTGGACTCAATGTGCCAACTCATGAATATCTATACACGGAGATGGTTCCCCCCAGAATTCTCAGGTCAGAAACCATGTTAGACGTTGATTTGTCTCAGTCCAAAATCAGTCTATGTTTGTTTTTGCGAATGTTCAGCTGTCGTTTTTTCTTGATTGAACCAACGAACATTTTGACAATCTACTGATATGAGTATGGTTTAGACAAATCTCACAAAACTGAAGAGCACCATCGTACAGAAATCAGTCAAACGAGGCTGTTCTTTTCGTTCTTTTGAAATGGTAATACCTTCCTCCTGTGCATGTAGGGAGCCATGCTGCCGAACCCAACAATCCACCAAAAGCAACGCGGCTTTCTTCAGACACACTGACATGATACAATTGGCCCCAAAATGGCTTTGATAGCCAATAGAGCTGAACCATTGCGCTGTTTCTTTGGTACCCCATTTTGATATTATACAACAATATCCATATTTGTGCGTGCATGGTGAGCCAACAGTTCAATCTCAGCTTCGCCGTGATCAATGGGATTTCTGATTGTTCTAGAAATGGTTTGACCATCAGAATTTGGGATACCCAGCTTGCTGGGGAGCTTGCCTCTCGTGCTTTTCTTCTGACTGTGGCAATCCCATCCTGGTTCAGCTCTTGATGAATCAAGTTTGTTGCCTTCAAGTTCCCAACATTCTTTTTCATTGTGTCGCTGCTTTGACATATCTCTCATCCAGAATCTAAGATCCAGTTTCTGGACAGGGAGCGTCGGGATGGCTTGAAGAAGCTCTTAACAGGAGAGGGTCATGGGGCCTGGGATTGTCACTGTACTGGGCCAGATGCACTATTGTCAACTACCAAAGATGTCCAACTCATTGTTTGGTGTCTTTTAATAACATATAATTATGATATACACTGTGGGGATGTGTGTCTAGATATGTATTTCATATATTATATTCATACTATGTTACATGCATATAAGATTAACTATGTTGTTTGGTCGTTCGAACAAGTGTTTTTTTTCCGTACGGAATCAAATTGTTGGGGAAAACACTGGCACATGAAAGAAACAAAATCCTCAGGAAAACTGGTGAAGTGTTATTTGCAGAGCCGGACTGGGGTCTATTCGGTCTCGCATTCGACTGATTTCACACTGTCACACAGCTACTGCCCAAGGGCTGATTTTAAAGCATTGAGCACAGAAGTTGTCTATCCAGCAATGCATTGGAAAGTGAGCTCTAATGGTTGTGACGGGCTGACGAGATTGCGAAAGCCGGCTCTATCTGCACTTCCAAAACTCTAGCCGAACACAACCTGCAAGCTGCTCTTGGGATCTTTCTGCTGTTGAATCCCAACATTTTCACAGGAAAAACTTCCTGACTTGCCGGTGGAGGCAGAACTTGGGCATCAAAGGCATCAGATTTTCTTTCCCACTCTGGCCCCTGAGTTTCCTGCAGTTCGGTGTCTCCTCATGTGGCAATCGGTCTCAACGATTGCCCGGAACTGATGAGGAGCATCTCTTCTCTCGCCGGGTGATTTGCTCCAGGCCAGTGTTGCTCAACCTTGGGCGGTCACATTGGATGGGAACCAGTGGGGGTTTTGGGGAACATTGGCTTCCCAGGCCTCAGTGGTTTCCCAAATGGTCCAATGGTAACAACTTGCAGCAGATTTCTGGGGCCTCAGCTCAGGTTGTATTGATCGATGGTGGGAACAACATGGAAGAACATAGAATAAGATGGGGTAACATGGAAGAACATGGAATAACATGGAAGAACATGGAAAAACATGGGATAACATGGGGATAACATGGGGATAACATGGGGATAACATGGGGATAACATGGGATAACATGGAGATAACATGGGATAACATGGAACAATGTGGGATGACCAAGTAACATCAGAATGTGGTAAACTTGCGCAACAATATCTTCACTGATTTCCCTGCAAAATCAGCTGTGCACAGAAAGCTTTGGCTTGGTCCAGGCGGAGCAGACTTTGACCATGAAGGCCAGGGGCACTGCCAGTTGCACAAAGGTATGATACCGCAGATGGGGATATCGTATTTGTTTGTTTATCTGTGTCTAAATTCACATCTCTCTTGATTTGCGAGTATGTGTGCATTATAAATGTGTCTGTATATATGTCTGTATGAAAGTGACAAGATATTGAGTTATTTCTGTGTCCAATCCTCAGCAATAAAAGGGGGGATAACAAAACCATGCCAGAGATTGATGATTTCGAGTGGGGAAACAACAATTGTGAGAGTCACCCCCGATTGAAGAAGTACCACATGAGATGGGTCAATTCCAGCTGTGTGCTTCAGTTGTGACTTGGGTTGAGTGATAGTCCAGTTCGCTTATATCATGTGATACCAGTGAGCATTGATAAATGTATACCACGAACAACAGTGTTTATACCACACATTGAGCTGATTAGGGGTTAGCCATTGATGATTAGTTCATACCATACCTTGCCATTAGTGGTTAGCATGCTGATTAGTCGTTATCAACGCCTTCACCTTCACTTTCAGTTTCCTCCCCAATGAACCACAAGCTCAGCGTCGCTGGTGAAGTCTCAGCCACTGAAAAATTGCGGGCACTTGAGCGAAACAATGGTGGCAGATTGTGAGTTTTAAACAATCGTCTCATGGTACTTGCACGAGATGTTTCTTCCGCTCTCATGACATCCACCAATTGCTCAAGGCCAACCGAAAATGCCCGGATTTGCCATCACTGATGTTCAAGCAGTCGGATTGGGAAAAGAAGCTCTAAAGCTTCCCCCAACAAATCCGAGATCCTCCTCCAGTTCCATCTTTTCAGAGTGCAGACATCACAGACCTGCCATTCTGTTTGACTTGATCCCGCGCTGAAGTTTGCAGATACAGCCCTCACCGTTTCTTAAGCTCATTCAGTATAAGTGTGTAGGTGTGGGTCGGCACACTATTTCTGAGCGAGTCAAATTGATCAGAACGTATCAGCATTCAACATGTGTCGGGCTATTGATGTTCATTCTTTACACTGGTGGTGTGTGTTTCATCATCTTTCCATTTGTTGGATGATTGTGGCCAAATTCACTAGCTTGTGGGTGAAACCATCAACACACATAATTGTTGTGCTGTCCATGCCTTGAGATGTGGGTACAGTACAGGCTGCCTTGTGATGCCTTCCTAGCTTCACAGCTGCCGGGAAAGGTGGAGACTTTGCGAAAGCAGACCCAAGAACTTGCAGAACGTAGGGGCCCCTGGAGCAACAGTCTGGTGGGTCATGAGTCATGGGTTGTTGCTTCGAAGTCACACGTTCTGGGGATGGTGGTTGAGTGTGGTTGAATTGGCTAAGTTCTCAACCCATTCACCATATGCAACTCGTTGAAATGACAAGCATGGGCCTAACTAGAGCCATGCCACCGGACACAGCTGCTCGACACTAAGGGCGTATCCGGTGGGCAGGTGTAGGGGATTGCGAGCCTAATTGGTGAGGGACGGTCATCGTTGAGAAAGCAGCTGAGTTGGTGTTGCAAAGAAGGACGAGCAGAAGAAGACGCCCATTCGTGAATTGATGTGCTCTCCGCTGTCACTCTTAAGGCCTGCAACCCTTGGTTTCCAGGTCTAAATGACTCATATTGATCAGTGTAAGCCATTGCCAGCCGACATGTTTGCCAACTATCAACCCTTTAAATCTTAAGATACTCGTAGAAACTCAAGATGACTCAAGATGTTTTCCTTTCAAACGTCATTTATGCTTCTGAGATACTGGTCACCAAATCAAGGCATGCTACTCTTTGCATGACGCTTGAACCACCATTGCCATAGCACCAGCCCCCAAGGTCGACAGGATCTCTATGCCGAAGTGCAGCAGGGTTACAGCTCCTCGTCCACAGCATACCCATGCGGCAGGGCTATGGCACCATGGCTTATGGCACCATAGCATGGTAAGGGAACCAAAGTCATCCAAAGTCCCAGTATTGGACAGCTATGTCAGACAAGTTTCCCTATAGGAGATCAGTAGGTCATGTCTTTGTTGGTGCAATTTTCCCAAAGGCTAGATGGCAACTTGTGGTAGTGCAAAATTTTGCAGGCACACTTGAATTTTGGGCAGACTCAAACGGTGTTTCAAGAGCATTGGGGCGATTTTGTTTCACTGTGAAGCTGCAGGTGAACAAAAATGAGCCATTTTTCAAAGGATCAACTTATGTATTTTTTGTTCCCCAGGTGTTGGCAATGTTCACCAGCTCATTTGTTACTTGTTTGGTTGGTGATTTCGAACATGTTTTATATTTCATATGTTCCCTTATTACCGAATGGTTGGTTGACAAGCATATCATTATCTCTACTTAATTGAATGTTATAACCATTGCTAACTATGAACCCTAATTTAACCATGGTATGGTCATATCGCTACAAACATAAACCCAAAATAACCCAAATATACTAGTAGAATGGTTATAACCATTACTAACTATTAGAACCATACTATCCACTTTTGTCAGAACAATATTCATATTACTGTTATGATACCCCATCATTGCCAGAGGTTATTATCCTCGTGTTGGTCATAGATGGCAACCACTGATGACTTGTACATCCGGCACAGACCGGAACTAAGAGCCAAATTGGAAAAAACAACTGACTGTTCTTAACCCCTGTCACTAGTAGAATGGTATATGATCCTCCATTATTAACTGTGGGTTATAACCACTACTAATTGTTATAAACCCTTCTTACTACTTGAATTGTGAATTATAACCATTACTAATTGTCATTAACCCCTGTCACTCTCCCCTATTATCAGCCCTATTTGATTACATGCTCTAACCCTACTATTTAACCCTATAATCTACTATAGTAGAATGATTATACCATTATAAGCATAGATCATACTAGTACGCCCTATTACCAACTCTGATAACCCTATAATGTACTATACTAGAATGGTTATTAGCCCCTATCATCAACCCCATTATTAACCCTATTTAAATGTTATAACCAGTTATAACTAAGCTACAACCCTATAATCCACCAGGGTTTCCCCTGGTTTCCACCGTTTGGAACTTCCGCCAGGTTCCCAGGCGCAGTTGCAGAGCCTGGTGACCTCGGACTTGCGCCACGCAGCAGCGCAGCAGGCGAACCTCGGTGCCGTGCAGGCGAGGTGCAGGGAGCTCGACACCGACTGAGCAGGGGTCCGTACCAGGTATATCCACGTTGGTTAATAATAGCTAGCTGGTTGTCAATATCAACCAACCAATTTCATAGGGGATAACCACCAACAATAATAAGGGAAACAAGGGTTAATGATAGTGGAACCAGGGGTACAGGATTTTGACCCACAGCCACATGTGAGCAACAAAACACCGGATCCAACGAGATCCAGATATCATGTCTATGTGCTTCTTCACTGATTCGCCTAGGCGGATTCGACCTATCTCTTAGCTTGTCTATCTATCTATCTATCTATCTTTCTTTCTATCTATCTATTTTTGCTGTTTATCTGCTTCTCCACTGATCTTTCTATTTTTCTGTTTCTATTTGTTCTTGTCTATCTTGTTTGTCCAGCGGTGGTGCCTCTTCCCGGGTCATGATCCCTGTTGCATTGCTCAGGTGGAGCTGAAGCTTTGGCGCGACAAGCTGCGCATGTCCGAGCTGGAGAGGGAGGCGACGATTGGAGCAGCCGTGCATGCCGCTAATGTAGGCGTATCACCATTTATCTTTACATATATATATATATACATTATATGTATATTATGATTTTGTATATGTGATCTATAGAGTTTTTTACTATATATTTTGTATATTAATATGTCTATATATTTTTTAATTGTGTACAGTATTGGGTTAGGTTTGATATGTGTTGTGATTGTATTTATGCAGTATTGTATCACATGTGTATACAATATTATAGCTTTGCTTGAATATCTGTGTTTTTGAGTGATATGCAAATTTGAGTACTTACGTGGCTTCATATCATCTGGATTTACAACAGCTTCTCAAATATCATGTCACATGTCATGTTGCATGTAGTTTCTCATTCTGCACCCTCTCTGGTTTTGTCACACGGCAATTCACAGACTCCATCATGGATACTGCATGATACTCATGTTTGTTGCGGAATCATGATTTTCCAGCCAGTGATATCAAAGAAGGGTGGGTAGTCAAGTTGCCAAGTGGCTAGGTGCATTTGGCATAGAATTTGCCACAGAGTTGGCACCAACTAGTAGAGCTTAACGAGCCTTTTTTTTGACGTTGTTCCAATCAAATTGTGTGCGCCAGTGGTATGATGCCTGTACAGAGAACTCTTGATTTCCTTTGACAACTCGAATTTGAATGAGCATGCACAATTTTCACTGTTGGAAGCAAATTGGGTCCCAAACCCGAAGTGCGTCTATTTCCACAAACAGCAGCTGGGACGCCATTTGATCGAAAGATCGTCACCAAAATCAGAAAGTCAACCTTTTAGTATAGCATTTTGAGTGTACGTGGGCATACTGCAAATCGGATGTGCAGAAACTAGTACGCATTTCTCAGAAGCTTCAGTCTGATTACCATTTAGCATCCAGTTTTGGTTGGGAAGCCAGCAAGCCACTAGCAACGCAGCATTACATGCAGGAATTTAGACGTCCGGGTACCAAAAATACAACAAACAGTTGAATGTTTGTTAGCAACTCATGCCAACTCCAATTGAGAAGTTGATGGTTTCGGAGGGCATTTCTGTCCAGTTCACCTGGAAGATGAACTTGTCGGCATAAATGTCGTTGAAGTTTTGGGAGGAAGGATGCTTCATGATGCATGCTGCTAAAGACATGCTATTGGTTGATTTTAAGCAGAATGTGTCCTTGGTGTAAACAGTAGATTTTGAGAACATCACATTTGTTGATAACATCTCTGACTGGGGGTTGATAGTTCATTGTAAGCACACGTATCCGATTGGGAGTAGCGATTTCGTCTCGCACACTATTGAAATCGATTCCATATAAAGTTGATTATATAGTTGATACCTTCTCTGAAAGACCAGTTTTTTGGGTTACGGTGCTGCACGTGTTTACACATTGGGAGTGGGATTGTTGCCGATGATTCTTTTCTTATTGCTAGATTGGATGTATTCCAAGACTGTTTTCTAGTGTTTGCAGCTCGCGATCTTTGGTGGTATTACTTTTGTTATGGTCATATTATTGCAGATTATTTTGTGGTACTACTATTTATTTGTTCTGACTTGTTTGCATTATTGTTGTTCTTGTCGTACTATGACATCACCTGGTCACCTATTGGTTCTTGCAGCCCTAACAAGATTTCCCCAAAACAAATCCATCATAGTGTCCCATGTTTGTAATGGTTGTGATTGTTTTTTCATGCATACTGACGTGTTGCTCTTAGCCGGCCTCGGGGGATTGAAAACCAGATCTGCAGCAGGAACTGCATGGGAAGCACATGAAAGTGGCCTCGCAGTTCCAAACTGCCTTGACATCTGCACGAAAGGAGGCCGAAGCAACAGTGGCGCAAGAACACTTGGGATTGTATATGTATATTTTTCTTCTTTTATGTGTATATAGATTACAAATATCAATGTATATATATATATACACAAATATAATGGGTGCTTCTCACGCCATGGGGAACTACCCCTATTTTGAGAAACCTCCATATAGTTGGCATAGTGATACCCCAAACGCAGATGAATATTGAATGCATGCGAATGCTTTGGGAGTACTTGGACTTTGAACAAAGTCTGCCAGCTGTTGGGGGATGCCCTGGGAAACTGAGAGTTGCTGGGAGGTGTTTACCCCCGCTTCAGTTTCACATCCACCTGTCCAATTCGACGGATCGTTTCTTTTACAGTTTTGGCGTTGCTAGCGATCTCGCAAGTGATTTCACCAGTGGCTTTAGACATGTGGATGTTACGTTATTTCGATCAGGATATTTCCCCCCATGACTTGTGTTTCGGCGTCCTTGAAACCCGGTCATGAATGTTGTAGGAGCCGCAGCTGCAATTGTATCCTCAATAAAGCAGGAAATGCACAATGTATGATTGATATTTATCAATCGTAGTTTTGGACAATTCATATTCGTACATGTTTGGTGCCTATTTATGTGTTTACACACTGTGGGTTATTCCTCCTTGAAATATCCTCTAAAAAATCAATAACGTGAGCGCTTGTTTAAGCATTTTTTTTGTTACACCTCTCTACCTCTGTTCTTGGGTTCCTTGAGGTTATGAAGATCATTTTTTTAGATACCTTAGGTCCCTTGATTTTCTAGTGGTGGTGCACTTGCTGAAATCAGACCTATCAACCTAATGATCATCAAGTTTTTGGAAGATATGATACATGCATTTTGGGGTTATTTACCATATGTACTGCAATTTTTGACAAATCCACATGTGCAATTGATATGGTGTCAGCATACCCACAAGTACAAAAGGTCTAACAAGTACAAAAGTTTGGGAGGAACATCATTAAGGAATGAGGGGTCATTTGTCATCGTCATCTCCAGGAAGATGAGGCGTGGGGCATCAGGATGGGAATGATCGAGGAACCATCTAAGTTGATAGAGCATGATGGTGCATGATGGATTTTCTGAAAGATTGAAGGTGGTTGGTTAGTCTGGGTCAACCATACAATTATAAGAAATTGCTTGTCATAACCCTGGAATTTCACTTGCAAATCAAGTGGGATCCTGAGATATTGACCTGCAAACCAAAACTGAAGAGCATTTTTCAGTGGATTTGAAGGGAAAGCAACTGTTAAGTGGCAACCCTGGTACCTGGATTCTGTAGTGATTTCATGCCCCCATAACCATGCCATTATCCATGATTGTTTTCAACTTTCTAGAGGATGGCTCCAAAAAGCTGGTTAGTCCCATTGATTCTGTAAAGAATCCCCCAAAAGAAGGTTAGGTCAAGTCAATTTCTGTCTAAAAAATCAACCGTACCAGGGGTGCAACTTAATTTACAAGGGGATGTGGGTTATGTATCTTTTTGTAAAGATCTAGACACAACATGTGTATGCAGAATACTTGTGTATATACCAGTATATACATGCAGGCACACAGATACACACTATTTCCACAGAAACATCAGAGCTTTGCTGGCGAATGCCGCTGCATGGTCTGAGACCTACGCCTACGCGATTCAAGCGAAGCGTTCACCGCAAGATGGGCGGATTTCCCCCCGTGACATCGTTGCTTGTAGAGTAACACCCCAGTTTCTGAAAGACTCAGAACTGATCCATTATCGTATGATCATGCCAAAACCCTGGGACACACAATGGAAATAGCCCCTGCAGGAGCCAGGGAGACTTTTGCCTTTAGACAGTTGGTGGTTATCTGATTCAAGTTTGATGTGCATTGGAAAAACTTAAAGGTTACTGCAATGTGAGCGCACGGAGGTGGTAGATGATTTACAATGATGTACAACCCCAGATCTGGTTGGTTCACAGCCTTTATTGGATGCTTAGTAGGTGCCACCATTTATGGACAAACCCACCTAGTGACATCATTCAATGTGTGCTACAATAAACTTTGTGGTACCTGGTAGTGAACTCGTTGTTGCGTTTGTTCAGAGGGTTCTACCACATGTCCAGTCAAAGGCAAGCTCTGGGCGGGGAACGTACACAGCGATGTGATCAAGGGTTGAAACACACGTTTGCCGGTGAACTTTTTTGGTGACCGTCTAAATCTATGTAGAAACAAATAGAAATACAAGTAAATGTGGCTCGTGTTTGATTTCAGTCAGCATTCAAAGAGGATAAACATAAACCTGACAGACGCTTCTGAATTTCTATGAATTTTGTTGGTGGTTGAAATATCCATGACATTTTGAACAGTGGATACATTTCCTATGCACATCCATTAACCGCACAGGTCGATCTGTGCCACGCTGGCAAACGTAGTCGCCCGCGCTGCAGGTGAACGATTCTTCGCTGAAACAACAGCTGCAGCAGGAGGAAGATGCTGCAGATTGTCTCGGTGCCGCGTTACGGGCAGACTGGAAGTGGTGGCACAAATGGAAGACACAGATGGCTATAGGCCCCCTGTAGACCTTATAAACATCCCATGACAAACGAGTCTTTGCTGGATTTTTCACCCATTTGTTGGATAGCAATATCGGAATGTCGACCCATCCCAACATTCACCCACACATTTGATGGTAACTCACCAGCAGCTGACATGGTCAGAAGGGTTGATTGGTATCCACCGTGATACACCATCAGTGTTGGAAATGCACAGTCACATGTGGTGATTACCCACAGACAAGTGCTTCCGAAAATGGTTTTCCCAAATCTTTGGTTTCACAATGACTATGGATTTGCGGGCGCTATGATTCGTTGACATCCAATATAAGGCCTTCACCGGTATATAAAAGATCGGTTGATAGATCCATAGACAAATGTATGTATTTACTGTTTTAGATGCATACTGATAGAGAGATAGATGTTTTTTCATTCTTATTTGTTCATTGGTATCGGGTTGGGTGAACCAAAGGACAGCCACAACCAACACGCCATGTCACTGGATGTCCACCTTGAGCTGTGGCTAAGAGTTTGGAGGTAGCTTGGGTCTCCAGTGAACCTACCACTCTAAAAAAGCACCAAGAGTTTTCTAGGAGGTACAGCTGGGAACTGGGCAACTAATGATGCCTCTCGGCCGTTACGCAAAAGAATGCAGGACTGATCAGTAGCAGAAAGAGGAGAAGCTTTGGAATGGTCAGACAGAAACATTCACCTCGTTTTTTCATTGACTCATTGACCAGTCATGACCATTAACCAGTGATGCCGCAACTCTTCAGTGAGCCTTGGGGTGCGGAAGACGTACCAGACAGATTTGACAGATTGATTACTGTAGCTAATTATCAACCACCAATGCTTTGCCATTTGCAGCTGAGTTTTGCATGTGCGTTTTTTGGCGGAAATCCCGCAGTACCAGCCATGAAGGCTACCGTCATCAACCATCAAAAGCAATTTAAAGAGATTTACAACAACCTAGAGGTTGCTTCTTCTCCGTGTCTCCTTCAATGTGACCTGATGTTTTTGAAACTCATTTCTTTCCTCCATTTTCCCGGTGTCACATATTTTCCAAGATCTTGGCACTGGGTTTGCCAAAGGCTGCGTTTCTGAGTTGATTGGCCTTGATTTCTTGGATCGATCTGCAGCGGGAGGTCTCCAGGTCTGTGGTTTCTTGAGTCTCAGCATGACGGCAAAGATAGGCTCGGCTACGTGTAATGAATTCCCTGTACAAGTAAGTGGATATGTGCCAAGCCAGGTGATGTACCCCAGTCAACCAATGGTTTCCATTTGTAGAATGAGCATTTTTTTGGTGGGGGCCCATTGGTTGCCCGTCATGGCTTGGCACAAACCCAAGTGATTCTGGTATGCCCACGCAGAATTAAAAACTTGCCTTGGCTGGACCACACAGATTAGGCTTGCGCATACACACCCGGTTGTGTGTTCGATTGCGTAGTCACCTTGATGCAGCTAAACAACAGCAGCCTTTTGTGTTGAACCTCTCATTGTGGATGCTAAGGGTTGTGAAGCCAACTAAAATCGTGGTAATCTTTGTAATCATTAATCATGTGAACAACCTATTAGCAAATGATTCTTCACCAAACTCTGAACCAACTCAAATCATAACGATTATCATAACTAGATGAATTACCATAACTGTTGGTCCCAGTACCTTAACTCATATTTTTTGTTCACGGTATATCTCCGTTCATAGCACCATCAACCAACCAGCAGATGTGCTCGCCTCAGGTGAAGCAGCAGATCGAGTGCAGGTGAGACCGCTGTCAGCTGGCAGTGGTGGCCAAGCCGAACCATAACCGTTGGGTTGACCATAACTGGTTGGTGGTTTTAAACAACTATTAGGCGATGATAATGATTAATAATAGGGGATAATAATCAACAATAATCAACAAGAAGCATAAGATACCATGGGTCATTGTTAACTTGATAAGTATTGCTTATCTATGGATAATCAGTGCGATTTTTTGTTCCATAACCATTGCTTATTGGTGACTTAAGAAATTGCGAAACCACAACCCATATCCATTGCTAATGGTTGACTTAACATGATTTATCTGGATAATCATTGCTTGTTGTTAACCATGAGCATTGCTCATAGTGATCAATGGTTAGTGACGCGAATTGAGTATGAGTAAACGTCACAGAATGGCTGGCGCCGCCGATCCAGGGTTGTCGATCTACACGTCACTCCTGGGTTTGTTCAGCTTGCCATGGGTGGTAGCTACTCCGACCATCCAATAGCCATGTTTCTAATGTGGAAACCGCTATGTTTCACCATCCAAGTTCATAGGCATCATGAATAAGGGAACCACCATCATTCTTAATATGCTATTATACTTGATATGGAAACTCCATCGACTTGGACGTGCACTTGATTTGGACAAATTGATACTAGCAAATCAGTCTCGTATGGATCAGCAACAATCATGACTGTGAACTTTAGCACCAAGGCATTCTGACGGGTACTGCAGCTGAGAACTTGCCACAATAGTAACATGATGACTAGGCAGCATGGACTTGAACGGACTTCACAACAGGGTCTTTGCTACCAATGCTTGTAGGGTTGATATGGGATTAGCAAACATTAGTGATACGATCAACCCAGAATATAGCTGTAACTATAATCACTAACGCCTGCATGCGTCGACAGAAAAAAAAAAACACGCACATGTGGACAGAAAAGCACATCTCCGTACAAGGATACATTGACAGACACATATACAGAGGGTTAGTGAGATACACATGTGCATCCTCAAATGTAGATATGTGGCTATGGGTCAAAACCCTGTACCCCTGGTTCCACTATCATTAACCATTGTTTTCCCTATAGTTGCCTGGGTAATAACCACCATTATTGGTTGATTAATATTGACCCATAGCCATGTGTAGCACGCCCAGTCAGTTCAAGGGTTCTTGGCACAGCTTTGCTGCAGGTGAAGCTGAATGCCGTGCAGGATCAGCTGAGGCGAAGGTGTACTGATCCACCAGCGTCAGGATGACTCGAGTTACGTGTAGCTCGTTTTAGACGGATCTATCTACCTATCTTTCTTGGGCACTTGGCAATAGTATGTTTATTATAGGTCTAGGAGAGATGGGCAGTATAGATGGGTAGATAGATAAATCTATACAGAATCATAGATCTAGATAAATAATTGTTATTGTACTGCAGTTCGTCAACCACCTACAGAATCCACTAACCAGTGCTTCAATCATATTGGTTGTCACAGTTGAGTAAGTTTCTCGCGATACGTGCGATTTCAACTGGTATGCAATCTTCAAGCAAAGAAATTTCCATGGTCAAGTCAAAATGCGAGAAGTCAAGCAGTGTCATAACTTATGATGTAAAATATCGTAGGGATCCTCTAAAAATCCAAGATTGGTTGACCACACTATTGTTGCCAGCAATAGGTCGATGGTTGAAATGGTGAATGCAACAGTCAACCCCTAACTGCGATATATGTATACCAGCTATATGTTGGGGCTGGAACCTGACTCTTGATAAGTCTGGTGTAAGTTATGAACCAATCTTTGTTTGTGGCTCACACTTGTGGATCTGTCACTGGGTGGAGTCCGCTACAAATGGTCATTGTTGGTGCTTTGTCGGCACCCTATTTGTGACCCGATGCGCGGATGTGTTCCAGCTGTTTGATGGTTGCAGCTATTTATCGTGAACATGACGGTGGTTTATTAAGAGCTGGATCTACCATTGCCTCACAGGACCCACTGCAGCCTCAATGTGTCGGCAGATTGTCAAAATCATTGAATGCTAGAATGCAGACTACCACATTTTTACATGTATATGTATATATATATATATGCTTTCAATTAATATATATATATATATATGTATTTTGAAATTTTAAAATATATATATATATATATATGTATATGAATATATATATATATATATGTATATATTGACAGTTCTTCAATAGATGGTAGAATAGCCTTTTTTACAGGACTCGTACATGCACTGCTGGGTTTGACCTTCATGATGTATTCTCGCAGTTGGGCTTGTCAACCAGTATACTTTCTTGGTTGCAAAGATCATGCGCGGCCTCAGGGGTCAAAACCCAAGCATTAAACATGAACAGAAGGGATACCAATTGGTACATGCTTGACCTGGGATGATGTTGCCATATTTTCCTATCTATATGTTAAAATGATGTCGGGTATTGAGCCATCACTACATCTCCCAAATTGGTTGCCCCAGCAATGATTATTCATCGATTGCAAATGCTGCCTGTAATCCTTTGGGTGCTTTGTGTATGCCAAGTCCTTTCCTATTGGCGCGCTCCAAAATCCACATTTGTTTGATATAGTCATCCTGGACTAGATAGGACCCACCCTGTCCAATACCTAAATCATCAAACCATTGGTGATGGTCCAATTCGATATTCTATCTACTTCGTGATGGTAGAACCAATGGCAAAGAGCAAATAACGAGTTGTTTGCCACTTCAATTTGGCCTATGCCAGGCCTAGTGTCGGTGGTAGCATCCCTAGAACGTCAAGCGGCTGGAACAACAGACGGTCGTGCCAGCCTGGGTCTGTTGTAGAATACGTCGCAGGAAACCTTGCGCAACAAGGCCTGCCATGACTTGAGCACTCCGCTAATCTGACATATCAACAGAAAATCCCGACTTCCTACAGGTAAGCATCCACAAACGGTGGATTATCCATTGCCACGGCGAGGTTGCTATATCACATCCCCATCTAATTAATCTCACTGATTTGCCCGCCTTCACTGTGCTGGACAGGCACGTTGTGGACTCTCCGCAAACTTTGTCCAAGGCTTGGGGTTGGAATGATTTCCAGAGCTGTAGATCCAACCACAGCTACTCAGAGTATCATTCAACTTCTGCAATGAGCGATGGTTGAATCATTTTTGTTGAATGATACTTTGAGTAATCAGATACCAAGCTGAAGAGTGTTGAATCATTGTTTCAGCTTGGAATCGCAATGGTTGAATAATTGTTTTTGGGATATATCTCTGATATGTGCTGCTAGTCATTCGATCCAAACCAATGAGTTGCTGGATTGTCAAACTATTCGTTTATCATCATGACGAAGCATCGAGTCGTCCATACGACTGTTAGCTTCCACCCTCTGTTCGCTCCACGTATGTGCTGGGTGACCACGAATCAACTATGGGTGTCTATCCTCCAACGAACCAGTTGAATACATGCACCCAAATAATTTTTGTTATTTTGCAAACAGGCAGCCAATGAATCAGTGGAAGGTACTTCCTCCAGCATTCGAACCTGGCCAGAATCCGCAACGGGTAGATGATGCCAACAGCCTGAGGTACGGTTGGCATCCTGACCAGTGAACGAATACAGGGGGTAGAGCTAGTTGAAAAATGGGCTGCAACCCAGCAACTGAACATACAGTTGTAAATCTACCTGATGTATAAGTCATTTTGAACTCATCATATATCATCTTATAAATTCTTGAACGAATGGCGTGTTATGCTGGGATGCAGTTGCTTATTTTTGTTTGTTTAATGATTGGATGGATCATTTGGAGGGTCCCCTATTTTGAGAAACAACCATAATTATGTTGTTTGGAACAATGCTTGTGGCCTGCAAATACATCTTGCGAAGCCAAATTCGGGACTTTGCAATCATGATTTGATAGACCCAAGCGTGATCCAAGTGAGGGACTATTCATCTGGTCATTTCCAAGGTGTTTCTCCTTTGAAAACAATCAGGTAGCAGTTTGGGGATTACTAAACTAAGACATCAGATTCATTATAAGAGAATCTTACTAAGAAATGTACCAGTTTCGGCACTACTAATGAATATTCAGCATGCAAACAATTCTCAGATTTGGATAGAATGAGAAGGACTTTTCATAACCACTGGCTGGTGGATAATTTCAAATTTCTTAGCCACGGATCATTGTGAAAGCTTGTCCAATTCTATCACATCTACCACTGATAAGCGCTACTCACTACTTCGAAAGATTTAAAGAATAGAGTGTACAATTAGTATTGCCATCCCGCGAGGTCCATGGTCCTCTATTTATATATAAGTAAATAAATAAATATAAATATATATATATATATTACATATGGTTGCATTGTAGGGATGATGCAATAATATGTAAATATATATATATATATATACGTGTAAACGCTGATGTATCATGCGCCACATCGCCACCGGACATGCCTAGCAGTCATCCCTGGTCCCGCGGTGCAGGTAGCTCCACCTACCAAGGAGGTCGCAGGCTCAAAGCCCTCAGCTGCACATGACCAGCACCTGCTCAGCAGTGACATCGGCCATGCACGACCCGGACATAGAAATTGAGTTGAATCCTGGAGCTATGAATCACTAGCTATTGATTCAATATCATTCAAAATGATAGCTATTGGTTCATTGATTCATAGCTATTGATGAAAACTGATATGAAATGATATTGAATCACTATAATAGCTATGACTCACTTTGAAACTCCCAAACGTTCAAGGAGTATATTTGCTAATCCAAAGGTTGGGTTTTTTCAAACATGTTCAACGCTTCTATGGCTTGATTGGCAACTCGGCCGCTCGGTGCTTAGGCCAGAGAGGACGAGTTGAAGCTGGGACACGGCTGGGTGTCAGCGATATTACTCAGGCTTCAAGGCAACATAATATAACAGATATTGAATGAGTTTGGCAACAGTTTTGACCCAAAATTGTATCTACATATCACTATGATGAATTATTTAACTTGGTAGTATCTTAATTCAATGCAGTAATGATTTACACGTACTGTTGCAATAATCAGCAACAGTTCATTAACGGTATCTGTAAACTTGTTCAACAACTGTTGCTGTAGTATTTTCAAATGTATTATGTGTGGAATAAGCAAGGCAACCAGCGCGGTATGTCTGAAGGCTCAGCTGTTCGGATTCGGGCGCCCTGACAGTGAAGGCATGTATCAATGGACCTGGAGCAGGAAAATGTCAGGTAATTCATTAGGGATACTACTATTGACCAGCCACGATAGATACACAAATAGGCAAAGGTGATTATCACGTTTTGGCCATGGTGAATCATGCCACGCACCATACATTCATAAGCAAGTTCATGGATATACAGGATAATCACTTGGATACATACATAGACATGCATGCATACATACACTTACACACGAAGACATACATTGGCATACATTGACATACGTAAGTATTGACATACATCGACATACCTTGACATACATTGACATACATACAGACCTTGACATACCTTGATATACATACCTTGACATACATGCATCCCTTGACATACATTCATCCCTTGACATACATTCTTTGACATACATACATGACAAGTATACATTCATTGACCGGCATGCATTCATTGACACGTGTACATACCTTGACATACATACATGGACATACAAAGATACATTTGTGCATGCATGCCTGCGTACAACATACACCATACAACATGCAAGACGCAACAAACAACGACATACAACATGGAGGAACAAACACAGCAACAACAACAGCTACTACTACTACTACTACTACTACTACTCCTCCTACTACTACTACTACTTCTACTACTACTACTTCTACTACTACTACTACTACTACTACTTCTACTACTACTACTACTACTACTACTTCTACTACTACTACTTCTACTACTACTACTACTACTACTACTACTTCTACTACTCCTACTCCTACTCCTACTCCTACTCCTACTCCACTCCTACTCCTACTCCGACTCCGACTCCGACTCCGACTCCTACTCCTACTCCTACTCCTACTCCTACTCCTACTCCTCCTCCACCTCCTGCTGCTGCTGCTGCTGCTGCTGCTGCTACTACAATTCCCTGACAACACCACACAACATACAACAAACGACAGACAACAAACGACATACAACATGCAACACAGACAACACACACACAACATACAACATGCAACTACAACAACGGCAGCAAGTCATTTTGCGCTGAGGAAGCAGCGTTTATCCAGCTCTTTGCAACAAATCGATGAGCTGAAGCAGCAAGTGCGTGATGTCAAGGAGCAGCGAGGTCAGCTGGACTTCAGCTTGAAGTGTCAGAGATGCAAACACGAAGTCCACCAGGTTTCTCAGCAACTGAAGGAGTGGTACCTTGGAGCAGCGTCCACCCGGAGGTAGCACCACTAGTTGCGCTTCGACTAGGAACTGGTCATGGCTTTGGGACGTGAAAAGCTGGGGTAGGTATTGACCTATGGCCCATAGCCATTTCTGGGTTTATCAGTGAATCAAAGGAGTTAACCATGGTGAAAGCATTGATATAATATGCATAAATCATTTTTTTGAAATCCTTATTTGTTACGATTCCAGATAGGGAATCAATTCACCATTGAATGGATAAGTCGAGATTGCTCATGCACTGTGGTTCATTCCTTTACCAACAACCAAGCGGTGGCGTGTGTTGGGAGGCACCTGCTCCTGTTTGGAGACGCTTCTCTTGGGGGGCTATGTGGGTGGCCTTGCTAAAGTCAGAAGATCCGTATGGCAAAGTGAGCGCACAAATGCATCTTTCTAGTGGGAGATACAAGCATGGCAGTATAAATGGTTGCTGGTTGAGAGATCATTTTGACCAATGGCCAAAAAATGATCAGCAAAAAGCTGAGCTTGTTGACTTGTGTATCACCCATTCACTTGCCAATCAAAACCGCTTGTTTCAACTTGTTTCAAATCAAGCTTGGGTTAACTAATAGTTGAGGCCATTCATCCTGCTTGAGTTGTGTATTTTGGCCTAGTCAATGTGCTGTCTCGTTTTTTTGGGGAATCTCTAGGAATCACCCCTGCATTTGTGTGATTTTTCACAGCTGTCCTACATTTTGTCCCATCAATGTCTATCATCTTCGGGATTTGTCCAACTGGAAGATGGGAATCATCATTTTTGCAAATGAGGGGTTTCTCAAAATAGGAACTCCCTGGAACCCCCCCCCAGTTATCATCCCATATCAGTCATCGTCTATTACTAAACCATCATAAACCATCCATTTTTGGGGCCCCCTACTGAAAGAACCCCCCATATCCAGCCTGGTCGCTCCTCAAGGCACATGGCTCTCCGTGAAGCCGTATGTCGACCAGCTGTCAAGTCGCCCGATCTTAGGGAAGAGATGGACAAGATGAAGAGAGTCTGGGCTGAGAAGTGCAGGTGACAGGATGTACCACCCGAATTGGATGAGTCATCCATGAGAAAAGACATATGTATTTCTCCTTGGTTTGTTGGGACTCCCTATCTATGATCACCACCATATCATTGATCGACTAAACTAAGTAGTACATCATCCTGGAGGCTGATAGTGGGGTGGATCGGTTCAGAATTTGGATGGATATATCTCGCTTGTGATGCACGTCCTTGTGCGAACAAAGGGGCCAATGTGTATTCAATAGCCAACAAAGTACGGAATAGTACAAAGAGATTTGGATGACTTATTTGCGTATACGGCATATCTTAGATTCAGGGACGTTATTAGTGTACATGGGATACCTGGAGCCTGCGCTCAATGTATGATTTTTGGGCGAACCTGGCGAACAAGATTTCTGGGCGCTCTGAGTGTGACACAACTTTGGTGTCATATTGTTGGATGTTTGCATCACATTCTTGGGTGTTTGTGTTTTGTTTCTGAGTGTTTAATCAGGATTTGCGCTGTGTCATTTTTCAAAGCGAGACCAACAAGAATACAGCGATTCAGGCCCCAAGTCTATGATTACAAATGTAGTGGAGAGAGAGGGATACAGTGAAACCATGTGAAACCGGTGTAGATAAACAGATAGTTGCTGGAGAGCACAAGATGGATAGATAGATAGATAGATAGATAGATAGAAAGATAGATAAACACATTGAATCGCACAGACATGTACCCAAACATACCCCGATCAATCATGGTACTATCCGCAACTCAAAGAGGAACGTGGCGAGACGATCAAGCACCAAGGATTGCTGGGGCCTCCCGGGATGCTTTCTCTGAGCCAGCTTTCTCGACGTGTACTGGAAGCCTTTAATGAGGAGAGCGCCTTCCTCGCTTTATGGAACTGCCGCTGCTTTTTTCACACCCGAGGGGTACCTGCAACAAGAGGGAAGCCGAAGGTGGAGACATACCTCGTTCTTTATGCTCGGAAACTCATCCTCGAACCGTATATTGTATATGTATGGTTACAAATTAGTAGTTGGCAAGTGTTGCCCATATTACTAACCATTTCCTAACCATTGCTAACAATGATTTATCATGCTTGTCCGACAGCGCAGGAGGTGCCCTGCCATTCCGTGGACTTGCTTTCCTTGCTGATGGGTGACTTGGCCGGCCAGCACAAGACCGTTACGCATGTGACTGAGGAACAATGATCAAGCACAGCCTCTCGATTGAATGATGATATGGTTGGTTTACATGGTTGGTTTACATGGTTGGTTTACATGGTTGGTTTACATGGTTGGTCTATTACTATATATAAATGCTCGGTTTTTGATGTCTTGGGGGGTCCCCTAATGACGGTTGGTTTTATATCATCAGATTGAACAATGGTCAGTTGAACAATGATCAGTTGAATGGTTGGTTTTGATAATGATAGGTATCAACTGCAATTTACCATACGCATCCATAAAGATGTGATTTAGCCACGCTAGTCTATGATAAGCACCGTTTTCTAATGGTCCACATCCATGGGTAAACAAGCGAACTCGTGACAGTGTAAGCATGAACTCGGTGGGTTCCAAGATTTGCTGCCAGCTTTGGATGGTAAGATTTCGATGGCGAACCATTGGCTAATCCACTCTTTGTCCAGGACAACCTCACACGAAGTGTGATCGCGAACTGATCAAGTCTTAGCACATAAATAGTATTAGGGTTCCAAGTGAAGCAGTTTGGCCGGTTTGGTAACGCATGCTATCTCTGGCTATCTCCGGGGTCAGCTGCAAAAGTGACATCTAAGGAAGCGACGATGGCTATGTGGTGTCTGCCGTGACCCAGTTGATTCAGGCGGAGGCCTGGACTGAGGCACGCAGGTGTGCAGATGCATCAACTGTCTTCAAGTAGAACAAGCACATGGTGGTTTCTTTATGTTTGGTTGTTCCACTTGAAGACAGTTGATGCATCTTTATGTTTGGTTGTTCTTCTTCATGGTAAAATGGCAGGTACCCCAAAGTTATGGTTGGTTTATTGAAATTTCATTAGTATAAATGGTTAGTATGGGATGATTTGGGGGGTCCTTCTTTTGAGAAACACCCACATGTTTCGACTAATCCCACAAGTGCATGTGCTATGAAATCATGATTTATAGAATCCATCTCTACTGATATATCATCAACTCAATGTGTGGATAGATTCCATTGACCACAAACTGCACACATTTACTCATCATGAGGTGCTCCCAAGGTGCACGCTGTAGATGGACCATTCGAAACGGAATCCTTATTCGTTGCTGGAATCGTGTTCGAGGTTAAGTATATTGGCATATTATTAGCCAATCAACATCAATAAACTGACTTTTATCAACCCTGATAGATTTGTTCGTTGTCGCATTTAATGGTTGTCAAAGGTGGGTTGGCCCAGTATGCTCGCATCCGACGTGAAATTTCCAGGTGAAACGTCAGACCGCCGCCATCCACTCGTCGCTGCTGCACACGAGCAGAGATGGCATGGGAGAACTGGTGGGACGCTTGCAGGAGCTTCAGAAACGGCTCCTTTGGCCGAAGTGGTGTCCACACAGTTGCTATGGATAGCTATGGATAGCTGTGGATAGCTATGGATGGCTATGGTCCATGATTTACAACAAAGACATGTTGATTTCAAGCAGGGATGGCTATGTTGTTTGGGTGTACCAGTTGTACCACAATAGGTAGTTTTGTCATCCCTGGTCTACTGAGCAGCGGTGAGCAGCTCCAGGCAAGACTTTCTTTGTTCACTAGAAGTACGCATGAGAACTATTCAATTTGTACACTATTTGAGAAGAGCCAAGTGTGTATTTTTTACTTTCTGGGAGTTGCCATTATCACATTTGATTCCGAACCTAGCGTTCATTGATCCGACCACACCTGGGGTGTCAAGTATCTCAAAGACAGAAGAAAGGATCCGCTTGCAAGAACATCAAGCGGGAGACGATCACTGGGAGTGACGACATACAGTCCAATTAAGGCATATGCGTAAACAAAAACGAGTAGTGAACATGTTTGTTTGATCTTGCTTGATTGTCTTTGTCGCTTAAGCATTGCATAGCTGTCAGTAGATTGGTGCGAGCTACATGGAGTTTATACACCCCAAAGCGATGGCCACCCCAGTGGTTGCTTCATGGGTGGTCGTAGCTCAGATGGTGCTAACTTGGCAGCCTGCTGGACGATAACCATGATGAAACATATTGGTTAAATGATCTTTAATCATGAGGCAATTGATGAATGTTGAACCTAGTGAACCTCATTGACCAGATCATCAACAGTCATCAACCACATTATCATATATTATCATCACCTCTTCTCGTTCAGTTTCATGGCCTAGAACCACTGCACCGTTTTGGTCAACACCAAGTGAAAGCTCTGAGGCTGCTGGAGGTAGTCTCCTCCAATGAGGACGAGGATGATGAGATCAGAGATCGCCCCTCAGCGGAGATCGCAACTCCCTTGGTCAGTCGCGCCTTCTCCGGCGTTGGCTGAACAAACACTGGCTGGAACCAAAGCATCAAAAAACTACAGGCACAATTGTGATTGGAGGAAACATTCATTTTGGTGCGGGGTAGTTTCATGTGATGAGGATTCTCGGCTTCATGTCTCTTTAGTTTCAAAGAAGGAAGCTGCTGCGTTTCCAACAACTGTCGCACTGGTGCTGGGTTTGTTCTTTGCGACGTTCCAAGAATCAAGCAAGGTTGCCGCTTTTGTCCAATCACGCGGGTGTGAAGAAAAACATAATTGCAAAACACCATTCGATGTTTGTGGACATGACAATGTTTGATGGCTTATCCCGAGTAACTCTCGTTCTTGAAGTGATATGATCCTTGGACGGTCTGAATTTGAAAGGGGTTTGGCGGGTTTTGAGCCGGCTTGATCCAGTCTTGTTGGTTGGTTGGTCGGTTGGTTGGTTGGTCGATCGATTGATTTTGGTTGGTAAATTAGTTTGCTTGTTCGCGAGTTGGTTGCCATCCTGGTGTACACTGCTCCATCATTCGGGCGCCTTCACCCTTTGCAGCACCCTCCTTTTTCATTTCTGCTGGTGGGATGGCGACCTTCCAGGGCGATGGCTTGGTGTTTCCATGGTACCATCGCTGATGATGGGTCCCATGGGCTCATGAGATCATGGCGTGCCACCGCCGAGTTGAACTGCAGCTCGCTCTGCTGGTGGGACGCCGTGATGAAGTTCTTCAAGCGAGTCAGGCGAGGGCGACTGTGGCCCCCACATTGCTGGCGCAGGTGGTGGAAGGTCGCAGGATTGGCTGCCACACCTTTGGGTTTCCTTCATGTGTGTCGCACTTGAGTTGGAAACCATCGCGTTTTCAGGGTGTACCTCTTATAAACATGGGTTAAAGGTAAAATTCATTCAGTGCTAACCATTAAGCAATCATATGCAACCATTATGTGCCCAGTTCTTCGGGCTACACGAGTTACTTTCTATGGGGTTATTCTACGACAACCCTTTGCAGATTTTTGCAATGGCCCTTATTGATCAATCATCAAATGTGTGGTGCGGCATGATGGTATATTGGTTGTAGATCCCAGTGAGTAGTTGCTGATGCTTTGTCGCTGGCCTCGTGAACCTTGATAAGCTCAGTTGGTGAACTACACAATCCCAGGGTTGACTTAATCTGTAAGTAGTTGTAAAAAATCAACCGTCGATGGCTGAAAATGTCATGTCTTTTACTTGATCATCACTTACATAGCCGAGATTCTCAAAGTTTGTTCCTAACCTACCGACTGCTGCGGAATAGCTCCACAATTTGCTGTTCGGTTCTGTATAATATTTCGTATCCATTGAGGCGTTCTTCTAAATAGGTGTACCCCCACATCATCCAATAGTAGCCACTTATACAACCAAGCACTTTGGGGGTCCCCTGTTTTGAGGAACCGCCAATTTGATAGAAAATGTATCCCCACCTGTTCGGCCGATTTTCCATCTTGGTGGCATTGATTTGCTATCAGGTCACTCCGGGCGTCGAGTCAAAGGAGGAGAAATGCACTGGTTGATCTCTGTGAGGCATCCATTTGGAGCTGTCGTCATGTCCCAAGTCTCAAGCAACCACTTAAGATTTGTGTGTGAGGTTTCTTTGTGAAGAAACGGGTCCCAAAAGGAGTTGGAGATTCAAAACAAGACGTCATTGATGGTTGATTAGATAGGATTCTCCTTGGGCATGGAAGCATGTAGGAAGTTTTGACCTTTCGAACAAACGGATATAAGAAGCGCAACATGAACCAGCCATCCTTGGAATGGGGGCGTGTCCCCTTGTACATGTTGTGGGACCTCTGAAGATTGGGTACCAGAACTTCCCCAAGCTATTGGTCACTGGCGTGTCCACACCAAAGCACGATAGCTCTTTGCCAAATTTCTCGATAGATCAACAGATCAACGTTTCGAGTCGCAAACGATGATGGCTTGGTACCCAATTTTGCGAGGAGTTCCATTCAAGAAACCAAGACTTGCCAATGTTCACTCCCGCCGTTCCTCCTGCGTGAAACGCATGGCAAAGATGAGAAGGCGATGATTTTGTCAATGCCATCCCGCACAGGCTGCAAAACAGGTTGATTCGCGGTTTCAGCCACAAGTGAGTTGCATTTTCCATGAAATGATATAGTTCACCTTGTTTGTTATTAAGTATTTCTAGCCATTGCTACTTTTTCTTTCACATTTTGAGTGGCAATAACCTACCACAATGGTTGGACTGAAACGGTGCCATTTTTACTGATGAGCTGTCAACCCCACCACCAGCTGCGTTTTTGCTGCATTTTTGGATTCCCACCTGGGAGCCTCATGATGTTTGTAGTTCACTGGGTTGGTCTTCACAGGTCATTTGGGCTTCAACTAGATGTACTCGTAGCTTTGTGTGTGTGTGTGATTTCTGTTTTGGAAGAAAACAACCTTGTGCCTTGAGCCACCGAGAGTTCAAGCCCTCAAACACACACATCACTTTGGCCAAATGTTTGCACTATCATACTGTTTAACTCCTTTTTGTCCCATTTTATCGATTCATGCCACATGCATTTGTTTCCATAGAGAATCATCATTCACAAGTTGCTGCTTGTTCTTCTCCTTTGCTCCCTTCAAGGCTGAGTTTGTCATGTGGAAAATGCCAAGGTGCCCGCTTTGCCTGCCTGTTTGCTGCCAGGGAATTCTTTTGTCCCATCCTTGCGGTGTTGATCATGTCAGATGTCACTGGGCTGTTTGATCATATCAATTTTGGCTCACAAGGACATGAATCATTTGTTGGACTCCATTGACAGTGCCCTCTTTCCACCCGTCGCATCACTAGGCCATGATCAACCTATAGGTAAAAGCATCCACCACTGAACTGCACTCGTAGAACTGCCGGCACAAGTCAATGAGAACCCCTTTGCTCCATGGGTTGCAAAGCATTGTTCTGTGGTGGCCAGATGTGGACACCAGACTGGTTGCAGACCATGAGTAGTTGAGGAAAGTCAGAGCTTGTGCATCATATATGTCCAACCTTTCCATCAAGAATTGTCAGTATTTGCACCACTCATTTGATTCAGCATTTGATCGGTTAAAGTTCCATTGAACTGTTCTACGAAGTTTTTGCGAGTTGATTCATCAGGGCTTTAGCCAACTAGAAACAGATCCAAACGGTGACTTGGAAACAGCTCAGCATTGACCTAAGCTTCCCGTGCTGCCACGTGTACGTTAGGCTGGGCAGCGGGGAAGGGTGGTAACCAGGTCACGGCTTGGGCTCTAATGAACTAACAGCTTGGGTGTCAACGGGGCTACGGCTCTATTGATTATGTGTGGGTCCATTGCATATAGTTTTTGTTACTGTTTATTGTAATCATATGCAAATATATGTAGTAATTGTATTTAATGATATACAATGTGTGTTGATATATGAAATACGTATCACAATAATTTGTGTCCAGATTTAGTTGATTGTTTGAGACCATTCTGGGAATACAACTGGATGAATACCTAGGACTGAAAACCAGGGATAGAGCTCACCATTGGTTGATCTGGCTCTTGGGTTTTCAGTGTGTCGATGATTTCCCCTGCGAAAAAGTTGTCGTGGTGGCATGTGGTTGCCTTGTTTGAACGACTTACAGTAGCCATTGGAAGGATGTCAGTTATGCACAGTCCCAGTCACAAAGTCCACGTGCAGGGTCAACATGCTTGTGAATCCACCATGCCTTACATTCAGATCATTCAGTAGTTGGTTCAGCCATAGTGCTGGTGGGCTATTTTGCTATATGGGTGCGGGTTTAACCACCGCACGCGCCGTGTACGCGCCGTGGTATTAGGCAGTTCTGGACCTCCCAACCCTGTTATCTTCAGAGGAAGGAGTCAGGAATGTGGCACCGTGGTCAAAGATGATTGATCAAGTGGGCAGAGTGGTGCTTCTATTTTACTATTCATGACAGCATGCATCATTTCATGATGACGAGACAACCTGTTTGGTCCAATCAGCCTTTACAGGACATACTTATCATATCTTGACCACAATTTGGTCAAAGTGCTTTAGTGTACCTCCATTCCTTGCACTCTGGTGCATTCTGTGTTTACGCTTAAAGTGCTCTTCCTTTTTGGGTGTCATCACCGCTTGGTGCTTTGCCATGATATTTGGGATGGTGTGTTACATTTGGCTGGTGAGAGACTGGTCGTTGCGCCAACCTAATAGGCAATTGGTAATATAATAACCCTCTCACTCCTAGCATAGATAGCTGTTGCATGATGTCGGGTTTTCCAATTATAGCTAGTTCAACGTGCTAAAGATCCACACAATTTGACTATCTCATTTTCACAAAAGTATCACGTCATCTATCCTTCTTGCCGCTTGTTGTCCACTATGATTGACCGATTCTCACCCGTCGGCCCGTGTTCAACCGTTTTTGGCCATCACTACTCAGCGTTTGCGATCATTCACAATACACAAGAACTTGTTATTCATCATTGTGAATCTAAACCGACCACATTTGGTGGTTTCTCAATCGCTAGGGGTGCCCCCAAATCATCCTTGAACACCATGTATTCGAGTAAACCAACCATATCCTTGAAACCACCGGTGCCACATCTGCACTACGCCGCCATTGCTTCACCGTGAAGTTCACTGCCATTTGCCGCGAACCGGATCCAGGCAATGGAACTTTTCATCGGCAGAATTCCTCCATCCGGCAGCGCGGAAGCCTGACACCGTTGAAACCTTGGGACGCAAAGGGACCCGCAACGGGACCCGTTGGGAGGATGTGAAACCATCAAATAAACGTGGATTAGTCATGTGGTTGACCATAATTATCGTGAATGAGGGGCAATGATGGTTGATCATGTTGATTCTTTTTTCTGGTGTGATTGAATGGTTGAATATGCTTGAATGAGGGGTGATGATGGTTACATTATGTGGATTGAGAGCATCGTTTTTTGCTGGTGTCGTCAGATATTGGTTATTGGAATCAGCATCACTCACGGTGAAGTGGATGCAAGCAGAGTTCTTCCATGGGGTCGCCATGGGGCACAGGTCTGGACAAGATCACCGAGATCTTTGTGGAAACCTTAGATCTGTGGCGGCGATGCGCTGACTTGGTGATGGGCTGGTGTCATTTGCCCAATCGGAATCTATAGCGGTGGTTACTCAAAGCGTAGATGTTTGCCCATTCTCTCTTTGATGATTCGAAAGCATGAGCAGTGGGTAGATAGTCATTTGAGTGTTTCTCAAAATAGGGGACCCCAAAATGCTTGGTTTATTGATTGCTGTAAATGACTATTTGAGGATGAGAGGGTACCCCTATTCTGAGAAGCACCCATTTATCATGGGGATGCTATGATGACCGGGAGATTGGTGGAGCCAGCCCTTGGATTTCTTCGCTGGTGTGGTCTCGCTTGCACGGAAGGAATGCTGGTCAGTGGTGAGTGGTAAGTATGAGCCGCCTGTGAAGTCTGTTAGATAGCTGGCTGCCAGCTCCGTCTACAAGGTTGGTAAATCACCATGGTGTTCTTTTCCATCGCCACGTAAAACGAGCCTGAGCTATCCTGAGATAATATATTGTCTAATTACACAATTCCAATGAACTCAATAAGTTCTACATGTATATGCATAAACCAATTTTGTATTTACACACAGTATTTACACACATGATAGAATCTGTTAAAGGTATAACCCTTTAGAATCAGCCGTTGTTGATGGTCGTTGGTTGTGATCCCTTTCAATAGACTCATCAGTGGTGACTTGTTTGTTCGTTGCCTCAGCAACCCCTCGCAGCTTCCCAGCTGGCAACAAGCGAAAGGAGTGATGTTCTTGTCCATGTTCAGCCATTCTGACTCCTCTTTATACTTCTTAACCACGCATATTCCTCAGGATTTTTGTATGTAGTCATGGTACATCACCACCAACCATTTTTCGCCATCAACCAGTATGCAAACTTAACACATCGCTTTTCGCCTTACATCTTGTTTTTTGTCAGCTGGGCTCTTGTAGATTCGTAGTTTTGACAATAACAGGCAGTTTAGGCAGTTGTTCTTCTTTGGCTTCACCCAACTATTATCCACTAGCAACGACCAGTAACCACCATCATCATTTCAGTAGCAATTTGAAATCGCTATTCAGCACTATTAATTAACCACTATGACTATGAACCACTATGACTATGAACCACTACAACTATAACCACCAATGGATCACTATCAACCAGCACCACAAGCTACGGGACCGTTTTTCTAGGCTCCCTACGGCGCGAGCAACGTGCGTATCCTTGAGGGTAAGGGCTGTGCGACCTCCCGGCCTGTTTGGAGCGTGTTGAGTTGGGTACTGGGTCAGTCCCCAAGCACCATAGGATTGGCCATCACAACAGGTGATTACTCGGGGGAACTAGGGGGTAAGACAATGTAATACAGTTGTTACTTTTAATAGGTTCATTTCAGTAGTTACTCACCAGCCCGAAAGTTAATTGTAGTTATTACTTGTGATAAGGGTGAATTATATTAGCCACAATTATTGAAGAATGGATGAGTTGATCGTGGTGAATGATGGTTAAGCTAGTGATGTGCAACGTATGACTGATGCAACTTATGACTGATGCTAGCGGATTGCCAACCATAGGCAATATCATGGTTAATAATGATGGTCAGTATCGGAGATCCAGTTGTGATTCACCTCGTATGATTGACGGTCAACCACAACCGATGGTGATTTTCTGCAACTAATTGGTAAACATGAACATAGATCCTGTGTCAACCATTCTTGGGAGTGGTTAGTGATGATTTCAAAGCAATGTCGACAGTTATACGATGCCATACGAATTGATCAACTATCATCGGGGTACCCATGACATAGCAAAGCTGTGATTATATTTAGCAGTAAAAACTCTTGCAGTGACGCAGTGTGGGTGGAGCTTTTTTGGAAACACCAATTTCTGAATGATTTTCTGTGCACTTGTACTTCTACCTCTCTAGTTGATGACTAGATTATCTCCCTCTAGATCCTCAACTCAGAAGCTTTGTCTCCTCTAGATCATGAACTGATCATGAACTGATTTTTTCTCCGGAGCAGATTGACCCACTCCTAGAACCAGATTGCACATGATTGCACAGCGTTTTCCACGCAGCATGTCATCGTTAGTACATCTTGCATCATGAAGGAGCCCATCTCCACTTCGTGAGCTGATATAGTGTAGGTAAAGTCGCGCAGTATACAGCAAACAAAATCTTCTCAACTTGGCTGCAGGGGAGCCAGTTGTAACCCCTACAGGCTGTAGGTCACCAAGATGCCCCGGATGATGCCCTGCTGAATTTCTGACTTGGCTGTGGGTCAAAACCCTGTACCCCTGGTTCCCATCCTCAACCATTGTTTTCCCACTATAACTGTTGGTCATTATCCACCATTATTGCTGGGTAAAGCCTTGACCCATAGCCACTTCGCCAGTTTTGCGAACTTTGACAACCAATTTGATGCCGAGCGCGCGATCACTGAGCTGAATGGCTTTCAGATGGGTTGGGCCTCCAGCTTCGCTTTGGACCCTGTGGGCTGATGCTGGTAACACAGTGGGTCAATGATCGGTCACTGTGGTTAAGCCATGGTTAAGCCATGGTTAAGCCATGGTTAACCCATGGTTAAGCCATGGTTAAAGATGGTTGATGGTGAATAAAGATGATTGATTATGGATGTGAATTATGGAGTTTGCATAAGGACGGGGCTGATGACACTTGATATTGCTTCAAGATGGCAGGTCAACCACTGGTGAGCACACATCTTGGTGCTGCTGAGCTTGAACTGCCAAGCACTTTGGGACCCTGATCGTTTAAAGCTTGTCAACAGCCAGCGATGGTCCATCCACAGCGGAAGGGACCACCAGAGGATTGGACTACATCGGGGGTCTTCATGCTGGCGCCATTCTGGATAAGTGTTGACATTTTCTTGAGGATTCACAGAAGAAGCTATTGGGTTTGCACACAGCGATGTCCGGCCATGTCTGTGATATTTTTTCCCTTATGTTCCTTGCTGCATCCCATTATTGTTGCCTCAATCAGACGTCGATCACTTATTTGCCGTCTCTGCTATATGGTTTGTATCTCACATTTGCAAACATGGCATCGCCAGCCAACTTGGGAAGAAACAGCCGGCATCGCAACATGACCAACATGGGCTCTGGTAGCAGCTCAACAAATCCCCCAAGTCCAACTTTGTACCCAGTTGAAGACATCAACGTTTGGCCACTATGAAACCGGCTGCAGGATAGGTGTTGGCCCCAAACTGGTTGGCTCAGAATGGTTACCAAGTCGCAGTCACAAACGCTACCTGAAAGCGTTGGTATAGTTGGCCTGGCGATGTTGCCTGGTTCATTGGTTGGCTGGTTGGTGGCTTGGTTGGCTAGTTAGTACATGTTTGTACCGTCATCTTACAATCTTTGCACCTAGGCATGTGATCTGTACACCTCCATATCCATGTAAGGCTTGCCATGTGCATGTTTTGGTGTATGCATTATGTTTTGCAAACACATAGTGGATATGGTTTGAGGTTATGTTGTACCTAGAGCCCCAAAAATGCTTTGTGTGTTATGCTTAGCATTTCCAGAGTATGGCTCATCCACATCAGCAAGTCGCCCCCCAAAATGTATGGCTTCCTGGGTTTGGGATGACTCCATGGCAGGTTCAACCGCTGGCTCAGGTCCTGGACCCGGTCTCAACGTAAAGTCGGGGCCCCAATGGGTCTGGCATGGGCGCACCAGCAAATCAAGGCGCAGTCACCGCCACTCACCATCACTCGCCAAAATTCCCCATCCCATAGTCATCATATATAATTGCATACACCATTTATGATTTTTGATCATCACACATCCAATATCATCAACCAGTATGAACCATCACTCATCATCAACATGTGCCATGATTGACCATCAAATTCGCTCTGGCAACCTAGCCTGGAAGCTCAACATCACCATATTTACAGGTAAACCAGCTACTTGGTGGTTTCTCATGTCATAGGGGTGCCCCCAGGTTGTCATCCCACATAAGTCATTATTCATTAATGAACCCACCATACCTTTGGGATACTTTGGGGTTCCCTTTGGCTTGAGACATTGGTTTGTACCATTGTTGGTCATTATCATTTTTTATCAACCATTATCAATTGTTACAATCCTTAGACAACTATCGTAAGACCCACATTTCTATAAGTTTAGAGGCGATGGGTCTACATCAATTGTCTAGGTATATAGCCGTAAACCATATCCACAATATAAACCACATATCCGTAACAATAATGATTATATATACATATTCACCATCCATATTAACCATACTATTGGCCAAATTTGATTCACTTTGATACAACAATGGTGGTACCATTCATACTAACCATATCATTAGCCATATTTGATAACCATAGATAATATGGTAAATGATACTTCATGTTAACCATGATACAATCATAAACCATATTTGATAACCATAGATCACTGGTTGTAGTTGTAATCCCTAGATGCTCCACTTCAATTGCTGACGCCTAGTGCCCAGGCCGGCGACCAACAAAAGTACCCCTGCCGTGACTCCGATCCGAGCACCCGCGCCGGCCATCGACCGCCCCTTGGATGTGCGAGACGAGGGTCACGCTACTCCCATGAGCCGATGATCGAATTTGTTTATGATCAATGTAGATCAGATATGATCAACACCTGTTAATCTGTTGTTTGTTGATGTTCAAAGATGTTCTTTTTATGCTTTAACAATAGTTGAGGACGGTGATTAACAACAATTGAACAACATTGGGACGTCCGAAACAACAACGACACAGATCATCCGAATTGCCGGCCTTGGGCCATGTGCCAGCCCGACATGAAGCTCATCATGGCTCTGTCCCCATCCAACTGTCTTCATTCAGGTAAGTCAGAATCCATGAGTGCCAAATTTGAGCAAAGCTGTAGTCTGAAAGGAATCTTCATGGGGACCTCCTCATTTAGGTAGTCATGCGTGCCCCCATAGATGATCATGAATAGATCTTGATCATCCTACCTACCATAGATACCTGTAGTCATGTGTGCCTCCATAGATGATAGAACCCCACTGGATCTGATATCCTTGGTTTCCTCATCGGCCGCACTGGATGCTAAGGCCCACTTCCAACAGCAGTGCCCTTGCGGCGCATGGACAACGGCGGTCCACCGGCTCCAGCGTCACGTGACCCTCCGCCCTCTGCACCGCAGCCGCAGCTCTTTATTGGACGGCTGCCGCCCAAGACGCAACAGCGTGACCCGGTGATTCGTTGGGCACGGAGGGACTGTGGGCAGTGGGACGGTGCAACAGGGGTATGTGTCAAGCCATAGTGGGACGCCCAAAACCCATGGTTTCCATTTGTAACTGTGATCATGAGTAACTATAGTACCTATTGTGGTTGCCATAGTATAACATAATTAGTTGCCATAGTTACAAATCATCATTTCTTGGTGGGGCCCATTGGTTACCTGTTTGGTTACCCGTCATGGCTTGGCACATACCCCCACAGGGAATGGATCAGCTGCGTGGATTGATAAGCTTTTTGACCGATGCTGTGATGACCGGTGACCAGCCAGTTGTAACTATGTGTAACTGTAACTATGTGTAACCATGGGTAACTATGGGCAACTGTGGGTAACTAGGGTTGGGTAAGTCAATGTACATGTGTCATATCACCAGAAATCTATAGAAATCTAACCATGTCCTGAATATGAGTCACCGACATGCCATGATTGAAGGACCTGTTGTATTTAAAGCTATTCAGACACAGTTGAAGATCAGCTAAGAGATCTGGTCAGCAGTGAAATTCAATGTTCTCTCAGAAGCAGAATCATGGTGGAAACTGTTGTTCTTGGGTGATCCTTTTGGGATCATCGAGAATTTGGAATCTTTGGGAATTGGTAAGAAGTTCTTTCGGTAGAGCTCAATTCTTGACAGAGCTGATGAGGGATGAACTGGATGTGATGTAACACCTTGTTTTTCAGCCCTCAAAAAACAAACTGCATACACGCTGATTTTGGAGATGCTTGACGAGTGATGAACGGTGGGATAGATAGCGAATATACAGCAACATAGGTTGTCAGATATCCGACCAGGTCCACCATAGCTATCTTAAGCCACCACCACAGCAAACATGATCCAGTAATTATTGCGACATAATGCAATGAACAGATCAGATCCCCCCACAGTTGTTGGTTGTTATCCGCTGTTATTTGCTATTGAAGATCATTAGCCACCATCTACGGGTCATACCCCCATGGTTTCCACATCCTCTTCTGGTTTGGAGATATACCCGTGGGTCCATTTACTGCGACCCACATGGTCCAAGGAGAACTTGAAGACTTGCTGATGCCCTATGGCGCCTTGAAGCTTGGAGTAGATGAATAGAGGTCACATAGTTATCGACTCAACTGGTGCTTGTCAGTTGTCGGTTATCGTTGAATAATTGCCGTTGGTGACAACATTACTTTTCAGTTGTTGGTCAGCGATGGTTGTTGTTGGCGACGTATTGTTGGTGTTTGTTGGTTACTTATCAGGTTATTGCCGTAGTTTGTTGGTGACTCGGCATCAAGAATTATCATAGTCCCAACATTGGTAGGGGAATGGGGCGCTTGGGGCCTCCACTGGGTCCATGGCTGGGTTTGGTGCGGATGGTGCCAAGGAATGTGAAGTTGCTGGAAGGTCTCTTGCAACAAAGGGGCTGGGAGGGATATCATGAGCAAGCCTTGGCGCACGTGACTCTCACATGCAGTATGAACCGTCCATTGCAGTCATTTGACATACACACACACACACTGAGTAAATGCGATAAACATAGGGTGATTTGAGATGCAATGAACGTGTTGGTGGGTTAGCCGGGCAATACTCAGTTGGCAGAAAGCGCAGAGAGATGCCCGTGTTTCATCCATTTTTCGGCTTGGTGACACATGACATGTCGTAATGGCGGTGCTTAGCTGCTTGCCATCGATGGTACAGGTACGTGGAGTTGATCAAACTCCATTTGGGTGACCGGTAACAGCTTCTTCGTTGGACTGCCACTTTTACAAAGCAGGCATTCCTCTGCTTTTGAAATTGCGAGCAAATATTTGCGCTGAATCAGGTGTATCGAATATGCACTGTTGACTTGCACAGGGCATTGGGTGCTGTCCCTTCAGGGTCACACGAGCTGACCGCGTTGGTGGTTTCCATTGGTTGCGTGGTTCATGTTGTCGCTGCTGAGCCATGGACAAGGCATGAAACAGCGCATGGGAGCCATGGGAGCCATGGGAGCTTGCCAGGGTAGCAAGATTGGGCCCTATGTTCGATGCTACCCATGAAGTAGCCATTGCAGACTCATGAAGCAACCTATGAAGATGAAGCTACCTATGTTGTTCTATGCCATTGCAAAATAACCAGGCAACTTCATACATGATCACAAGCATTGACAAAATTGTTTAAGATTATGTAAATTTCATCGAGTTACACTGACACCTGAACATTCTTAAGATGTGTATTTCTATCCGGCATAATTTCTTGTTGTGACTACACAAACATTTGGGTGGGGATTTTAAACATGCTTTTTCAGAATATACTGATTATCCTTGTTAGTAATGATTTGACCATCACCATTGCTTTCTAATTATCATTATTAGTTTTTATTAGTGAACCACCACAGCGGTTATGAACCATTGATAACCAAAGCCCATCATTCTAAATCATTACTAATCATTAACCATCATTATAGATCATGATTAAACCATTATAAAACCATAATTAACCAGATCATTAACCAGAATTCTCAGTCATTATCAATCATGACTATAAACCATAATTAACCATCATAACCCATCATGATCAATCATCATCGATCATTATTAACCACTACAACCCATCATTCTCAATCATTATTAATCACTATAACTATAACCATAATTAACCACTACAACTAATCATAATCCTAACCACTATAACCCATCATCATCCATCATCATCACCCCTTCATAGCTTCCCACGCTTCCCACCACGTTTCCTCGGTCGCTTGGTCGCGAGGCAAGAACTGCGCCTTCGCCAACTTCGACAGCTGGGCCCCGGCGGAGCGCTGCATCGAGGAGCTGAACGGCGTTCAGCTGCGGGAGGGCGACGCGGGCGAAGGGCTCAACGTGAAGTTCGCGGACATGAGCCGTGGCCGTGGAGGGCAGCCATGGCCAGTTTCGGATGCCGCCAAGGCATGGCTGGTTGTTTTTGGAGGTGGTGATTTAGCAGGGAAATTCAGACGTAGTATATATATATATATATATATGTAGATATTGAAATCTCTGCATATCGATATAGTTGCAGATATGTAATTGCGATATTACCATGGTGATGATGGTTGATCATTGATGGCTAATGAATGATGAGATGATTGATATCTATAGATTATCGGTGCTGGCTAAAATGGATAATGAAAAATGGCTAATGATTGTGAATGGTGGTCAATGATTTTCTGGTCGGTGATGGTTTGTCATGAGGTGATGTTGTGGATAGCAAGCCAGAAATGCCACCAGTGGTTGATTGGTACAGGGATGTCCACGCACTACTGTAAGGTTTGATGAGAAACAAATTTGGAATTCATTCACTTTGTTGGAGGATCAGGATGACGATGACAGTGATGATGGTCCTGGTGATTATAGTTTTGTTTGTTTGGGGTGTGGTAGACATGGAACGACCAGTTATTTCGTGGACATATTGTGGTATGATGGATGGTACTCGCTGGTGGATTGTCATGGGTACTCGCTGTGTGGTTTGACAGGTGGTTTGTTGGCTTACTAGAGTCTATTGGACCGGGATGTGTCGAACCAATCATCAGCATTGTGGGAGGGTGAAGACCTCGACAAGAACTATTTTGAAGTTTGGGAATTATCAGTCGGTTCGCAAAGCAAAACGACCCAGGGACACATTGGTGTTTCTCAAAACGGGGGACCCCAGACCCCCAAATCATCAGTTTATTCATGATTTACAGTAATCATAGTAATCAGCAATAAATCATCCATAGCTTTGGGGTAGCCCAATTTTGAGAAACCACTGTGGCTGGTAGTTCATGGCTGGTGCATTTCTGCTGATCCCCGGAGTTTCAGTTTCACCCCCCTGAGATTCAGGCATCCCAAGGCTGGCTGCAGATCGGGTGGTTGTCGTTGTTGTACTAGAGACATCGCTGTAGGCTAGATCTGAATTTTGGATTCTACATGGTTATAGATTCGCATATACAAGCTATCTATGTGTACATAGATCGATTAGATACAAATGCACAACATATTTATTCGTAGGTTTCATCATGATCAATCCATTGGCTGGGATTTCACTGACCAACTTGTACAATTGGTAGGTTAGGAGTTAGGAGGTTGTCTTCTTTCACAAATGACGTGTGACCCTCCTTCAAATTAGATCCTCCTGCGTTTCTACTATCACCATCACTGTTTGCACTTTGAGGGCGCATCTTGAACTAAGATTTGTATCCCCGGGTCGTGAGCTAAACGCATCCTTCAAGAATGATGATGTTCCATAGAAACATGATCCCAAATCACCAAATAATGATCCCTTCCAGGTACACCATCACTAGTTGCAACCCGCCAAGGAAGGGAATCGCCAAGGGAGCACTACAAGAGCCCAAAGTGTTCGTTGGAGGCACAGGGGTCCCTGGTTACCTGGGCGGTTGCCGAGGTGATAGCTATATAGCTAGTTGCTGGAGCAGTTGAGGACCAGAATGGCTGCACAACACCTGTTCCGTTCACATGTTTGGAGCAACTGATGCTTGGTAGTACTTCTACAAGCAAAATGATCAAGCAGATTTGACTATTGCCCTTATGATTATTTCAACTAAATAACTGATAACAAACTTCGTATATCATCGTCAACTGTGGCGTGTTGGGTACTGTTGGCTGAATCTTGTTGGACCACCTTGTTGCACTGGACTCGTCTTGCATGCGACAAGCCTACCAGAGAAAGTCATGTTATTGTACGGAGCCGGCCTAGAAGATAGAGGCAAACACGATGGTTGATTAATGGTTGAAGGGTGGTTATATAAATAGTAGTTTATACAGGCTCAATTGATGGTTGTATTATACCGTCGGGTGTGTTGGTCAAGGACAGCCCTGCCTAGAATGAGACATCAGGGTGAACATGTCATCTTCTGACCCAGAAGACTAGTTTTGACCCGCTGTTTCTAAATGAGCAGGCACTATGCCCTGTGCTTGAAAGAGGATGCCTTAATCTAATGACTCCATTTGAGCTTGATAGGATTGCGTGAGGATCTTTTGTTGTTTCTTTCTGCACTCACAGTATTATCTTGCATCAGCTGATGGTTCCCAATTATCAGTGGTTAAGCTGTCAACCATCAACCCCTCTGATTCCAAAAGAACCTTGTTGATTATACTTGATTTAGAGTGGTTCAGTTGCTGGTTTGATGTATGTTAAGCCAAGAACTGGTAACATCTAAAAACAAAGCAGTAGAGCCAATCATTGTTGCGAGTCTTGGGATGTATTGGGTGTTTTCCGCAATGATAAACCATGTCAGCAACGACTAAACATGACCACTGGTGCCCTATATTTCGAGCGCATAGAACTTTTGCTGAACTGTTTAATCATGGCTGGGGAGGTGGCCAAACGATGCTGAGTGTTGGGATGACCATCATTAAATCTGGCGACCAACAAAGTGGAGCGTGAAGCGATGGACTGGGGCTTTTGGAGGTGCACAAATTCTATGGAAGAACTGGGTCCCAAGATACGACACATTCCAGAGATTGAGTCACAAGAAAAAGCAATGGAAAAGTTCAAAGTTTCCCTATTCTCTATTCACAGAGTACTGTACCATCTGGTCAGTTTCCCCGCTCAAATTGTTGGCGATCTTGGACCCATCACGCCTCTGCAGGTTTGTCTCCTGAAGCGTCAGACGAGGATGTACAGCGACACGCTGAACAATTTGGCGCCGTTGTCCACTGTCACTGGGTCGCATTGTTTGAGCTGGTTTAAGCGTGTCATGGGACAGTGCTCTCAATAGTTTCAGCGTAAAGTGATGCTGTTTGGCAGTCCCAAGACCATAAAAGCTCATGAAAGTCATTTCTTCATTTCTTCTTGGTGGGCATGACTGGAGAGACCTTTTATTTCGCGTCCCAGTGTTCCAGTGCCGCGGAGCATTGCTGTATGTCAACGGGCGAGTCTTTTGGGTTTCAACTGACGGTCACGTTCGATTCTGGTGGGTGGTTTTAAACATTTGTTATTTCCCAAATGTAGTGATTAACATATGGTGGGTTGACAAGCCTATTCTTCATGACGGGGTGGCTCAGCCACAAACCAGTATTTGATTCTTTTTTTGTACAGGAAATCCTCCTTTTTGATTTACTTCAGGGGTATTTGCCACAGCAGAGAAACTTGCCATTGCTTGCTGCCACTCTCAAGACGAAATGTTGTTTGCAATGACGACACTTGATGCGGACAGGAAGATTGCCATCCCCCGAAGGATCATGAGCAATGACCCTAGCTTGACCACAGGACATTTGTAGAAGTGGAGGCTCTACAAAAAAAAGCATTAAATCATGATAGTGCCACCCCGGATCAAGAGAACCCCCTCCCCCCTAAAGATCAACAAGATCCACGGATCCAAGAAAAAAATGTCATGTTGGCATCTCTCCTGAATGGTGCCTACTGTGTGTGTAGAAGCGTGCATGATAGCTTTCATGAAAATGATGAAATCTGCTACTCTTAAGAAATTTGATTCAGTGTCGTCAAAATCCTGTCCGCAAAGGTTGTCTTCGAATGGGGGGCATGTTCACTATTAGGGGGGAGCAGAAATCTGAAGCCTGCAGGGGGTGTTTTCAAATACGGGAAGATTCATCCTACCTTTGCATTTATGATCACTGAGAGCGGGCAAATGGGCTTGCTGTTGATGATTATCCTATCAGATACCAGAACTGTCCTGAACATTATTTTAATGGCAGTAGCTTCCGCGACTGACACGTAAAAGGCTAGGCTATATTGTAAAGGAGCAGTCACTCGATCCAAACCAGCAAGATATCAGATCTGTCCTTGCAATCAAGAGGCCAATCATTTATTGCAGTAGGTTTGAGTATCGTGGCTGCTTTGTGCTGGCTCATGGATTGCCAGGGGTGGCTTTTGCTTACAGCAAGTTGTGGACTGTTGGAACTCACGCACCAGGAATGCAACCAATATCAAACAAGGCAAGCCAATACAGGCAGAGACTGGCCTCAACTATGACCCCTATTTATCTCTTCGTGATACCTGTAGTTTATTTGCGTCTGGTTATCATTTATCACCCCTATTCATCCAATAAGCATCAGTATAGAAGCTACTGTACACCGTCATGTATCATCATACCATGATTCGTCACCATTATAGTAACCATAGTGACATAAGGGTACTCCCAAGTCGTCCCACATGAATCATGGTTTATTAGTAGACCACCCATTTTTGTGCTCCCTGTTTCAAAAAAAACAACTTATCCCTATTCATCACCTAATTATCTATGCATCATCATCACCTCATTATTTATTCATCTATTATATATATGCAGTATATATATATAAATATCACCTTGATTAGATATCCCTATTCATCATCTATTACCGCTGTTTATGCTCACCAGGGGACCCCTTGTTATTGCTGCTCTGTTGCCAACCTTCAAGCGCAGATCTGGCAGGTAAGATCTTCACCAAGAACGACAGGTCACTCACCAAGAAGTGAAAGGGAGGGTTCGGATTTCCCGAGGGAACTCCCAAAATGGACGGTTTCTTCATGTTGGTTTGAACAAGTACAGTATGTGTATATATATATATATTTATCTATCTATATATATATATGTTTCTATTTATATATACATATATGTGTATTTATATATTTATATATATATATATGCAACTTGGATATTGATGCTCAATCAACAATGGCGCTGTTTACAAGGGATGATAGCAAAAATTGAGGATATACCAGCTGTAATGGATACTACTGTAAATGGTTGATATTGGATGATTTTTGGGGTACCCCCAATTCAAGAAATCATCAGTGGCAAGCTGTGTCAAGCCGCGATAGTGGTCAATGGGAACTTGCATACGCAAAGATTGTTGAATTGAACATTTTGTTGAGCAGTACAGGATAGTAACTTCGACATTTGATCGCCTCGGCGCATTTCCCAGTCCTAAATGAAGGGCTAACAGCTTCCCATGGATTCCCAGCATCCTGATGTTTCTTGGTGACTGATCCATTGCGCCATGAGCAACAAACCAAAGCGTGTCACGGGATGGGCTGGTGATGCCCCTTGAGATGGTGGTGATTCCAGTGTCTTACCACGGAATCCCAGCCAAGGATTTGAGATGATGTCGAAGTTACGGCAGTTGAATGCAATTGTATATTCAGAGATGGATCTTATTCTCCAGCTACCCTAGTGAACAAGAACTTACAGATGCAGACAATTGAGGGTTTCCAGCCCCTTTTCTCACCAGCGTTTCATCACCCAAGGGCCATGCCGTGTGCGTTTGTGACCTTCGGATCCTTCACAGAAGCCGAGAGATGTATCCAGCACTGGCACGACCAACAGCACCCTTTGGCAGCTGAAGGTCACTTGGTTCTGCTGTCCATGAACGAGACCACAAAAATCTACAGTATGTGGGAGTTTCTTAAAATAGGGGTACCCCTGAATCATCCAGTTTTTAAACAATTTATAGTAATAAACCAACCATTTTGGGGGTCCCCTATTTAGAGAACCACCATGTGGTTTACTAAGGGAAGATAAAAAAGTTTGGTGGATCCGTTGTGTGCCTAAGGTTCGTCAGTCAAAGGTTTGGTTCATTTGTTTTCGTTCAAAACTGATTCCTCTGAGAAGGTGAAGATCTCAAGAGGTGTGGTTTACTGTTGCACGTTGTGTTTGGTTTTACTATGGGAGAAACAACACCATGGTATTGGCAGACAACCTGCAAAATTTGTTCAACAGGCATCCTCAGGAGATGGGCTGGCGGGACTGGTTAGGCGAGGGCCGCTACGAATGACCTATATAGCCTATCTTAGACCTAACAACTTTTAATGTGAATCACCTAGATATCTTAGAGACCTAACAACTATGATTCTTAGATTGTTCACCTAACAAAGACCAAAAACAACTCTAAACTTTTCGGTGAACTGAAGCATCCATTGGGTGTTTGCTGCTGGAAATGTCTACATGCTAGTCGTTACTCCATGTCTGCGTCCAAATTGGGCGTTTCCCCGCAGTGTATTGCTATGGAAGACCTCACTTTCCCGTCAATCATTCGGTTAGATCAGCTAAGCATCACTGGCCAATCGCCATCCCATGCCATCCCCCCCGTCATTCAATCATTTAAAAGAGTCCCTAGCCTGAACAAACTGTTTGACCTATGTTCCCCTTCAGCCACGGTGGGGCACCCATCAACGGTTTCTCAACAGAGGCTCACCAGTGAGAATCACTCTCTCTCTCTCTCTACCGGATTGTTTTTGGGCAATGAGATTCCAGCTAGCCGACTTAGTAGGACTGGAAACCCCATTGCACCATGGCAAGGGTTCAAATTCTTGTTACATAGAGTCAGAGATACTTGGCATAAAACACTCAATATCGCCGCATTCTGTCATGGATCGATTGTCTGGTTTTGAGACATGTCAGCACAGGTGTGTTGTTGTTGTTGTTGTTGTTGTTGTTGTTGTTGTTGTTGTTGTTGTTGTTGTTGTTGTTGTTGTTGTTGTGGTTGTTGTTGTTGTTGTTGTTGTTGTTGTTGTTGTTGACGATAAAAGCCACGACACAGAAATGAAACAGAGAATGTCATGACCTCCGTTCTGAACAATTTTGATTCTCTTGAGTAACTTTCGCGGCAAACTACGGTTGCTCCGATCGTTAAAACACAATCATTTGACACAGTGAGGTGACACGTGTCACATGGCATCCCTTGGCATCCCTTGGCATCCCTAGCATAATACCAAGGAAAGACCTTGGTGGTGAAGATGGCGGACATGGCCAAGAGCGCGCTTCGCGCTGCTCCGGCAATCCGGGAGCCACACCACCCACTTCCAATGCGACCAAGCTTCACACCAGCACCAGCAGTCCCTTGGACCCAAGAGCAGTGCAAGGCAAGTGATGTGAACTCTTACGTTGTCTTATCTTGTCTTTCAGAATTCTGAAAGCGACTATTATTGTTCAAGATTTCTTCGAATTGCTGGGAACATTCACTGATCTTGTCCAGCAACTGCGTGCCTGCTCAGCCAACTGATGAGTCACTAGTCTTTTTTATCTGACCCGCCACCGGCATCCCTTTCGAATCAACCGGTTCCAAGCATCACCTGTTGTTTCCAAAGCACGGACCAGTTCTAAAAGCTGTGGTCGATAATGGCTCGGTATAAGCAACAGCTCCTAACCGTGGCCAATCAAAGGAGATGATGGCCTCTTTGATAGCGGTCAGTAGCGGGTAGCATTGGGCGACAAATGGTTGACAAAATGTGACAAGAACATTGCTCCTGATGGTCAATGCTGGCTAACATAGAATTGTCATTGCATATGGTGTCATTCCATGATAAGCCGTGAAGCAGAACTCGCAGCACTAGCATGCTCAACTCTTCTTGACCACTCCAACCAGATGGTAAGCATCATTCAGATCATTCAGCAATTCACCAACCACGAAAACCAGCAATTCCCCAGCACCTGTCATGGGCGTGCAGGGTGGCAAGTTGTATGGCACGTGCTGAGGCGATGCCGGTGCAGCATGCGCCGATTGCGCCCATGCATCGCGCGCCGATGCCTCACGCGCCGATTCATCACCCCCCGATGTCCACCTTCGAGGAAGGGCGGAAGCACGGATCGAAGGATATGCGACCAGCTGGAGGTGATCTACGGATTGGAGTCGAGGAGGAGAAGCTCTTCATCGGAGGGTTGCTGGAACGGTGGACATGCTGGGACCAACGGTGAACGGTGCTGGGACATGATGGTGGACCAACGGTGAAGTCTTTCGTTCTTGGGGCCCCGATGAAGATCATTTGCAGACTTTTCTAATATGGATCAGTGGTGAGATCAGTAGTTTGAGCCTTTTGAATCATTTGCGAAAGGTGGTTTATGGTGGCTAGGACTAAGAATAGTTTATTTACATAATGCAATTGGTAATTGATTAGTTATGGATAGCTAATAATCACTTAATTTAGCCAATAATCGCTCAATGATGTTAATGAAATGGTAATATGGTAGTTCAAAATTGATATTCAGCTTGACTATGAACCTCCAGTTATGGTTCTTCATAGTTGATTTTCTATGAATCGGTATGTTAGCGCTGACCATGAACTACCATGAGTTACCATCAACTACCATGAACTACCACTGATTAGATGTCGGCACAAACCCAAGGTCTGTCGCAAGTAGGAACAATGGTTTGGAAATTCGCCTCCCAGGAGTCATGTCAATAGCTGAATAAGATACTGTAGCTGGTTAAGGACTAGTTGTCGGCAGTAAGCTGTCAACATTTACTGGCTCAATCAACTTAGTACTTGTTCTGATAACCTATCAATTTATATCCACTTGTCTTTGGCATACCTAGTCATGTGTTATTTATTACAAGTTAACGGATTCAAACAACCATAGCCGTCCCCAGCGGAAGTCCCTGAGAAATTCAGGTTGCCTGAAGAAGCCAATGAAGACTTCGTGCTTCTTGGATGACTTGAAAAGGAACATTTCTTGCATAAATTGCTGGGGGAGACTGTTGCTATGATTGTGACTGTCCTTTCTTTTGACCATTCACAACTAGTGGAATCTTGCGGATTTGCGCTTGTCAGTACAGTACGTATTATTTCCCATTCATATTCATTTGGTTGCTGGTTTCAAACATTTTGTAGTTTCCCTTTCATTAGCACATGGTGGGTTGGTTGAATAATATTTTTCGTCATAGGGGTTGCAATCACCAACCAGTCATACATTTGAGACGTTCTTCAAAAGTTAGTTAGACAATATTCTTGCGGCTTTCTGGGTTGGCCTACGTGAGCATGAACATGTGTCACGTGAACCACCGTAAATTTCATAGTTCTTGCATTCGTCGCGTCTGTCAGGTAGATGGTGTACAGTAAACTACAGCAACACTAGGGGACCTTTTGCAACGGACCACATCCTACATAATCGTGCCTGTAAAAAATCCTTGAACATATATTGATCTTGGATATTCACAAGCATTCTTTTAGACATGCAAGTACCGAAGAACATGAAAGTGGACCCAACATTGGCCATAGGTAGGATGTATCACTGGCTATCGCTGGCTATCACTGCCTATCAGTTCAAAATCATTCGGATGATCAACCCCTCGCAGTTCAGTTGGTCACAGGGAAACGGGTCGTCTGTTCGTTCGTTCGCCTTGGCGGTCGTTGCTGAGGTGGGGAATGATGGCGCCTTTCGGCCGGGTGGCGGAAGTGAAGATCCTGCGGAAGAGCAATTCCACGGGCTGTGGCTT
>VSDK01024078.1:91754-94098 GCA_009767595.1 Symbiodinium kawagutii
AATTGTCTCTTCCCACATTTGGGCCTTTCTCAAATTGTGACATGCAACCGGCAATCGAGACCCCGTAGCTTAGACTGAACCATAAATGGTGTGTTTGTACCTCTAAAATTCATGGTTTCGATCCTAGGGATTCCCATTTCAGGATGGTGTGTGGAAGTTGTATATGGATACACCCACCATAATTAGGACCGTGATGGACTCTGAAAAATTGACGAGAGATGTATTCACCTGCTGGAATACGCAGGCACGGGATGTCTATCAACGTTTTTGTGATGGTATGCTTTCTTATTAGAAGCACTGCCTTGGCGGTGGGTGAAAATACCAATGTGTTCAAACTTTGCGAGCAATCCCCATGAAGACTATTTTTTCAGTGGATGAACATCAATCCACTTCTGTTCCGAGTGACATGTTTTGTACCTTCCCTGGTTCCTTTGCTTTTCAGCTCACCATGGCGGCTTGGGCTCAAAATCCACAGCTCCCGTTGTGGAGCCACAAGCGCATCGGAAACAACGAAGTTCGGGTTCCTGTCGATCCTTCACCATGTCCAAAGCCTTTGGAACCTTCGCAGGCTCCGAGGGGAACCGCCTCGCCGTGTGCATTCCACGGTGAACCACGACGACCAAGTGGCGACACAGCTGGTTGCGCCATTTCTTTTGCGAAGCAAGTCATTTGCAACGTGGATTAGCCAGTTAGGTTTACGAGAGGGTAACCACATGGCACTTTTCGGGTGATGGCAAATGACTGTCTCTCAAATGGGAGATGGCCAACCTCTCTGGACTATCACTTTTAATTGCTTGAAGCAAATCCCAAGTTATTTGGCTTCTTGCAAAATCGACCATCTCCCAAGTACTCTCATGACCCTGCGTTTGGCAGCTGATATGTCCCCAGTAGCATAAATGAAATTGGATACCATGATGACAGATGCATCAGTATTGGCATTACACATGCAATTGGAAGAACCTTCCTCCTTTCAAGAGGTTTTACACCACACTCACTACTTGGAGCTGCAAATGAATCACGTGCACCACGATTTTATGAGGACATGAAAACAAATTTTGGCGGTCCTGATGTCTCCCACCGATATCAGCCAATGACTCTCATCACAAGGGGGAAGACAATACATTTCACAGAAACAAACAGATGACGATAGATTGTAAAAGGTCCAAGGTTTTTTTGCGAAGCATCTTCTTGAGACCACTGACTGATTCTAGGCTGATTATCACGTTTGTCGGAGCCTGCATTCATTTGACTTTCCCATTTGTGTGTGGCATTTTCCTGTCCAAGAAAGATAGATAGGTCATAGGTTGATCAGTTTCTCCCAGCAAGTTCTCAACTTCATTCGGATGTTGTCAGCTTCCTAAACTGTGACGTTATTGCAGTCTTCCAATGTGCAGGTGCTTACAGCCGTCACCAGGACTGGGGGAGTGGTGGAGTTCCAACTGACTGCTGTTGGTGTCACCAAATGTTTTGATGGGAGATCCATTGAAATCCACATGAAACCGCCCAAGTTTGGAAGTAAACAAGAACGTGTGAAGTCTTTTTTGTTTGTTGTTTGTATCTTTTGGTGTAAATTTTCGCTTGTAAGCAAGAACGTATTAAGTATTTTTTGTGTCTTTCTGTCTATCATAATCCATTTCTTATGACCACCCTGAAAGATACAATCAATTGAGCTGAGGTATTCTTTGCCATAGATAGAGGGAACATCTTGACCAATCAGTACAAGTGAAACAGAACCGCCAGGCGGGTGTTTGATTTTCGACAAATCTCCTTACAGAATATTTTGGTGTGATGCTATGACTGTAAGGTGATAAAAAGGTTTCTCCTCAGGTTTCTCCTCACCCAAATTGCTTCAAGAGTTGGAGAATCAAAGCCTGGCCTCATCAGAACTCTGGGATGCACATGGACCATGACAGCAGCTTCTCCCATGGAAAACGCAAGCGTTTGAACGTCGTGCGGATGCTCAGGGTCTTCAGCCGGCCGGTGAGGCAATCCAGCTTTCAGGAAAGCGCAGGTTATGATCACTACCAGCGAGGAGAAGTGATCTACATCTTTGGTGACTAGTTTTGGGATAAACATGCAACCTCGTTTCTTGATACGTTTAAGTTTACAGCGTTAACCTCGACGTATTATCGGATTGGACATGTGCAATCACACGGTTTGTTCTTTTGTTTGCAGGTTCATCAGGATCCCTACGGTTTTTATTTGCCAATTGATGTCATCCGGCTATTCTTAGTCATGTCATATCCATGTGAAGCAAGCAGCGTAATGTTTCTGTTTATTCATCGAAATGCAATATGGCTGGCCATGGTCCATGCTGATCAACTATGCTAGCCATGCTAGCAGG
>VSDK01024078.1:94141-139248 GCA_009767595.1 Symbiodinium kawagutii
GAATGTTGAGAATTTTGAAACTGGCAAGCATATTGAATTTTCTCGACCGGAAAGCCACAGGTTCTTTTCTGTTGCGACAGCTGCAATGACTTGTGGTAGGCTCATGGGTAGGGACAAGACCATGTATATTCAGTATGTTTGTCGAGAAATGGGTGGACCCTGGACGCGAGTTGTTTAAGCTAAATGGTCAATAGCTTTGGGCAGGTTGAGGGGTATGGCTACTGATAATACTCTGTGGATTTGCCAGCAATCTTTGGTGTAAAAGGATGAATGTATCGGTGCTATTGCTGGTCTTTGCCGTCCACATTTGCCAGCTGTAAACAGTCATCCATGTTTCGCCTTCCACAGTTTCTACCACAATTACACTCATCCATATTTACCATCCATTTACTTACCATCCATTTGCTGTACCATCCATTTTCTTATAAACATCCATTTACCTTCCACATGTACCATCCATAAGCGTTTGAACATGGTGAACAATTATATATTTACCATTTACCATTCATAATTTATACATTTATCACCTATAGATCCATATATCATATCTTCCATATCAGTCCGCTGCAATCACCGGCTACCACTACCAGGTCGCCATGTTGATCAATGTCTTGGCGCCATGGTTGGTCTTCTGCGGCGTTTTCGCTCCTTGGAGCAGCAAACGCCATATGCGGCCATGGCAAGCAACCACTCGAAAGCTCAATGAGATCCAATAGGGCGAGCTGGGTCAAGCAGTTCACCAACCAATTTCATGGGAGATGACAACCAATAATAATAGGGAAAACAATGGTTAATGATGGGGAATTCGGGGACTAAGGGTTTTGACCCACTGCCATATTCGCCATATTTAGTTGGGATTTTCGAAAGTTTCTAGCCCATCAGCAACCACAAGTTCGTTTTCTTGCTTTACAACAGGGGTCATGATCCAACAGATCCTGTTGAATAATCCAAGAAGCCGCTGGAGAATTGGAGAAGAGTTGCCATACTATCCAGCATGGTTATCATCCTCCATGGGAGGTTCCGGACAGTCTCCACAGAAATCATGCAGGGAAACATACATAATGTTTGCTTAAATGAAATGGTTTGGGTTGCTATATCTTTCGTGGACATCAATGGTGTGCAGTTATAACGTACATGCAAACAGTTGAATGCACAGATGTAACAAACTCCACTGCTGTTGCTGCTTTATTTGACGTGTTTCTCCTAATGCTTTGGCTGCTCTCTGGCACTGTACCTGACCGCGGCTGTGCTGAGCTATTCGTTCTACAGTAATTATATAGTTCCAGATTCCAGATGGTGATGATCTATTCTCTAATTTTTCTCCAAGCTTTTCCAACTTTCCAATGGCTTTCCCAGATTATAGGCTGAATGATAGTTTCAGCCTGTAATCAGCCTATAATCTCATTATAGGCAATTTGTCACATGAGCTAAGGACCTTTGCTACAGATTGCTTTCCCATGATTCTAGCTGCATCCATTGGCCCGCAACCAATAGTGAAGCAACAGAAGAGAAGGCGTCAGCTACCAGGATGAACTACCATCAATCAGCCGTGATTAGTCAAGATATGTCATGATATGTCATGATATATCAACCAGGTATATGTCAATCAATGATATGTCAACCAATCATGTCAAGATATGTCAATCAATCATCATTGACCATCATCAACCAGATACTAGTACCTTGCTGCAGTTTCCCAATATCGCTGATACCTATAGCATGTTTTTTTCCCGCCCTCGTATCATCACACGACCTGCGCAGCTCTCGAAAGCCGCAACAGGAAAGCATTACCAGGATGAAGAAGTTGTTGAAAGCTTTGGTTGTGAATTCTGAATCATAGCGAATTCTTCTGAATCATCATAGCTTACTATACCTGTTGATTCTTACAACAACCGGCTGGTTATACCTTACAGAAGCTGCTGCAGGCGCGTTGCTTGCTGTCCTGGCCCCAGCTGGGCCTCACAGCTGGTAAGGCTGCGATGTCTTTCTACACTCACTACACGAGTCCATTTCTGGCCTGGCTGGTGGTCTTGGGAGGCGCTGGCACATGCTGCTGCTGCGACATGCTGCGGCCAGCGTTTGTGATACCATGGAGAGAGGATGAGCCCGACTCCAGTACTGGGATCCTTCAGAGATGTGCGGAAGACTCTAATTCTCTAAGTCATCGCGAAAAATGAAACAGTACAGCAGTTTGGCAAGTGGGAGCACTCCAAATGGATGGTTTTTCCTCATTTTTTTGGGTGTCATGTGTGACTGAGAGACCCCCCGAGCAGTCACGAGCCGAAACCCATGTGCTCATCTCCTAGTGGCGCTTGCAGGTCTTGCAATGTCTGGACTCGCAGGCGACAGCCCGGAGGGGGAACTTCCTACGGCGATCGCTGCGGAAACAAAATCGTGGTGGTTGGAAATTTCTCGGGAGATTGCATAGAAGATCCAAGATTTCTGGGCCATTATTTAGCAGCATTCATGGCTCTCCAGATAACAAGTGACCATTGATGAAGATCCAGCTCTCAATAAAGTCCCCCACCCTCTATGGTGAGCAACTAATGGTGGTTTATTAAGAACTGGATCTTCCATGACCCGATCGGCATTTGTCGTGACCCTTTGGACTTGGAATCACAGCAACGGCGTTACACGGGTGGCACCTGACACTCCAAATGTGGAAATCAAATTGCCAAAGGATGTTGCACCACTTACCCGTGAGGCGCGAAGCAGTTGCAGAGCTCGCGCCAAAAAAGTTGGGGATGACGATGGGTAGAGATAAAATCATGCTCCCGCTTAGCAAACTTGCCCCTGGATGCATATAAATGATCACATATGCATGCATCCAGGATCAAATGTTCTATATCAATATCATTTTGTGGCTAACAGCATTCGACCATAGTTGTTGGCCAAAGGACGATGTGATTTGTCCAATCCTTGGATATCACCAGTGGCACAAGGCCCAAGCCTCACAACATGCTCTGTGCCAACGCCCAGGCGTCTTGGCTTATCGCACCAAGATGAGGGACAGGGATCCCACCTGGTGCGCCCCTTGAACCATGATGACTGGCTCCCAGCTGCTGAGCGTCACTCGTTTGAACACCCCGTAGTTACTACTAAAACCCATGTCAACATATCGCAACTCATTGCAACAAACGGTAGCTCGTTGTGTGGTCATGTGTTCCTTTGGCCATGGTGAATTAATGATTTGGCTGAAGATAAGCTTTGGAACCCGCAACCAACTCCTCCATGTCTCCTGCGTTACAAACCACCGCCCTGCCCCAGGTACACCTTCGCATGCTTGGCTGCTGGCTTGGCCACCATCTTTGCAACGGCCAGGGCAGGGGTTTGCTGTCCGTGACCAACATGACTCCTCCCAACCCATGGTGCTAACTTCTGTTGCACCCTGTATACTGAAGATAGCAGGCTACCTTATCAGGATAACAATACATACATACTGAATACTTAGTTGCTGGTTGTAAGAGGTCGGGATCATAGCCTATTTTTTATGAACAGCCCCATGAATCACTGAAGGAAGAGTGGATAGAGCTCCTGCTTGATAGAGCAGGTGGAGCCAAACTCTCGTGGATAAATAAGCATGGTGCAGCGTGCGTGATATTCGCAAACAGAAACCTCAAATCACGTTGCAAAGAAACACGATGGTGGCAATGTTTACAGCATCATCGCCCTCAAATCCGGATGCTGTAAACAGTGCCACCACATGCCACGGTATGCCCCTATGCATACGACCAGTCACTGTCATGCGTTTCTTTATATATTGGTTCGTACATCTTAATGTTTCTTATCGAAATTTACAGCTAATCACAGTTGATTATATACGTATGAATTTATATATACAACTTTTGTTGTAAATTATGTATTTGACCGATCACTCAGATAAGAAACATTCTCAAATCAGCGTGAACTGAGAATATGTTTAGTGGTGAACCTTACTAGCTATGCACCAATTGCGGGTAATTCGAGGTCGGCCCCCTGGAACTACTATATAATTCCCAAAACATCATTTGGAGATGCAGGGGTTTCCTCGCATGAAACAGCCAGATTTCTCATCATGAGCAACCCAATTTGCTTGTATTGTAATCCCTTCCTACTATTACTAAACCCCCCCCTAATACAAAAAACCACCTTGTGGGTGCACTTCTGTTTTTTTTTGGCTCTGGCCAATTGTACTTTTAATTGTAGCAATTGAAAAGTAAAAGGAACACCCCATTCCCCAAGCAACCGTTCCCCCCCCTATTATTAAAAACCTCTGGCCTAGGGGATGTTTAATATTAGGGTCCTAAACACCCAAGTGGTTTTTATCATTAGGGTCCTAAATCTAATATTAGGGTCCCCTTCGTGCAGTTGGTCTTTGCAATTTTTGAATAGGTTTCAATAAATAATTTAATAAAGCACACATTAAACGCCAAAATGGTTTTTATCATTAGGGTCCTAAATCTAATATTAGGGTCCCCTTCGTGCAGTTGGTTTTTGCAATTTTTGAATAGGTTTTAATAAATAATTTAATAAAGCAAACATTAAACGCCAAAATGGTTTTTATCATTAGGGTCCTAAATCTAATAGTAGGGTCCCCTTCGTGCAGTTGGTTTTTGCAATTTTTGAATAGGTTTTAATAAATAATTTAATAAAGCAAACATTAAACGCCAAACTGGTTTTTATCATTAGGGTCCTAGATTTAATATTAGGGTCCCCTTTGTGCAGTTGGTTTTTGCAATTTTTGAATAGGTTTTAATAAAGAATTTCATAAAGCAAACATTAAACGCCAAACTGGTTTTTATCATTAGGGTCCTAAATTTAATATTAGGGTACCCTAATATTAAATTCCCCCCTAATATAAAAAACCCCTGGGGGCGCTTAGTATTTGGGGAGCGGGGGGGGGAGGGTTTAGTAATAGGGGGAAGGGATTAGGTTGAATGGCCATCCACCCAGATAGCTTTGAAGAGGCTTACTTAGATGTCAAATTGCTGAATCCGAATCTGATATGATATGTTTAACATTGCTTAACCAGTGCTACTCGATGCTCTTCCCATCATTCCCCACCATCAACCATACCTTCAAACTCAATCATTTCTATTTTTGATCCAGCACGGAACCCAGCTGTTGGGCAGGTTGCTGGAGACATGAACTATTGGTACAACATGCAGCCATACTATGACATCGAGAACATCAACACCTACCCAGCAGCAACTCGACATGTGAGGCAACAACGACAGGATACTGGTTCTTACATGTTGCAGCGATGTGGACATTTGATGTTGGGGCTGATTGCACTACATTCTGTTGCATTCATGTAGCATTGAAGACAACTTTGGGCAGGTTAATAGTCACCAATTTGTACCGCAAGAAATCGTTTTCAGAGTTGGAAATGAAAACATTAGCCATCACAATCGCCAGACTTATCAGAGTCAGTAATCAACTCGATCAGCAACCATTCCGGCCTTCACCAAGATCATCAAGCATCAACGGTCCATGAAGTACCATTCTGGTGACAAAAAGAGCGGAAGAGTCCACCGTGGGCCTCCTCGTCACACCGTGGCTCACCACCCAGCTTTACCTTGAGCCGCTTTCAGATACAATCCTGACACTACAAGAAGCAATATCTATATCTCATACACTCAATGGTTCCTTATTTTTGGTGAATGGTCACAACAAAGCAGTTTTGTCAATCTGTGTTGTCAGTTTTGAACGGCTACCAACCAGCTCTGATTCTGGTAGCAGATCGATGTTTTGCACTGATGGCCCCAAGGCTTCGAACAGTTCAGAAATGGTCAACATGAATCAACCAAAGGCTCATCCCTTGCACCCTGTTTCCCATGCCTTGGAAGTCAAACATCTCCAGAAAGCACCACAGGATGGGATGGCGCCGAACACAGGGCGCTGCCCACTTTGGGCCGGGATCAGCCTTGCAATCGCCAAGGTCAACCCGGGTCGCGAAAAAGGGCAGCAACTGATGGATGCTGGTCGTGTGTACTTCGAAGATGGTACCGGGCTGGGAGACTCAGAAGGGATACGTTGGGATACGTTGGTTGAGGTACCAATGGTACCACTATAGGAATGTGGGGGTAAGATGAGATGCTCTATAGGGGCAGGAGATGTTTTAAGTGGTTTCATTTATTTCCAATCGTACCTGTGGATGAGTATCGAATTGACAAGCCTATATTGAGGATGGGTTAGAACCACCAACCAGGGATGGTTGCAGGGGCTATGACATTTGCAAGGTGCAGGAGATCTCATGGTATAATCAGATCAGTGGATAGTTTCAAAGGGTTTTCTAATAATGAAACGACATATAACGACATAATCATCCCACATTAATCATGACATAATCATGGCCTTGTAGCACATTTGGAAGAGCTGCCGCAGACTTTGGTCTTGAGGCTCGACACCTCGAAATCCATGGCCTTCAGAAACTTGGACAGGCGGGAGGGGTTGCCGGGAGCTTGCCCGGAGGTTGCGGGTGTCGGGTGGCGAAGATTCCGTACGTTGAGGCAGGTTGAGTCCAGGTTGGCAGGAGGCAGGTTGCCGGGGCTGAGGCAGGTTGATGATCCATGAGTTGATCGACATTTTAGTTGATATTTACATCTCTCATTGAAGAACTTGATTTTGAGTTGAGCAATATTCAGCATGTTACCTTCGGATTCAGGTTGAGAATTTGATCATTTGACATTGCAGACCGATGATGTTTTGGCCTAGAGGTTTTCAGCAGTTGTTTTGTTGTAATCCTGGCCTGGGATGATTGTCCAGTCATTTGGCTTCCGCTACCTTCCATCTATGGTGGTCATTCGCAGCACCATGTAGTTTTCCATGGTTTTCCCACAAAAGACGGAGGAGTAGGGTGAAACGGAAACAATTTATCTGAAGTGTCTCATCTGCCAACCTTACTCGGGTAGATTTCAAGTTTTCCCAAGAAGTCAGAAGTGTACAACGACCAGGTGCTTGGGAAGTTTACACCCTGAAAGTTTTACTTAGAACTGGAATCAGAATTCACAACCCTGGTGTTGAAGAACAGGTTGTTCACTGGAACGGTGACTCGTGGACATGCCATGCCGGTCCCTTGCAGGTATTGCGTGGCACCCATTGTCTTTGGTCAGGCCATTCTTGGGCTGAACTCACCTGGATCTATTTTGAGTTGTTTGGTAGAGAAATATGTGGAACAACTGGCTAACGATGTATTTTGAGACGGACGTTTCAAATATTACTATATGGGTGTTTCTCAAATAGGGAGCCCCAAAAATGGTTGGTTTTTACTATTATAAATGGTTAAGATTGGGTGATTTGGGGGGGTCCCCTATTTTGCGAAACCACCATATTGTGTGTGTGCATTTTTGCATTTGCAAGCTGTCAGAGGGCAGAGCCCGCCAACTATATTTTCATGTGTGTCAAATGTATGAAAAATTGAAGGGGGGGATTGATCTTGAGTTAGCTGGCTATTCTGTGCAAATTGCATCAGAACGCTGACGGAGAATTTGGTATCATCAACAATCGTTCCATTCTGCCTCCAAGAATTCCACTCCATCATCACTTTCAATGATGGGAATTCACCTGTTTTTGGAGGGTATGAAGTGCACCAGTCCATCATCGGTGGCACCTGGCGAAGGTTTTCTTGGCTTGCAATGTTTGATATCAATTGATGCCCATTCCGCTGGGAAAAAAAACAATTCGGGCTTATCCGAAACGACTCTCCACCGAGCGACTGTCACACCCTAATTTGCGTAGGTGAGATGACTGTAGCAGGTGGCTCAACGATGGTGTTTCCATGAATGGTTAGGGTACTGCACTTTACTCAGTTCCGAGCTTGAATGAATGATATTGAACAACAGCTTTTGATAGCGGAGCCAATCAGCCAATTATGGGGGGGTTCTTTTGCCCACCCTCCGGATGCAACTGTACACATAGCTTTATGAATATACATAGACATATTATCCTTTCGGCATCAATGTTTGTCGATTATATGTATATGATTGTTTACATGTGCCCAGAAATTCACATTTATACATAAACATACATATATCAATTTTCTACCATGTTTATGTAACTGCATGTAACTGTATCATAGGATCACATTTATATACACTGTAAACACTGACACTAGCATAGATCCATGTATCAACAACCAGAAGTGATCCCCTTTATGATCTATTTGAATTTCTATTTATCCAACTCTGAAACTACCAGATCCATGTATCAACAACCAGAAACCTCCAGCATAGAATCATTCCCTGACTGTGCCGCGCCAGGAACCCTTGGCATCCTATGACTTCTGGGCAGAGCCTTGAATGGAATCAGCTGGATAGAGGAGGAATTGCCTCGTTTCGGAGGGGGTTGCAGGCTGAATCACAACGGAACATGTATACGATGATATGATATGTATAATTATCTATGATACTTGTATGTTTCTATAAGTTCTTATGTATATAGATACAGCTATTTTTATTACAGCATATGTGTTCAAATATGATTGATTATTTATGTATTTGAATTGACCTTGTACATATATGTATTTGTTATGATATTTATGTGTCTACATGTGATGTACATGTTTGTGTTCAATTGACTGCGTATACAGTGCTGTATACACATTGTGTGTTTGGGTAGTCAGTTCCCAACGGTATATATAGCTCATCAGAAGCACAAGCATTTGGCATACATATGCTTGCTGCTACCTTGTGTTGACCCCGGAGGGGATCCAACCAGGGCAAAAACTTGCTACGACAGTTGTCAAGGATATCCCATGAAAATGCACTTTTTAAGGCATAATCACTTCAAGTCACCAGAAACGTGCAACCGGACATGAATTGGGCATCATTGAAATTGTTTGGTTTAAACACCATGCGCAGAGTCAAAACATCCGCAACACTTGACATTCTATGTTGCACCGAGAAGCTGTTGCAGAATTGAAGCGGCAAGGAAGTGTACATGATTGTTATTGTTTGCTATGCTATATTTACAAAGCTGCATCAATGTGCAAAAGGGTGCATGTGAACGTGCACGATGCTTTTATTATTTTGGGGCAATATCGTGCCCCCTATTGGTATAGATTCCATGGTCAGTGGTAGGCGTCCAATGGATCGATGATTGGAATCTCGACATTCACTCAACAGTATGCAGATGCTTTCTTCGACCCAAGCATGACCAAATCACCACCAAAAACCAACCAGAATCATCACCCAACCACCAAAAGCCGCCCAACCATGCACCAAACATCCAAATACCAAGCACTTCCCACCTGTTTCCTCAATGTGGGCAGATCTCAGGTTGGTGTGAACTGCTGCAGCGGCACCACGGCCGATTTCCGTTGCGGTGAGTTGCTGGGCCGAACTTGGGCTGGCTACCCACCAGGGATATCATCAACGGTCGTTGAAGTTGACTGGTTGGTTGGGCTTGGGCCCATTCAGCATTTATAGAGCTGAGTGTTTCAAATCAGTGGGAACACATTTGTGTTTGGCATTTTAGGTTCCTTTCGCATCATGCTTGAGTGGATGGAGTGGCTTGTGGCATGGGCCAGCGATTGACCGGACTGGTTGTTGGTTAAACAATTGTCATATCTTGTTGTGGGGAGCTTCTTGTTGTCGATTGTTGTTGGTGCTCCTCTGGTCAACAGCAGTTTGTCAAGCACGGTTTATCATAAGTTCGAGGGAAAACGTAGACTCATTGCCCCTACACAGCTAAAAAACAGTGGGATGATTCATGATATGGGCTGGCCTTTGTTGTGCCAAATCATGGCAGGCAGATTTGCACACCATGCATACTTCTCGGCTGGGGAGGTGGAAGGAGGCAACGGAGAAGTTGTAGAAAAAGACCTTATAGTTTGATTTGTTCAGCTACGCTTACAGGAACTGTTTCTCTCATTCATTGCCATCACTAGTAATCAGGGTCGACGGTTATCAAATCAAGTTCCGAGATCATTCATCAGAATTATTCGGTTGATGTATCCGTGGGGTATTCCAGATTGCTCCAAATGGCAAAGCGATCTTGGTACCCACGGTTGCCACAGGGATTTGTTGCAAAATGTCCCATCCATGAGGTTTGAATCTCCATCTCTACGCTCATTTGGTAAAATCCGCAGAGAGGGATCACTACGGTTGTGATTACTGAATATTAAAGTATCATCACTAGCAGATGAACTCCAAAGTCTCCAGGAATGCTTGGACAGAGTTCTTTGGCTATGAACTATTTACCGAGTGCAATCAACGAACTAGACCAATTGAACAAGCAGCACAAGCTAGCAGTATACCAACTATCAGTACACCAACTATCAGTATACCAACTATCAGTATACAAACTATCACGAACTATCAGTATACCAACTATCAGACTATCAGTGTACCAACCATCAGTATACCAACCATCAGTGTAGCAACCATCCGTATACCAACCATCAGTACTCTATTCCAATATATCCCAACTATGACCACCCAACTGTACCATCGCAATTTCTCTGCAGCCACTGCCTGAGGTTTGACAATCCAAAAGCCCGCTCCGGTCTCCGCTTGATGCGCCAAATGCCCAGGGCGGGCGGCCTCGTCAGGCCGAGGGTGTTGGCCGTTCATGATCATCATAGGCAAAATTATCATCAATAATGTTGACAATAATCTTTATGGTGGTTTCTCAAAATAGGGGACCCAAAAACTGGTTGGCTTATTACTATAAATGACTAGTAATAGATTAAGGGGTCCCCCTATTTTGAGAAACCACCTTATAGCGGATTATATATTATAGTGCTTAATAGACAATGAGCATTAATCGGGGATAATCACCAGCAATAATGGTTGAATAACTACTATTTGGGGGTTTCTCAGAATTTTGGCTCCCCCCCAATCATCACATATCAACCATTTATAGCAATAGACCATCTATTTTTGCCGTCACCAGTTGATGGTTATGCCACCAGTTGAATATGGCGGAGTATGGGGTGATTTTCATCATTATTATTTTTAACGGTTGTTAGCATTTATTTACCATAGCTACATACTTTGTAGTGAAAAAAAACCAGCATGGAGCACAATCAACACTTACACATACTGTGTAATGCTCCCCCGCCCCCTACCCAAGAGACTTGTTTTTCAGCACGTCAAAAAGAAAGTAGATTGAGGTTTCACTAAGTTCGACTCTGTTTGACTACTTATTTTATAACAAGATTGTCATCATCAGAAAAAAAACATCTTAAGGGGATCAACTGAATGTCTTAAGGGAATGCCTTTGTTGAGGAAACAGCATCTGAACGGATGACAGTGACGCTGAACCAAGGTGAAGATCAACGCCCCTTCTTCCGCTTGGCGGTGCAGCAGGCGGAGGCCAGGGCAGAGGCAAGTGATCCTGTAGGGCCACTGTAGGGTAATTTGATACGGAAGAGTAGGTCCATGTACGTTGTTTTTCTCAACTCACAAATATAGGTGTTTCTCAAAATAGGGGTACCCCCAAATCATCCATTATTGACTATGTATAGTAATAAACCAGCCATTTTGGGGGCTCCCTATTTTGAGAAACCACCATATGATGACAATGTGTATGCTACATTTTTGTTTGTTACACACTGATTTACACTATAAGCTAAGTGAGGCTGGTATGTATCGGCAGAGCACTCGTGGACTTGAGACATTTTTCTACCATTTGCCCTCAGAAAGGCTCATTTGGATCCTGCGGATGTGCGTTTCATTTGAGAATTTGTATTGAGTTGGCCTGGGGTATGGGTAACAAGACTGTAAGAAATCTCGGGTGTTCAGGGAGTATCGCAGGAACAGAACATGCTAGGTCATGAAGAGAGACAAGGATATGTAAAAGTAAAAGTCAATCAGCAGTCGGAGAGGGAATAGTTCACGCAAGCTTCTGCTTGATCATTGCTTAGTTGTGTATATTGATTGGCTTATGAGGGTGCCTTGATTGCCAGGTGGGCAGTATGACGTTGATAAAACCCAACTCCACGGACATTGGTTTATATGGGGAATTCCCCATGAAACCCTGTGACCCTTCTTCAGCTAGAGAAGGGTTGGGTTGCCTGGAAAGTGTTCAACAATCAACTGCAACAATGGGACTCGGATGTCGCGAGCATCAGAAGCAAAACACATTTCCGCGCACTTCGAAGACAAAGTGCTGGACATAGTTTGGAGGATTTGAGCATTCAAAACGGTTGGTGATGTGGTTTCCAGGCTTTTTTGTCACCGTAGACTGTAGGCCATTTGAATACTGCTTTGCCAATTTTGAACGGTAACCTCTGCAATCGCCTCATCATTTGTTACTGAACAAGATCACGTGCATGAAAGAGTAGATCCTCGGGCCTCCACTCCCTTTCTGATTGGATACCCATGCGATCGAGCTTCAAGATTACGAGCCTTGGCATAAGCTGTAAACTTCAAGATGTTAAGAAACCAACGCGAGAAAACATGTGCTGTTGTATATAATGCTCATCAAACTGCGCGAACTATCAAGTCAATGTCTATCCATGTTCATCAAGTAGGAATGATATATGTGCTCGAACATGCTCGAACGTAATTGGTCCAACACAAAAGATGCGGAAACTATGGATAAAATAGCTCCTGACCACAGCGTGAAGCAACTTGACCACGGAGTTCTCTTGGGCTCGCGCTGCGACTAAGGCCGCTTACAACATCAAGGCCAATCACCCGCTCTTCTTCTATTGGATGCAGGATGGGCTCATGCTGATGCCAATGGTGCCTGAGACTGGTGGTGTCCGCAAGCTGAAATGGTTGAAGCGAAGCGATCATCTCCAGAGAGGGACCCCTGTTGTAATCGGATATCTTCATTATGAAGAAACAAAACAACTTATTTTGATTCACGCCACCAGTCCCTCCGAGCTTTTGCAAATACCACACGTTCCCCACATCAGCACATGAGAGTGGGTGGATGTTTCTGAGACGTGTTTCACGACTGTCAGCACTAAGAGGATGACAGGGGACTGGGACAAGCACAATGAAGGAGAAAGGATACATGCTCCCTTGGCTCAAGCCAAGGTTTGTTGATCTTTCCATCTCCTGGTGGCTATCAGCGGGGTCAATGAAGGCCGCACGAATCAAGTAGTGCCCCCAAAGCATATGGGCCAAAAATGACATGTTGAACTAAGACAAGCCATATGGAGGTACCTCTATTGACCTGTGGATAGTATCTAATTGTCGATTATCCGGCGCTTAGGACTTATATACTGTATATATATATAAATATGATATGATATTCTATGTGCATGTTAGTCAGGCAGGTAGCTATATCCACTACTAGTAGATCTCATGGATTTGATTTCACTATATTTGTTTGACTCACCTGACTCACCTAGACCCTGAGACTTGAAGCTTCTGAGTCAATGGCAAATCAACCTTTTCCAGCAGGACCCAGTCGCCGAAGTGATGAAATACCGCAGCGATGGATTCAAGTGACCCTTTCATTGGGTTGGTTGATGGAAATATTGGCTGGAAACCATAGGAAACACTTGTTTCAACATGTTTCAACCACCAATTATGGGGCTATGGGTTTACCATGTTCTTTTCTATAGTTTGCTAAAGTTACAACCACCAATGATACGGTTTTCCTCTAGATTTCCCATGAACCAGTTCTGAGACGCTGTCCCTTGCAAGATCGTCGATGAGTGCTGACTTCAATCCACCCCTCTTTGGATGCCGATTTTCACAAGTACCGACCCTTTCCATATTTGGGTGTTTCTTAAAGTAGGGGACCCCAAACATGGACGATTTATCAACTATAAATGGTTGATATGATAACTGGCGGGTCTCCTATTCTGAGCAAAACCCAGATGAGAGGTGACTCCATGTTGTAAGGGTGCTAAAAAAAAAGACAAAAAACAAAGAAAAACAATGCTCTTTTGGGAGTCAGCGGAAGATGTTCTGTGCGTCGGCTACGGCTATGAACGCAAGTTCCACAGACAAGCAGGGTAAGGTTGTTCTTAGCCGGCTGGGGGGGATTTGCCATAGCATTTTCACACCGCAAAATGTTTGGGATGTTCTTGTGTGATGTTAAGCATAGGCGGGTCACGACAAACACCCATATTACATGATAGTTTCTCAACCTTGGGGAAGACCAACACCTGTATCAGACTTCAAACTACTCACTATCAACTAACCAAGACCCAGCCTTTGGGTTGTAGATGATCAGGTTGCTGTAGCTATGTTCGCACTCCAAATGGATGTGCCTTGAGTTTCCATTCCCGTGAAGCAAATCTCGGCATCACAACTGGTTATGCCCACTGCTGGTGCCAATGGTGGTATCCAACCATTGCTGGCGATGTTTCCAGGTACGCCTTCATTGCCATCGCAACCCATTTCGCCTTCAACCTGCTGTGTGTGGCGGGGGGCCCTGTGGTGAAGGAATGCATTTTCTGACCGGCTATTGCGGCGCCAACAAGGAAGCGATACATATACTTGGATGTGTCATGACATATATACTGTATACATATATACTATATACATATATAATAACATATATATATATAGAGATATATATTCGATTATTCATATAATATATGTCCTCATCCTATATCTTTCTATATTTACATAATATACCTATGGTACATTTAAACCTATATCCATCCATCAAACTTCTCTCATGTGTGCACCTGACACCAGAACCGGTAATGCAAGGCAATGATATGTTTGAATGTATGCATCTAAAAACACCGGTCTATGTAAATGGACGGTGGCTCAATCAGAGCACAAGCAGATTTGAACCGAGGCTGGAGCAGCCTTCGCGTTTGCCAAGATTAGCCATGAGTTCTGAGAACTGCACGACGACTGAGAGTCAGCAGGCGCAAAAAAAAGTTGAGGTTTAGCATGGGAGGGGATGCATAAGTGCCTGGTGTGCCCCAAGGCCAATGTAGGGATAATTGTGGATACCCCCCATCAGATGCACCAGCGCTAGATGGCAATTTCCAAACAGCGACTTTGTGGGTGGCAAGGCACAATGTGATTGATTTGAGTTGTTGAATCCCATTTGCTCGCTCCTTTTCACAGCCATGTGCACAATGCATAGCATCAACAAAACCAAAACATGAGGAGTAAAGCTATGTGCCAAGCAAACAGATGTTCAGAGCCTGCCAGTTTTCATGTGTGTGAGTTTGTTTTTGACAAGCTCGAAAACAAGGTTTGGACACAGAAGCTTTGATCAACGAGTACAGTACCGCACAATTCTAATCGTTTGTGTCATGTTGTTTCAAATAAATTCCTATCTGCAAGTTTGGTGACAGTGATTTATCAGATGTGTTTCTGGCAATGAGACATGTGATAGTTGTTTTCTCACATTTGGATCGACTCAGGCCTGAAAACGCCAGGAGCGGTTCTGCCAAGTCTTTCAAGTGGGCCACGAGTTCTTGTTCTTGACCCGCCCCCATGATCATCCAATTTTCATGACATTGTTGACTTTTTTGTTTACTATCACCCTCCATGAATCCCAATCGATTGCCTGATATTCAAATAACTTGTTGTTTCATGTTATGTACCCTGACTAGCCACATCCAAACACTCTTCTTCGATTCCTTCTAACGGAGTTTCTCGGTGAAATGGCTGGTGCCATGCTGCGCAGCAGTGCTCTTGCACTGCTGATCTTCTTCGCTGATGCGCAATGCCAGTGTGATCGGTATTTGTGCAGGACAATTGCCAGCTCCTGCTTTCCTGATGTTGCAGTCCCTGTCACACATGTGTACAAATCATACATGTACAAATGCATATTTTCATGTAGAAAGAGAGAGAGAGAGAGAGAGAGAGAGAGTGAGAGGGAGAGAGAGAGAGAGAGAGCGCCAACATTATATCTAAAGTAGCCAGATGCTGCCAGTAGCAGATTTTGCAGGAGCGGTGAGAATGAGTACACCTATACCATTGAAGAGATGCCACCGCAAGAAACCATTGAGTGCCCTACTCAGAGCTTGGGTTGCCTGTGAATTGGATTCTCCAGGTCTGCTGCTGATTAGCCGTAGAGTCAGGCACGTACTTGAAGAATCTGCGCAGCTACTTGCTATTGATGGGAAGGAATTTTCACCCAGCTTCAATCCCATGGAATCGCAGGCTCTTGGGCGAAGGAAATGAGCCATTTTCATGAAGCTGATTAAGCTAATGATTCCACCTGGAAGGTGCGTGCTTTTTGCCATCATTAGCCATCCATAAATCAGGGTCCCAAAAGCCATCTCATCACGTGCCTTCAGCCGCAAGCTCCTCGCCGTGCTCAGGTGCATTTTGGCCAACAAGGCCTACAACCCACGGGGCGATTGCAGATATTGTTCCTCCTGTGATGGTACTTTGTGCACGCACCATGGCTGAGGGGCTGGTGACTCGTGGCCACAAGTTTTGAAGGCTGAGCCAGGTACATTCTATGGTTGGCATGCTACTATGGTTTTATAGGCGCGGCAGAGACTGTCTGTAGTTGAGGTAAATTAGACCATGTCGGTGGTGGTTGGCCCCTATGGTTTTATTTGGTCTAATTTACCTCAAAAGTTGATGCTCACCAGCGCAAGCCATCTATGGGCAGCCCCATACAGCCTCGGGCAGACAACCTGCTTGATATCAGCCTCGATTCCTGGGCAGCTGCAGTGTCAAGATTGTCAAGGTTGAATGGTTGGCTGACTAGTGGAGCTGCTTCAATAGAGTTGCCACTTAGTTGATCTGAAATAGTATCCAAGTGTAGCCAAATCAAGCTCAGCTGATGAAGCTGATGCTGCCTGGTCACCCTTGATGATCCAAGCTTTTGGCTCCGTGGTAACAAGTGAAATGTCTGGGGACAGTCTTGCATACCTCTTGATGGACCATATCCTTAGTCTGGCTTTCGGAAGTTCTGTGCGAAAGCAGATTTTGGACCACTCTACAGCACTAAATTTGCGGAGAGCACCAAGAATGGGAGTTGCAACATTATTCAGTAATGGCTTAATTTATACTCCATTGATCAGTATTCATACACAAACCTTGTGAGTATGAATCAATTTAAATGATTTTTTATGGGTTTAATGAATATATGGATGTTTTCCTTGCGTATGTTTGATTGACGAGAGCTGCCAGGAGTACCCCATTCAGAGTGAAGATGTGAAGACTCCATCGCAGCATCCCGAAGGATCACTCCAAAGTAGGGAAAACACCAACAAATTATGCTGGAAGTACACCATGATCAAATATGATATGTGATATTATCCATATTATATATGTGGAGATCAATATTGTTGGGTATATGTATATGTATGATTATGTATGTGTAAATATGCATAGCAACTTAGATACCCAGATCTAAATGTTATGTATAGAATGTATGATAGTTTGTTCCAGTTTATGGATACAGATGGAGCGCCGCACTGGCACTCGGAGCCCAGGTGTAATATCTCCGCCTCCTGCGAATCGTGGCTCGGCGGCCATGCCCACGCCGCCCAACAGTTGCGTTTGACCACGGGAGTGACCATGGGGAGTGACCGTGGGGGCGACCAAGGGAGCAACCATGGGGCTGACTATGGGGCTGACCAGGTAATCATCATTCATTACAGACGATTTTAAGATGACGGTATTACAATGGAACGAGGTACCATATGATTGTCCAACAATGATAATTGATAGCATCAATACCAATCATAATTGATGATTATTCATGATCAGGTTGATAATAGGCTGATAGCCTTAAACATCCTTAAACGAAAAGCATGTCTTGCTTGTGATGCATTCAGAATGCGTCATTTGATCTTGGAAGCATTGACGAACGTTGTCAACAATCGAACCGCATGTGCTCATTCCATCCAATAAGATACATAGATATAGAATCCATTAAATACTCGCATATGGGTAAACATTGGGTTACCCCAGATGTCATCCATCCCGCTATAAAGACTAGTTTGGCGCATCACCAACAAATGATATCCCAATACTCACCAGTGGACATCCTTATAGCAAGTCACAGGCAGCTGATCGCCCCCAGTGACATCTCTTGCCCTGGCTGGTGACGTTTCACTTCGTGATGCGTGGGCACGATGGTTGTCCCCATCACCAGGTTCCTGCCCAGAGCTGCAGCCGTGGTGTGTTTTGCCCTCGGTTTGCTACTGCTGGTGATCACAGTGACCTGAGGGATCGGGGGTGGACAGGTGAGATGGATCAGGGTACTGTGAAGCGCTTCATTGTGATATGGACAATGCTTATGGGCCATTATGATATTTTCTATAGATATGATGTAGAAAAAGTAAAGGGTCATCATTATATATAATCATCATACACTGGAACCAACATATGATACCTCATTGGTCATATCATTCTAATATCGCGAATCATCGTCATGCAATCAGTGCTTTCAAATACGTAATCCCAACAAAAATGGCTCGATATCGGATTTTGCCGAATGGATATCAATCTGGAACGGTGCCATGTTGGGGGAGTCCTGGTGAACAGATTTCTATGCAAAGATATTGGTTGAGTCCGTTGAGTCCCACGAATCATGGTGCTCAAGTCTGGATCAAGTTCGGGCTCTTCAAGGTTGGCAAGCTTTGAGCACTTCAACAATGAGTTGGTCGCTTCACAAGCAGTGTAGCCTAGAGTCACCACCTTGTGAAAAGGTAACCCTTCAAACGGCATCTTGGAGGTTTGTACGGTTGGTGCGGTAGGTGTTGTCGTTGCTCTTTGTTGGTGGCACTGGTTGTGCTGACCTTTGGGGAGGTACGATCCGCCTGGAAATGGGCCCACCTGACCGTTCTGGTCCGTGTACCTTGGAGTGTGGCGGCTGATGGGAGAGGTTGAACCATTGACCTGACATTGTGAGCAACTTTTTTTCCACAAGCCTACGGGGTACAAAGCTGTTGGCATCGGAATCAGAGGTTTCCCCGGCATTTCAAAAGCATTATCAAGCAGTGATAGTGTTCTGTTGGGGAACAGCGTTTCTTTTTGTTGAGCGTAAAATGTGTGGAGACAGCAGTGCAAATGGCTTCTTTTCGAGCTATGGCTATGGTCAATGCTTGTGATAGCTCGTGATTCTTGATCATCAAGAAATGTCCACGACCAGCTAGTTCATAATCCTGCAGCTGCCACCAGTGTCCCTGAAAACCAATGATGGGTCGCTTATGCAGAACAACTATAGGTTTTTAGCAGTATAGAGTCCCACAGATTAGAAGCTGACGGTGGTTCTTTTTTGTATTATCAAACCCGAACAGTTGAGGGTAATGCCAGGAGTGATTCAGAGATATTGAGAGCGGCTAGACAATGGTCAATTACTTCGAAGATCCTTTGAGAATGGCTGGTAACAGATGTAAGCTCCGGTGCCACTAGTCATGCCTTCGTTTTGTGCTCACTGGCCGATTGTTTCTTTCTTTGCAATGGACACGCCCCACAATATTGGTTCTTGACATGTAACCAGATATTTATCGGGTTCATTGTTGGGACAAACCCACTGATACTGTTGAGGTGAGTGTAGAGGTACTCGTACGGGCTGCAGCTACACTTGCCAACAATATCGATATATAGCTCGGGTATAGGTAGCTGAATAACCTTGCCACTGTTCTCACGACTTTCAGGGATGCCATCGGAAAGCATTGCACCGCTATGCCACGTGTAAAGAAGTTAATATAAAAATAAAGTCCTTAATTACTGATCATCAATCATGATTGAAACATTATCAACCATAATCATCAACCATGATCATCAACCATGATCATCAACCATGATCATCAACCATGATCATTCTGATAATGATAATCATGATCATGAACCATGATAAACCAAGCAGTACTAGGCCTTGAGCCTATCATTGTCCCATCTTTTCCCATGTCCTCATTGCCAGCAGTGGTCGCAAGGTACGCCCTGACGAGCTGCCTGAAAACCAGGCGAAGCCCGAAGTCCCACTGACGCTGGGCGAGTGGGGGCGGATCCTGGGGAGGGCCGTCACCGTCATCCCAGGGGATACCATGGCTTGGGACACCATGGGGCTTGGTATCAGCCATGGTATCCCCAGGCTTTGACTGTCCATCATGGAGGATATGGCAGATTACAGGGATATCATTGGTATCATCGCCGATTTGAATCCACCACATTAATAGGGATAGCCGAAAGCTTTTTTCTCAAATTTCAACCAATCACGTGTTCTTCCGATGGTTACCGAATCCGTTGCCATGTGGCTTGGGAAACCAGCTTGGATGTTGGTGTACAATGGCCCTGAGGACAGCGGTATGTAGAACCCATAGGTGTAAGCGTCCCATCGAGCTTGGAAATGACGAGCTCTGTTGAGTATAGAGGGTCTACACTCTGGCAAACTAACCTAGCAATGGAAAATCACCATGTTTTATAGAGAAACCCTGGGAAACCATTGATAATTGTTGGATTTTCCATTGCTATGTTAGTTTACCAGAGGGTATGTGGTATGCCAGTTTGGGTTGGATCTAGTGAGACAGAGAAGATGATTCGTCTAGCTGGTTGTGTAAAACTGTAGACCAGTAGTCAGCTGCCGATGGTTGACGCAGCAAGGGGAAGAAGTGGCCTGGGGAAAGTATTCACAAGATCAACAACAGTTGGAGAAATAATCCTGGGATTTTGAGAGTGCTCCCTTGATGCAGGTGTGCATGTTGTTTGGCAATTTGAGGTGGCTCACACACAACCCTATTGGAAGGCAAGGTGCTTCACCAACCATAAATTGGTTTTCTATGCTTACCCTGTTGCTGTAGTTTTCTTTTTCAAATCCACATGGCTGCCCTACTTACTTCTTTTCGGGCCGTGGATTCCCTCCACCAAGAAAACCATGGCTCACCAAAGTGAAGGTACTGGAGATTACTGGCATGGCGAAACAAGCACCATGGCTTCATGTTGTAGTCTCTCATGGAAAATCCTAGGAATTCCGCTGCTACCCATGTTGGATTCAGCCATCTCGTCACTTGAAGTGGACAGCAGAATCGAAGGCACTATAGCCTATAGCCATCCATTTGGTAACGGTATGATAGTATTGTCAACCATGTACTGGTTTACTCCATACTTACTTCATTTTTCCAGTATAGGATTGACAATCATCAAAGCATCATTGCAAGTACTTGTACCATTTCGCTGCAACCAGCCATCCCATACCACCCCTGATTCACAGTTGCACACAATGCGCCGTTGTGACACACGACGCATGCACCCCCACGTCCTCTGAGGAAAGTCTGGGAACGAAATCCGCGGGCCCGGAGCCTCAGAGGGCCCTTGTCGCCACATGAAACACAGCAGGAGATGACTGGAGATGACTCAGCATGGGGACGGTGGTTTTTGAGGTATGGAGGATTATATGATATGTTGCGTAAATATATATATATATATATATATTGTGTATATTTAGATATATATATATATATATATATCAACTTCTTTCATTTTACATATATATATATATATTTCTTGTTATTTACAAATATGTATCTATTTATTTTTATGTATAAATATATATATATATATACAAATATATATATATATATATATATTTGTATCTCCGATTCAAGCAACTAGATTATCTTGCTGGTGCTGGATGTTTGTGCGTTAGAGCATGGAGCTGCATGGTCCAAATTGTGGCTAGGTCCTGTTTTTTGTGCAGTCTGATGGGTTGGTCAGTCGTGCACCTCCAGACATTTCTCTTGGATGTTTAGGGGCTGGCCTTATTATGCCAAGATGTTCCCTGAGGAGAGTCCATACATTGAAACTTGAAAGGCCCCATTTCGGATGGTTCGGTGATATATGGTGATACTCTGCCTTTGTTTTTCAACTCAGGGAATGACACAACTTGACCTTTCAGCCGTGGCTTCCTCTTCAGATCGCTGTTTTCCTTCCCTGTGCTGGAGCTGTGCTGGCCTCGGTCTGTGGGGAAAAGGAGCTGTCCTGACGTCAAGATGCAGGCAGCAACGCAATATTCTCTTTTGCTGGTGTGGATAGCCACAATCAAGCCACAATCAAACTAGCTTTGCACCCCCCAAAACACAACGCCGCTGTGCGGACTACGACGAATAGAAGCAGTCATCACAGCCTCGAAACCAGCTAGTCTCATCACTGGAAAGATAGCACTCCAATGTTCATTGCATCATCCGTGACTTGTGCGTTTTGTTCAAAGGCGGCACTAGAGATGAGGTCATCAGAAGCGCAGGAGGCAAAAACCGAAGCTCCTGAGGCGCTCTTTCTGGTGGTGGGCATCCTGGTTTGGATGTCCCCTGACTTGATCAACCAGGCCGAGGCACGGAGAGCTGCTTGGGAAACCACGTTGAGCAGTTGACTGCTGGGAGCAGTTGTTGCCAGGGAACAGGGAGTGAACATTTTGACTCATTGCTCTAGAATGTCGCTTAGTTGTGGATGTCATGTTGGGTCCTAGATAATAACCCCCCCTCTTTCAAATCCCCCTAAGTAGAGTTGGAGAAAGTTATTTTGGGGTGAAGATTGTTTTAAAAGGACAAATAACTAATCCAATTGGTAGGAAATCCAGAATCTGCTTTAGTATTGCTAAATGAATTGCCCAATTGCTAAGGATATGTTTCCACCAAATTTGGTTACCCCAAATTTGTGGGCATACTTTATTCAGGGGTTATTATTGCAAACGGGCAAATGGGCGTACTTTACTGAGGGGGGATTTTGTGAAGATTTCAACATTAACACGTTTGTGGCATGCAAATTTTGATCACTTCGTGAGGTCTGTAGACCTTGGTGCTGCTTCCCTAAGAATGCATATAGCATCATATAGCCATTTGGAGCACTTTTGGCTTGCACATGGGTGATACCTCCTAGTTATTGCCAGTTGGCCCATAATCCATGTAGCAATAGCTGGTAGTTATCCTAGTCAGTTTTGGTTTTACTCAGCCGACTTCGGGGACCGAAAGGTATGGTTTCTTGTAGAATTCATGGAATAGTAAACCGACAGTCTGATTAATTCAATTGCGAAACCAACATTTTGGTGAGATGACTATAGTCTATATGTCCTCTCCCTAACAATCGTTGAGAACACGTTCAGCCAGTTGTGGGTCAAAGCCTCCTCAGCTGAGAGACCTCAAACTTGGCCCTTTCAGACACCCTTGGGATGTGAATTTCAGCTGTTGAACTCCCAAAGGGATTTTTTTCCCTAATCCAAATGATTGATTTGGTTTGACACAAAAGTAGACAGTTTCGTCAAGTCATTGCGCATCACGTGGATGGTTCCCTGGGTTGTGTTTTCAATCAATTCAACATCCCTGGCTTGACTGACCTGCAAAATCCCGGTGGAGTTTGACAGATCAATCCCTTCCACCACAGAGACTCCATGTTGGAGCCTCAAACATACAGATCTCCACATCTCCCAGATCTGAATGACACAACGGTTTCCAACAGGCGCCGCAGTCCTTCCACCACCCAATTGATGGGGTGCCATTGGGGCGTGCCCATGATGCGTGGATCATGCCAATAGATCAATCCTGGAAACCCCAAGGTGTAACGTGTACAACTATATATTCTTATGTAATACTTCTATATCATCAATAGTCATTTATAGTAATAAACCAAGCATTTTTTGGGGTCCCCTATTTTGAGAAACCACCATATCTACACACATATCTACAAAATGTCTACTACATCCATGTAAAACTGAATCCAATAAACTTATCATGTTCTTTACACCGCCAGAGTTTTTATGTATAATTAATACATATTTGCGTTGTTATGTTGCTAGAGGCTTGGCTTTTCTTGAAAGAGGGCATCCCCAAATCATTGCCAACTTAACAGTCGGCCACCTGAACAGTAAAAGCATGGTTTTCAGGTAGGTGCATTGAAGCAAGCAACTATACCAACAAGCGGAATCCAAAGCACCACTTTGTAGCGCCTATCTTTCAAGTTCAGGATCTGCTGTCACATCTGAACTACATAAGTTGATTCTATGTCTTAATACATTTAACACATCTTAACTATATCCAAACTATTGAAGTATCTTTTCTTAACTTATACATGAGATGTTTTTGTGCCCGTTGGATACCCATTTGTAGGATCATTTGCATTGGCCAAGGAAGCTGTGGAGTTGGGAGTTCCCTTGAAGTCATCTACGGTTCCATGTTGAACAACATTTCATTCGTCCATAGATTTACCAGCAAGAGTTGCAATGTATTTATCTGACGGATAAACCATGGTATGTATACACCTATATATATACATATCATGTATATATATATATATATACTCATTTGTTATCATCTCAATTATATACAATCAATGTATATAGAAATAAACATATACAATATATACAGTATACACGCACACTTATACATACCAACAATAGCTGGCAAGGCTTCCGTCAGCTTGTGCTTTCCGCCAGGGCGCAGCATAGCGCTGAAGTTGGATCAGCTCCGGGGACGGCGGCGGGACAGCGTTTTGCAGATGTTCATTCGTATCGATGGGTCGTGATCGGCAACCACCATTTTTAGTGAGATGGCTATGGGTCAAGGCTTTAACCAACCAACTAATGGTTAATAGTAGCTGGTTAATGGTTAATAATAGGGGATGATAACCAACAATAGTAGGGGATATATGCCAACTATATGGCTATGGGTCAATATTAACCAACAAGAATGGCTTATAGTGACCAACCAAATCATAGGGAAAACGAGCTGGTTAATGATGGGGAACCAGGGGGACTAATGGTTTTGACCCACTGCCAGACTATGATTGATGAAAAGGATGATCCATTGGTTAAACATGATTTAACAACTATATGTTTGATATCACTAGTGTTGGAAATAAGTACTGTATATAAGTATATAACATTGCTTGATGATTTACTGATCATCACAAATTTACTGACTAGTGCTCATAAATCATAATGATTCACAATAGGAATGATGGCCGACAGGACTTGGTATGTTTTTTTTTCAATATTGCTTGACACTTACTACTAGTGATTTCTAGTTGGCAAATCATTGGGGCAGTCAGCAACCTCTTGGGCGTTGTCATGCGTTGTCCATGAAACGGTAGCTTCCCAACAGTGCAAATTGTCACAACAATGGGATGGTTGTGAACATCGGACGAAGGCAAAGCTGCTGTTCCGGTTTCACTACGCCGAAATCGGCGCCAAGACGGCCATGGCTGCTGAGCAAATGCCACGGCCGCTGCTGGTAGTGGTGGCAAGGGGGGTTTGCTTGGTTGGCTTTGGGACCACAAATTGACATCCGTTCCGAGGGATACGGTGGCCGTGGATGAAGGTGGGTGGAATCCCCCAGCATTCTCCGAAAGACAGGATGGTTTGTTAACATCAACTTACCTGAGAGTGCTGGCAAAGTGCAGATCAATCGATATAGCTCGGCTGTGGTTGTGTCCGTTGCTTTTGTAGTTGTCGTCGTTATGGTCATCACCGTCACCGTCACCGTCATCGTCGTGGTTGTTGTTGTTGTTGTTGTTGTTGTTGTTGTTGCTGTTGTCACGTTTGAATACATTCCACTGCTCAGTTGCAATCCCTTGCGCTTTCGGATGATGGTGCACGTTGCGCATGTCTGCAGTGTTTGTAGTTTCTAATTTGAACTGTGCAGCACCTGGTGGCCGTGTGCTCCGGATTCCGCCGGCGCAATGGCAGGCGAGCCTGTGATGGGGTAATGTTGGTGTCTAGGAAATGTGTTCAAGATTTTCAAGTGTGAATTGCGGCCACCAAGAACAGCTCGGATGTACTTGAAAGTTGTATATTGACAAATTGCTCATAGGTGTCAAGTATATGACTGATGGATATTCATGGTTTCATGATGGTCACCTGGTAAGTTGTTTGTCTAAGGTTGAATTGGTGAATAGGATCCACGGAGGGGCCTTTTGCATAGGGAATTTTCAGGATGGTGAGGAGTCAGCAGACTTGCAGTGAGAAATGGAAGCACCTTGCAATATCAGCATTGGAAATCCGAATGGCGCTGCGTGCATGGTAGATGCCTCCGGGTTAATACCGAACATCCCCAACTTTGTAACAGTGATTACCGCAAAACAATTCTGGATGTGTTGTTTCAAGGTATGGATCGGTCTTAACCCCCAGCAGTGCTCATAGCTCTCTGTGATCTTTGGTCGGTCCAAGACTGCCGTCAAGATTTCTTGAAACATTTTGAAGCCATGGTTTCCGATCCTTTTTCTCCAGGGTTTCTTGTGTTGTGTTCCCTCGTTTTGTTTGTTTGATTTATATACTTGAGAAGAAATTGATGAATATGTGCGTGAAAGATTAACTCGAGAGATGGCTTTTGTGGAGTGTGCTCCATGAAATTTCATGAGAAGGTTTTGATACAGCATTTGCTGCAGAGAGAGAGAGAGAGAGAGTGAACATATTCTCCAACAAAATGCTGTTTGGACACTCTTCACTGGTGTATACACGTAGATGTTTATATACAGTATATACATATGTATACAGATTAAACATGCATAGCGACTCCCAGCACTTACAACAACCAGCGGTTGAATGTGGTTATCCCATGTGTTGCAGGGCCATGTTACCAGTTTCATTTGCTTGTTACATCCACTTGATTTCCTGGTCGTATGGTAATCCTTTTGTGTTTTACCTGTTTGCTCGTTGTTGGGGTGTGTGAGTCTCAGGGCATGGATGGTTGTCTTGTTTGACAATGACTGCAGCAAGACAAGTCATTGCATTGGTTTCCCATCCATGTATCACATGATTATTTAGTTACATTTCTATTTTGACATGTGTATGTATATATGCATGTATGTATCTAGGTATTTCTATGCTTACACTGACCCACACATTCAAGTTTGTACATGTAATGTACTGAATTTACAAACATGTGAATGACCATCCCGGGACATGCTATATGCCTACACGCACATGCATGGACATACTTTATGGTACTTGATTGTATTCATTGTGCACAACATATATGCATGCAAATATTGTGTAAACATGAATCTGATAATAGAAGCATGCACATAAAGCCGTGTATTATGCATACTGCATACAGGTTTGTTTAAGACATATGTTTCTCTATATCCCTTCACCCATCTATCGATCCATCCATTACAGTAATCCGTTTGTCCGTCCATCCATCTATGTATTTGCATATCCATCTAGCTATCCATTGATCTATCTATTTTTCTATCCATCCATCCATCCACCCACCCACCCACCCATCCATCCATCCATCCATCCATCCATCCATCCATCCACCCACCCATCAATCCATATCCATCCACAGCCATCCACCCATCCATCCACCCATCCATCCAGCCATCCAGCCATCCAGCCATCCAGCCATCCGACCAGCGATCGATCGATCGATCGCGATCGATCGATGGATGGATCGATGGATCGATGGATCGATCAATCAACCAACCAATCAATCAATCGATCGATCGATCAATCAATCAATCAATCAATCAATCAATCAATCAATCAATCAATCTCTTTATTTTTGTATCTATCCATCCATCGATCCATCCAAACATGCATCCATCCATCTATTATTCTACCTATCCATCTATCATTTGATCTATCTATCATTTGATCTGCGCATCGATCGATCTATCTATCAATCCATCGACATAATATGTATACATTCCTTCATCGGATTCTAAGGGTCTAGTCTATACATACACATATATACAAATCTATCTATATGTCGATTTGATTCCAATACCCTTCTTGAACACGTGCCCGCACTCACCAATCCCTGGCGGCTCCGGGCCACTGCTCGTCAGCCAGGCGTTGGCTCTAGATCTGAACTGCTGAACTTGTTGGGCGATGTGAAAGCCCGCGTCCAGGTGCAGGGGCGGCTGGGGCGGCGAAACGACGTCGCATCGTTTCGCGACGCGAAACGTTGAGTTTGCCTCGCCTCACGGGTACGGCACGGGAGTCTTAGAGGTTTGTTTCTGATGTTTGTTTGACTTATTTTCCTATGTGGTTTATATAGTGGTTGATTGGTGGGTATATTCTCATGTCATAAGGTTTACAAGTTGATTGGTTGGTTCCTGTATGAACATGGGCACTTCCTGGGCCCTAAGGTGCCAGAAATTAGCATCAACCATTCTGGGGTCATTGAGCGAGTCACAGCTTTGTGCAATCATTCCAACAACAAGCCCAAGATTCACTAGCACGATCGTTGTCATTTGATTGTCCAAGTGTTGCACAGGCCTTTCAATGTATTGGAGAGAATGGCTAATCATACATGGTACATGAGTGGCATTCACTGTGATTATGTACTGCAAGACACTACCAGACTGACATGTTGCAAAGCTGGATGAAATGGTCAACTCTGGGAGGATAAGATTGGCATTGTCGACTTTCCAATGCCAGGAACCTCGGAGCTTGGCTGACCTCTGAAAGCATCAACAACGAGAGGTACATAATCTGTTGTGTTTCTGCATGTATAGTTTTTAGACATCAGAATGTGGTGATGAACAGTGCAGATAGATATAGTGGCTTCTTTTGTTGCGCAGTTCGCCCTGAAATCTGTGCGTTTGACACTGGGCTTTGGCGGCTCAGTTGGTACAGTGGTATAGACCTGTTTGAACCACTGGCTTTGTCAAGTACGGTGGTCGCGAAATCCACTGGAAGAGGAATGGTCCATCGAGTCGATGAGTGCTGCAACCACTTCCCCTTGAGTCCTCGGATCCAATCGGCTTGACCCAATCTGTAGGTCTTAGCCACTCAATGAGGCCGGCTTCGATGTCATGAGGGGGATCAGCAGCGACAATCTGAGGCCACAGTTCATCCTCATCGGAAAGCAGTCAGTGGGTAAGAGCCGCTTAATCGAGGCGCCAGATCGATGACGGGCTGATGGTGATCGGATGGCAAGATTCTGTTGGTATTGTGGTATTTTGATGGTTGAACATTGGTGCATTTTTGGAGGTTAATCATGGTTGATGATGGTTGAAAAATGGTTTATAACCGTGGCAAATGGTATGGTTGATAAGGGCTAATGGACAATGGTTGATAACTGACAATGATGGTTACACACCGGACGTTATTGGACCATAGCCTGTCATGGCATGTTGAAGGGCAATGCGAACAAATGTTAGTCAGAAGGTAAAGTCAATGAGCGAATGTACCCCCGCATCAGGAGTTAGCCACTACAGGGCTGATGCTTGGTCGAAGAATGAGCGGCGAACTATCATTCGTTTGATGTACTTTTGACCTCATAATCTCCCAAATCTCTTTGGGTCAGGGATTTGACCTTAGAGTATTTGACCATGGCTTGCTGCATTGTCGCCGGTTCTTTTGGTGTGTTGTAAGCAGACCTCAATGGTGGAAATTCAAGTACCAAGGCATGAAGCTATCCATATTTTTATTCATTCAGTGTACATTCAAATATGATGGCACGGCATCATTGTCCTTTATCCTGAGTGGAATCAGAAACTGCAAGTCCATGCTTGAGAATCCCACCCACTGAAAACAGACTATGTAAACTGCAGACATTTGTGGACATTTCGTAGTTTCTGAAAATATGGGTACCCTCATCCACTATCATCCACTAACCATTTATATTAGTGAATTCCACCAACCATTTATATTAATTCCAAGCATAACCTGAGGGGGTCCCCAGTTCCTGGCACCGCTCCAGGCCTTGGCAGGAGAGACCTTCAACTTCATCTCTGGAACCTTAGGAGCCGGGGAGCAGCCGCTGGTAAGAGAAGTCTCACGATTTGGAATGCACCCAGAGTATGGGGTCTGAGCTTCTGAGCAGCTTGCAGTGACTGGTGTTTTCCAACGTTTTGACGTGTTTCTGGGTCGCAAGACCCAGCATCATCAACCAGTTTTAATTTGATATGTTTTGGGGTTGGAGACCCACCACGGTTGCATTGTTGGGAGCAATTTTCTCCGAATCTCTGAGATCTGGGATCGCGCCTGCACAATGATTGAATTCAGTATGTTTATTGGTACTGGTTCGTGAAAGATGCTGCGGAAATGTCAGCAGGATGATTTTTCGCATGCTCAGCCATGAGAATGGAAGGCTTATGATGGCTTATGTTTAGTTTGCATTGCTGAAAAGACAAGACACACAAATGCCCGCACAATTGCTAGCCCCTGTGATTAACAATTATGAACCATCGTGAATCAGCTTGCTAACCACAATCAAGCATGATTCACCGCGATCAACCGGTGTTGAGCTGAATTAATGATATTAAGTTGTGCAAAAGATCAAAGGAGTTGGGAGCGTACATGAAGCACTTCAGAGAAAAGCGTCGGGACTGGTCACGTGTTTGGTTAATAAAGCCTGCACATATTCACCTACACGTAGATCTCAATATCCAATAATTATGCAGATAGATAGATAGATAGATAGGCAGATAAGCAGATAGACAGATTGACAGATTGACAGATAGATAGACAGAGAGATAGACAGAGAGATAGAGAGATAGAGAGATAGAGAGATAGAGAGATAGAGAGATAGACAGATAGACAGATAGACAGATTGACAGATAGACAGATTGACAGATAGACAGATAGACAGATAGACAGATAGATAGACAGATAGACAGATCAACAGATAGACAGATAGACAGATAGACAGATAGATAGACAGATAGACAGATCAACAGATAGACAGATAGACAGATAGACAGATAGATAGATAGATAGATAGATAGATAGATAGATATTGTAAGCATGTACTTATGATTGTATATATTGGGTTTATTGTGGGAGCCCGTCTCTACCATTCAGAGTTAGCATTTCTCACCACAGCTACTGTTCGTCTCAAGATTGGAGTCTCACTCAACCATTGTAATTGTTTGCCGCTCGGGTTATAACTGGCACATAACCTTCGTTATAGATCCTACAAGGTCGCCCAACTGAACTCTGCCTGCAACCATGGTCAGTTACCAGTTACAATCTCTGGGCAAGATCCGTGTGTCGGGCCAGTACCTTAAAGGATGTGACAGAGGTCTCAGCTTCCCATGCCGTGGTCACCAGGAAGCCGGAGACCAACCATTTTGGAGTTCCGCAACGTGGTGGGCTCGAAGAACTCCAGATGGCCCGGGGGCCGGAAAGGGGTCCGTTGCCACGGAGGGCTTGGGGGAAGGCCACCCTCGTGTGCAAGGATAAGTCCCTACACAAATCTGACGAGCTGGTGATTTTTCCTTGCACAATCAATCTGACTAGTAGATAGATCACTAGCTGGTGATTTATCCCAAATATTGGTGTTCGATCAATGTGGATCTAACATTTTGGAAGGGTCCATCCTACAACGACAGAGTTCGGACATTGGTTGAGGACATATCGAGAAGGACGAAACCCACTCACCCGCATGTGACTGACCTCAGTGGAGATGGGAGCACACCCAAAAATGGTGCAATGAGCAACAATTTTTGAGAATAATTTCAAAATATATGGCACACAAGCAGCGACAATGGGCACATGATATGGATATGTTGGATATAGATTATATAGCCAATGTTCGAGGCCATGGCTGCCCTGGGGTCAGTGATTTGTGCTAGGCAGTAGCCCAGCATTAGCCACCCCACCAGCAACAAGAGCTCCAAGCTCATGTACTTTTGAACACAATATGCATGCTTAAAGCGCTGCGTGATCTTGAATAGTGGTTCATTAAGCCTGATCAAAACCAAGATTAGGATGGATGAGTAGAGAGATTAGGAGAGAGATTGGGTGGTTCATGGATGTTAGTGGTCATGAATCAATATCAAATGGGAACCATCAGAGAGTCTTCCCTTGAAGGACTCCAACATGTCAAGCCACGGCTATACCACCATGGGCTCCCTGGCGTCAGGTTCGTGCGGGATAGACAGACGGGCCATTGGAACGAACACGAGGTGAGTAAGGTGATGCAACTGGCCCGGGAACCCAGTCTCGTGCGTTGTCGAACCGAAGGTTGGGAGATCCAGCTATCGTATGATTTGGCGGGAAAAATCCAGGACAAAGACTTATGCAACCATCATTTGTATTGGTTTCCTGTTATTTTTCCTGTATCCCCTTTGTTTGAGGCTATCATCAATAAGCCTCTTTGATGGTAACTCACTAGCTCACGAGCTTGAAATGGGTGGTGGTGTCTTTATAAGGATACTGCCACCAACTATAGGTGGTTGGGAACATACGGAAATTCAAAGCTTGCCTGCTTAAGTAGAGAGCCAGCCGCCAATGACCTTTCCTGAGAGTTGATGATTGTTACAGGGCCTTACCAAGCTTTTGGAGGGATGGAAAGTAAGGCGGAGACTTTCATCCCCACACAAGGACCCTTAAACTCCCAAAAAACAGTTAATTAGTAGAAGTAGCGTAGTTCCTTCACCGCTTTTGCAGTTGGCATTTGTAGCATTCCAGCAGGGTGTGGAGACATCACACCGTCCCAAATGAGGCTTGGGACGGGGTCCCTTTCTAGTGGTGACTCCACGCCTCCGCTTGGTCTAGTATGAACATAGCTTCGGGAAACCACGAAGGTTTGACAGAAGGTGTTTGGGAATGCACAGAAGCATAATGAATATATATATATATATATACATACTTATGAGGCGATTTATCCGTTTGTCGCCTTGTCGCAGAAATTAGGTTCTTCATAGGCTCTCACTAGAAGCTTTTTACGGAACATTGGTTGCCAAGGTGGTTCGGATTTCCGTTACTTGTAGAATGTTGCTTACGGAGTTTGGCAGTACAGCAACCATGAAGCTCTATTTATTCAAATTTGTACTATGTACATTGCTGAGTCCCACCTTTGGAAGTATCATTGTTATCTAACATCATTAAAGATGACCTTTCTTAAGCATGATAAGATTTCTTAGACAGCTTCAGCTCCGAGGTCGGAGATGCACATGAAGAGCTTGGAGAGACGGTGTGGGAGCTGAGAATCCAGCGATGAATTTCTATGATGCTGATGCCATTTTTGGTGAATCACCGTAACTAGGCCCTTTCGAAGTTATAGAACTTGAGTCCTCAAACCGCGAACCGGCATCTATGTGCTCATCTGGTTGGTGGTTTCAATATTTCAAACATTTTCTATTTTCCCTAATTATTAGCAATTAGCAATTGGTTGACTGATATTTTTCATATAGGGGTTGAAATTTCCAACCAGTATAGTGTGTAAAGGACTTCATATGCTTACCCTGTGGACTGATGGCAGCCACCAAGGTGTCTCCCGAGCCCATTTGCGTCCGGGTGCAGCAGGGAAACTAAGGAAGTCCAGGGTTCTCTAAGAATCCACCGGTGGGACCCCCATGGCTTCACAGTGAGAGCCCCAAGTTGTGTGACTTTTCTTCATAAAAGAAAAATGACACAGTCATATGAGTGAGATGTCGGATGAATATGGCTTGTACAGGCGGAATTGTTGTTTTCTTTATTTTCAAGGACTGGTGCAAAGATTCATAACTTTGCATGCTTCTTGTTTTGGCAATGTTCAAAAGAGTGGCAAGAAGAGCCGGTTTATTGGGCGGAAAGGCTTCATAAGAGTCAATGGGCGTGGCTGTGTGATTGGCATATGCATGAATTACGTTTGGTTGGGAGCTTCAGTTGGATAGACAGGTATCAGTATCACGTCCACTGTGTAGATCATGTGCATGTCAAGTATGTATAGTGCATCTGGAGAAGTAGCTAGGGTTGCCAGTCACAACTTGCGCAGAAGCCATGCCTCACTGGTCTCTGATAGTACATACTGATGTGATGTGTTTGCAATTCTACCATTATACTCATTGACAAAAATCAACACACACACACAACACACACGGTCCATGGTTGGGAACAGGGACATGACCAATCCACGGCGGGACACAAATTGACGTTCTTTGACTTTAAGACATGGCGGTTTATGCATGTTTTGATACCATCAATCATTTCCAACATCTTTGAAATCATTGTAAATGCAGTAGACTATAGATAGGGTAGGTGTACTCATTGACTGCAGTACTTGTTTGCCTATTCTTGCTTTCTCAAGATAAACAGGTGTGATTAAATATGATTATGATTGTTATTTGAACCTCATCCAGTTTTTATGCATCGCTACGTACCAAATCTATGTTATATAATTAGTGTTTATCAACGCAACACCGGAATTTCAACAATTTTACAAATGGCACCAGAAATAAGAGTAATCAAGACCCTGCTATCTACTGATCAACCACATGTAGTGGTTGCTAGATCAAAGAATCAAAGGCAGAGATCTAATCATCAAATTAGATCGCTGTTGTTATTTCTCAAAGAGCATCACCCTGCGATTCATTAGATCAAAGGCCGACCATCATTAGCCATTTTTTTCCAACTATTCCTGCTGATCGTCCCCCAGGAAATTTATGATCATTACCGAGAGGCATTTATCAGATCAAAAGCCAATTAGGCCATACATGTTGGTTTCTCAAGTCATATAATCCTTTATATCAACCATTTATGGTAATGAACCAACAATTGTAGTTTGTCTATCCCAGATCATTGCCTATTATGTTTTCTTATGACCATGGTCAACCATTAAAGAAACACCATCTTATAGGTGTTTAACCTGTATTGCTGGCGATTCTCCACTTTGCATCCCTATTTCTAACCTTTATAATTCCCTTTAAATATATAGCCTCATATTGATCCCTCTTATTAACCATTCTATTTCCCCACAAAACTTATGGCTTGAGCAGCCACCAAGCAACCACCCATCGCTCAGGTCTCCTGCCTGCGTGGATATGCAGATCGTGGACCTGCCAGGCCGGTGACCAGTGGTTGAGGAGGTGGTGACTTTGTTGGGATGCCAGGGATGGTGGTTTCTCAAGCCATGGGGAAAGCCCCAAAAAAGGTTGGTTCATTGCTAGACAGGTTGCTATTTGAAGATTTGGGGGTAGCCCTATGACTTGCGGAACCACCGTATGGGTGCATCTATCATTCTGAGTGCTGGTTGGTTGTTTAAGGTGATTTTTTTGTTTGGGGAGGCCAGGCATAGGTACAGCAATCAGCAGTCATCATGAATACTTGGGGATAGCATGCCATTCACAGTTCTAGAATGGCGCCCAGATCTGTCAGTTGGAAGTCATGGGCTTTCAATGAAAGAGTCAGGTGCATCCCTGACAGGATAGGAAAATCTGCAGGAAAAGCCTACAATTGGCGGTGATAACTTAACCATCGGAAACAGTGGAATAACCATCGGAAAACCTATAATTTGTGGGTAAAACAAGGGGTTCCAAGGTAGATTTCCCATCAAACGAGTGAATGTAGTGGAAGCATATGATGCATGCGGTCCCATGTTGCAGACTGATCGAAGCAGACAGACAGTGGGAGCCACACCGATAGGAAGTCGAAGGGTGGAACACACGTTGGTGCAACGTCCTGGATGGCTGAAACACATGCTGAGCTGCCAGACCAAAAAAAGGAATGGACACAACTAACCACAGGAATACTACCGGCAACATGCACTCAGTGAGTGTATCCCAGCCATCAACAGACACCCAGTGCATGAATCACCTGTGATAGGTTATGCAGATTTAGGCAGTCTCCAAAAAGAGCATTTAGGGTCGGCAACTTCCAACCCGTAAACATGGAGCTGCCGAGCCAGTATCAAGATTGACAAGGTTTTGGCGATTGGTGAAATTTGGTGAAGCAGAAATTAACCAGGATTATATAACTCACAGTAATCTAGACATCACAGTAATTCTTTGTGATTATATATATATATATTATATATAACTTGTTCAGTAATCTAGACATCCATCTAGACATGGATCGCTCGCATGTTTCGAGATGAGCGCTTCCATTTGCGCACCCTTGAGGTCCAACTAACAACTGCTGGTCGCTCTTTTTCGATGAAGCATTGGACCGTTCTGCATTTTTGGTGCCCAAGAAATGCCACTCCTTTCCGAACATCTCCAAATCACAACTGGACCCAAGGCGGAACCAGGGACCAGGGACCCGGCACCCCGGGTGAAATCCCTGAGGATTTCGGGACTTTGCGTTGGATCAGGGCAAGCAGGAGCTTTGCACCAGGCTGGATCGACAGCCCATGGGACGGGATGTTTCAGTAAGACTGGCAACAGCAGAAGTTCATCCAAGGATGAGACCCACCTGAGCTCACTTGGAGGTGAAACAAAGGATGAACCACCTAGGAAAAGCTATGGTCAAGGATGAGATGGATCTACCATGATGATCCAAGATGGTTGCATGATGATCCATGATGTACCTTTTCCTAAGCACAAGTTTAGCCTTCGGCAGTGAAACTACTTGGGTGATCACAGGATCCCACTGGAACTGCTCCTGGAACCTTGGGCAGTGGATGTTTAAAGCTGGTGGCCAGCTGAAGGCCTGCCGTGGTGTCCATGGTCATGGGATCTGACATGGCAATTGCATGCAATTGCAGCGGTTTATTGGCCACGGCTGATGATATTTTGGCGTCCTATCTCAACCAACGGGACTGAATTTCCGGCAGTACCTGAGTCGCCATCATCTGATTTGTGAAGGTTCATCAAAGCAAATTTCTTGGAAGGCGACTAGCCAAACATTCCAATCCTTCCTTCTGTCAGACCTAGCGTCCTCCCAACAAGATATCCGCAAATTTTGTCGAGATTCCCTGTTAGACTGAAGTGCACTAAGGGTGGGTCATTCTTGGGAGAGGAAGGGATTGACAGCTAACTTCAATCAATGATGGTAAGGGCCACGCACTAAGTACACAAGAGTTCATATGTGGGATCCAGAAGATGCGAGAGGTGGTTGCTGCTACATGTGAGAGTGTGCTGTACAGAGTGGTAGCTCCCAGGTATCAGCTGGTCAACCGCGGCCGCTGCTGCTGCTGCTGGTCCTTGTTGTCTTCACCAACTTGGCTCTTCGGGGGTCACGTCATCACTTTCCCAGTCACCATGTCGATGAGGATCGAGGAGCTGGTGATGACCTTCATGCGCGATCCTCGAAACGTGATGCTTTGCGTAGAGCAGGCGACAGCTGCACGGCACTGACCGTCGTGCCTTTGTCCATGCTGCAGTTTATCATCACGGCTTTGCAGTTACGTGGTCAAGGGGTACCATGGTCTGTGGACAAACCCATATAGCATACGCTCAGGGAAGATGTATCAGTGAGTCTACTGACGTCAAACAACTGGGATGGAATTGCAACATACTGCAATGAAAAAGATTTGCAGGGATACACCCACACACTGTACGCCTCTTATACGCAGAACACAATGGTGGGATGATGACCATTTTTACGTCAGATCCTTAGTCTTGGCAATGAAAAAGAAAATACATATTGATACAAAGTCATATGTATGTCATTCATGTACAATACCAGTACGTAGATGTGTTGTATAAAGTATGTCCAATTAAGTATGTCCAATTGCATGCTGCATCTAGATGTATAATACATGCATGTATGTGGCTGTTTGCATGAATGAAAATGTATGTATGTTTACTCATACGCAGAGAACATTCATGCACAAACAACCGGCAAACTTCGTTTGGCCTTGGGCGTACATGAGATGGTCGTCACTTTTCCCACAAGTGACCCATGGCAATTTGAGCAGCGCTCACAGAACTAGTTTCTTTGAAACTACTTGGTAAGCAAAAGGAGTCAGGGATGGCACTGTTGGATTTTCAGCACTGTTTATGTTCAAAGCCTTGGTGTTTTCACATCGCTGGATGTTTTAAAGAAAAAGACATGTCTTGAGGTCAACGTGCGTGGCTGGCTATGGAATCAATTTTGCAACCGTAGGAGACTTCACACTGAACCATGGCACACTGTAGGTGTGACCGGTGTGAAATCCATCTCCCAGCAGAATTGATATTATTTTCTGGCTGGTGGGTTTAGGCCTTTTTTATTTTCCCTAGTAATCATTAACAAATGATTTGTTGACTATTTTTCATGACGGGGTGGTTCAACCAACAAGTTACTTTATCGAAAAGGAATGCCTCCACTGAGCCCCAAGAACCTGATACACGAACGCGCGAGGCCTCATGGCTGCTGGTGGTTGATCATAGTTGGTATATCTCCTATCATTGCCTATCAGACCTTTGTCAATGTCCATTGGAACCAGTAACACACCATGAATACACCACCATATCGGTAGCTATCTTGGTAGTTTATCAGGTTTCACATCAGCTAGACCTCAGCGCACAAATGCGCCAGTGTGGCGATGCCGCGACCATGTCCACCTTGGGCAAATGCCGGCAGATCGATCCCAAGTTTCAGAGGAGACCCTGGTCTCCCGGGAGCAAAGGGAGTGCACCAGCCAGCGTCCAACCTTTGCAGGACGATTTCTTGACATATTGTTGCCGATTATCCCCTGAACATATCCATGAGTGATCCGGATACCCCTACGATCAGGCAACGTTGTTGGCAATCGTTTGGGCTGCTGATTTTGGATGGATCACACTGGTTTGCCAACGGCTTGTGTAGTGCCCATTGTGATGTTTGTCGACTTCAAGCGAAGTTTTAGGCGTATAGCTTGACTCTGAATTGCCTGATGATGCATCCCTAGTTTGTTTATGATTTTAATTTGATGGGATGAGTTGATTCCGGATGATATCTAGGAAGTCATTGTAGGCATCCCAAATGATATATCCTTTCCCAGACGAGAACTAGCATTTGTTTTCATATGTTTCTTGCTGATGTCGGCCCTTATGCAAGGTGGTCACACAACGTTAGATGGTGGGCTGAGGGCAGAGTGGCCAAGTGAACAACCAATCTGTGGCAAACCAACCCAGTGCCTTTCCCAGACCTGGAAGTCGTGGATGCGCCATCCTGCAGGACCATTTTGGTGCGCACCAAGCTGGACAAGTACTACACCGACTTGACGTGGGAGCCTCAAAGCTGTCACAGTCCAGGAGTTTGTGACAGGAACTGATCAGAGATGTACTTGCAGCTATACAGTTTTATGACAGTTGCATACTTATGTATAATCTTCAATGTTGGTCGATCAATAGTAACCCCTCCCTGATTTTTTTTTGGGGGGGTCTGCTTTGCAATTGTAAACCTGAAATCTGGGCTCTCCCCTAAGGCTTCTTTCCTTTCTTTCTTTCCTTTCTTTCTTTCCTTTCTTTCGTTTCTTTCTTTCTTTCTTTCTTTTCTTTCTTTTCTTTCTTTCTTTCTTTCTTTTCTTTTCTTTCTTTCTTTTCTTTTCTTTCTTTCTTTCTTTTCTTTCTTTTCTTTCTTTTCTTTCTTTCCTTTCCTTCTTTCCTTCTTTCTTTCCTTTTTTTCTTTCCTTCTTTCTTTCCTTTTTTTCTTTCCTTCTTTCCTTCCTTTCTTTCCTTTAAAGGGGAAATCTGAAATTTTTGGAATTTTCTGGAAAATATTTGCAGCTATTGTGAATGTGGCACTACTATTGGAGGTGCTCTGGCACAAGTTGGCATTCTGTAATTTAAAATCAATAAGGGCTAATTTAAATTTAGTAAGGGATAAAAAAAAATCCAGATCTGCAAAATAATTGCAGCTATTGCAAGCGCTTTACTAGTGGTTGTTCAACATTACAATTTGTACGCACATACATGTGCGTATATATTTCTTTATATATATATATATGTGTGTGTGTTCATACACACGTATAGTTGCGTCGGTATGCTCACAGACGCAGACATCGAGTTGCTAGCACCATTTTTTGTTTGTGGATTCTCAAGTTTCTTGGATCCGCGAACCTGCACGTGGCATGATGCCGTAGAGTTCAGCACAGCAGGGTCCGGCCTTCTGAAAATTTGATGCAAAGAGAAGTCCCAGCATTGCGCTCTGGTGATTCATTTGTTCAGATGCAATGCCTTACCCATGGTATTTGTTGTCTAGGTGGGGGTTGGTGATAGGGGGAGGTGACATGTTACATATATTTGATCATATTTGTAATACCAATGCTGGCAATGCTATTTGTTTCCACCGGAACAGATGGCTCAGCGTGAGATACTTGCGTGCTGTTTCTCCTTGCCCTTTGATGGATAAGCCTCATGTGGGGTTGGACACTGAAGCCCGAGGTCATGTTTTGCTAGGTAAGACTGTACGTCTGTGGAGGCACCATTCTGTGGACAAACCTCATTTAGGTGTTTCTCAATAGCTATGGGTACCCCTAAATCATCTTTTGTAAACCATTGATAGCAATAAAATACAGTAAACCAACCATTTTTTGGAGTCCCCAATTTTAAGAAACCACCATTTGTTGTGATCTCTTTTCTAAGTGCGGGTGATGATAGATAGCTGATGTGATTATGTCTTGTATGCACTGTCCCCACCCCCCCCTTACGGATCATACCTTTTTTTCAAGTGCAAAAGACATCACCAAAAGTCAGAGACTTCTTGGAAAACCAGGGAGCTTTCGCAGTTGAAAAACCATTGGAAGACCTCTTTTTGCTGCAGGAAGGAGAACGTCAATCAGTGGGTGGACGGCTTTGGCGATTTGCCGGACAACTTGGTCCGTTTCGCCTTGACGTTGCCCTGGTGGCAGGCGCGGCGGATGGTGCTGCAGTTGAAAACATGGAGGAAGCCATAATCAGATCTCGTGTTGATGGTGCTCGATGCTGGCTAAGGATGGTTACTTCACAGTCAACAAGGGTGCAGAATGGTGCGCATAAGAAATCACAAGGATTGCATGTTTGTTTGCATGATGGGAAACAGCTATGATAGAGAACCGAAATGACCAAAGGCAGTGATGATTGAAACCCAAATTTCTAAGGATGGATGGACTGTCACCAGTCTGTTGGATTTACTTCATGGAGACTGTCATTCGTGGGGCCTTATGGGGTAGCCATGCCACTGTGGATGAGCGGACACAGCTTGATGCTTGTTTATTGATGTTTATTTGATGTTTTATTTGATGTTTAGTTGATGATTGATGGTCAATCAGGGTGAAGCATGGTGACAAGCTTTCTCCTCTCGTTTTGGGATGGCGAAGCTATTAAGAAGATCAACCAGGGAAATCGTTGCACACATGCAGCATAGATGTTGCATAGTATGCTGTTGCAAAGGCACCACACAATATTGTTGCCATTGATCATGATTCGTTTGCGGGGTCTATCCCACCCTGGCCTGATTGCTTGGGAACTTCAATGATGTATTTTGGTTGTTCTATTTGTGATCTCCTTGGAGCTTCTGTAATCTTGGGATGGTGCAATTGGTGGCCCAAACTCTACCCAGATCATCCAAAAGTTATGGTATTTTTGACATATGTTTACCCATGTTGAACATCAAGATATCTACCATGCATGGATGATTTAGGATCCAAGCAGGGCAGTGTGTTGATGCGAGCATGGCAGGACGGTGAGATGTGTCCTGCAGAGACTTTTGTGAAGATGAGAGACGACTTCAATCGAAAGGACAGTCGTGGAGATTCACAGCTGATTTGTACTGGAGGTTTCCAGCGGTATGGCAACCCCAACAATAAGATACAAATGGTGGTTTTTCAAAACTCATCCATTATTTATTTTTTATAGTAATAAACCAACCATTTTGGGGTTTCCTATTTTGAGAAACCACCAAATTGATACAATCTAATTAAGGGAATAACCGATACCATCCAAGGGAACCACCAACCAACACCAGGGCTGTGGCCAATCATTTGGGCCAAGCTGCTGCCTGGCTAGTCATGTGGACCACCAGGATGTCGCGGAGATGACTGACCGACAGCTGAAGTCAGAGTACATGCAGGTGCGACCTGAGGAGGGCATGGCTATGGGTCAAGCTGTTAACCAACCAATAATGGTGGTTAATAACCAACAAACTATAGGGAAACTAATGGCTAATGATAGGGGAACCAGGGGTACAGGGTTTTGACCCACAGCCGCATGGTGATGTTTTGTGTTTTCTGTGCGACCTTGGAATGGCAAAGTGCAAACGTTGAAAGTGGGCAGTGTTTCTGACATGTCCTGATCGCGAAAAGGGATGTTCGTAACATCCTGTGTGATAGCTCAATAGCGCTCAAGTACTGCATTCATGAATGTGATAGCGATAGTTGTGTGCCTGATGAACCGACTCCTCTACCAATGTGCCTACCTGAGAAGCCTAGAATATATAAATATATATCGAAAGAATTGCAAAGCTACACTGCCGGATGAGATATGGATGGATATGGTTTTGTGTTGAACATGTTATCAATCATCGATGCGGGATGGTGGTCAACCAATTGGTTTGATCATTTAGAATGATTCCTTAAGCAGTTCTGTTTAGCAAATAGTGACCCTCACCGCGGCCCTCGCTCATATCATTCGTCACTTTCCAAGTCTTTGCTGGTATTTCTTGGTGAATGGCCATAACTTGTACTCAGTAGGTATAGGAATACCTACCTGCTCATGGTTTGGTCCGCAAGAACTTACAGACCTCAATAAAATCAACAGATGGGTTCCTTTTGTGCCGGCGAAGTACGAAGCAATCCTGCATGCATGGAAGCCGGCAGCATCCAGCAGTGTGTCTCTGTGGGTTCAATTCGCCTGTGGGCACCCGTCTTCTGACACAATCCAAGAAATAGATTGTTTGATTGAGCCAACCATTTGTCAGCTGCCAGCGCATCCGTCGAAAGAACAGTAGTAAGAAAAACTGGTGTCCTTGCAGCAAGGGACAATTGCAGATTGCCAGTACCGGTCTATCGTATCACTTCGCAAAATCATATGCCTCCTTGGAACAATGTGGGTTGAAGCCACCAATTATATCCAAAAAACAACATGATATTCTTTGACTGCCAACGATATCATCGCTGCCAGACCATTGGCTTCCAGTCCTTTGGAGCTTACATGGAGAAGAAAATCGAGCACATGTTGCTTGGTGCTGCGATTGCCGGGAGCAGTCCCATATCTCCAAGTCTCAGGGGCTGCTGTTGAATCTTTGGTTTCAATTACGTGAACATATGGAAAAATTGATTTACTGCAAGTGAAGTCACTTCTGCAAAGTAGCTGTTGTGCCGCTTGTTCCCATTGATGTATATCATTTTCCACGGACTACGAGCATCAACGATAGGTGTTGTTAAGACCACTAGTATTAAGGTGCTGGTGCAAAGCGGCAGCCCAGGCATTCCGCAGAATTGACACGTGTAGCAAGCCGGATTTTTAAAGCCATTGTGGTACGGCCAAACTAAAGTCAATATTCACAAGAAAGAACACACAACTGATGAGAGGGTTGCACTGGTTGTGGATAAGCCGACCATTTCTTCACGAGCCGGTTGTGTACATACAATGGACATGTGACATATCCAAAGCTGGGGGTACTCTAAAGGGTTTGGTTTCTTTGTTTGAAATTGTGAAGCGTATATTGTTTCGTTGTGGGCATCGCCATTCTTCGATACGCGCCATGCTTTCTATATAATTGATTCTTGAATCTGTGGTTCTGCCCCACGCCCATGTTTGGTTTATCAGATGGTGACAGGTGTTTCATAGCAGTTGCATATTATGGCAAAGTTTAAAGAGGAAGCAAGAATAGGCAAAACAGTCACTCCCAGCAGTATTTCGAACTCCTGCATTGTTGTAGTTTGTTATTTGGAAAACACCATCGAATGTGAGAATAAGTTTGGTCAGTTGCATTTATTCATTCAGCACATACTGTCGGTACTTATGACCATCGTGCGTTACGTTTCTGATGCTAGTTTGATCGGAGTCTGTCCTTGAATTTGCCAAGCTCAAAGTGGTGACTGTACTTTCACTGCTTTGCTTTTCCCTGTAAAGGATACTGTGGTGACGGTTGGGGATCTAACAACACGTGTTATGACAATGCTCGGAATCAGCAAGTATTGATTCCAGCCCTAGTGAACAGCTAAAAGTGGTGGATCCAGCACTTGCCAGACAGCATCTATACCAACTGATGAAAGTCAGATTCTACACCTTACTTTGATGACTTGTGTTTCTTGTGGCGTTCCTCCAGCACTTTGTCGGCATATGCACCTCTTCAAATCCCAAGAACCCATAGTGGGAAGTCCAGATGCTGGATGATTCAGGGGAGGGTGCAGAGATTCGAATGATCCCTGGGATGCTGAGCCCCATGGTAAGCCATGGGGTGCCTCTTCAAGGTTTGCGGATGCCATCAACCCCGTGCTGGACAAACTTCGAGAGCTCAAGGTTGGATGCCCCAGTGTGCGGTCAGGTCACAATAGCCATGGTGACCAGTTGAGGGCAACACCAAATAAGGGCATGTCTTGAGATGTTATCCCCTTTGGTCACTTGATTTGAGGGAATGGATGATGACTCTGTTTGCTTGGATCCGTAAGCAAAATGATCGCTCTTAGCGGCGTCCTGGCTACAAATTTGATGTTTTGGCAGATAGACTCGGGAAAACATAAAGAAAGGGACGGTTTCCTGAATTGAGATTGAAAGTTGAGGCATGTAGAGGTTGTTGTGGTTTTGTGGGATTGGATGGGCTCATATGGTAAATCGATGATCAACAGTGGTTCATGGCTGAGGATATCCGATAGTGGTCAATGACCTGTTTAAGGAAGGCTCAGAATGGTTAACAACAGGGAACAAGCAACAAGAACACGTGTGCAATACAATCTCGTGATATGCTTAGAGATGCAGAATGAGGGTTCCATTATGTTCCATTTGCCAACAGCACTTGGGAGGCCGATACCAGAATGTATTATAGATACGTTCTTTGATATGTTGTTCTGGCTGAAGTAATCATGTGGTTTATGTGAGACTTCAAGACCAAAACACCCACGGATAGAGGAGGACATTGATGAGGCACACCCTATCTACATCCATGTGTCACGTCTCAAAGGTGAACTGCAGACTACGATGCGAGACATACCGAGACCATGTTCACAAAAGTGAGCTGTCTGAATAGCTGTAAACTGTTTGCTAAGCTATTGCTATACTTGTCACATCAAAATGTGCCAACCATTTAAGGGATGAAGCATTCCTCCCCCAAAACTAAGACGGTTAGTATCATATTTATGGTTTCAATGACAGCTTGTAGAAGTTGCTCGCACAAACCAGTCGTTGCGTTCGTCACTGCAGCCGTGCTGTCAGCACATTTGAACAGCTCGTTGCTGCTTGCGGCGGTTGCCGCTGTTACTGAGACCAAGTACACCTCCAAAGAGCAAGGCCTCCAAACTGAGTTCGAAGAGACGGATCCACATAGGACCAGGGATGTTCGGGAAGTCGTCATCTTTGTTGTGTGTTGTTGGTTGGTTGAGCTTGGTTGAGGTTGATGGATGGTTGGTTGTTGGGTTGCTGGGTTGTGGGTTGTGGGTTGTTGGTTGTTGGTTGTTGGTGGTTGGTTGTTAGTTGTTGGTTGTTGGTGGTTGTTGCTGTTGCTGTTGCTGTTGCTGTTGCTGTTGCTGTTGCTGTTGCTGTTGCTGTTGCTGTTGCTGTTGCTGTTGCTGTTGCTGTTGCTGTTGCTGTTGCTGT
>VSDK01024078.1:160367-171187 GCA_009767595.1 Symbiodinium kawagutii
ACTTGGTGGAGAGGCCAATGGTGGCTGATGGATTCGAACGGTGAATGGATCCCGAGGCCGAAGTAGTTGTGTCTTTCTTCTTTGTGGGCGAAGCCCCTACACGCAACCTTCATAGGTTTGCCCAGGGTTAGTTCCCGATTTCTAGTGTAGCGCACGCCATCTTGAGCTAATTAACTCATCATTTTGCCTCATAATCTTTCTTTTGCTGTGCATGTGTGGGCCCCGGTGTGATGGAGAGCGGTCATTGCTCGCGCACAGAGATGCCCATCGCACTGAGGGGGGTGTAATTTCACACCATGGAAATCACCCACACATATAAGCACATGTACATGCCACGTTACTGTAGCATGTGAGGCCCAAAGGAAAAAGGATGCGCTAGCTCGCCCCTGCTTTGTGTGCTTCGCTAGCTTAACGGTTTGTATCATCTTATTGGGATATTGTACCCATAAGTGGTTGAGACCTGAAAATACAGTATCCGGTGGATGTGCATTCTTCAATGAAACCTTTTCTATTGGTGCTAAACATTGTGGGTGAATTCAAGACCGAGTGAACCCACACAGCAGAAACATGATTTTGTGCGTTGAGAATCTTTGTTTGGTCCTATGTTTCTTGTGGAAATCAGGATCCATTTCAAAATGTCAATGCACAAAGACATTCGGTTGGCACCTACTTGGCTGTGGGCAAAACCCTGTACCCCTGGTCCCCCCTCACTAACCACTGTTTTTCCTTATGATTGTTGGTTATTATTTCCCATTATTGGTTGGTTAATATTGACCCATAGCCAATTCACACCATTTTTGCACTAGAGACTCCACGACCTGGTCGCTTGCTTTTTCGCTGGGCCCCATGAGTTCCGTCAGGTCAATGGTGGTGCTCAATTCCGACGAGTCATGGCTGAGGCTCTTGTCCTTTTTCGCGGTTGTCCTGGTGGCGGCAAGAAAAATAGACGATGGTTGATTAATCTGATGGCTAATGGTTGGTGGGTGATGGCAATACCCCTATGAACATTATGGAACAGGAATTCATAGTAATCCTCCACAACCAAGCGTTCACAGAGCACAACCCGTTGATGTTTGACCGTTGGAGCTGGACGATGTGATCCCCTGAAAAAAACACCAACTTTTATGATGTCTACTTGAAATGAAGCTGGAAAGGTCCACAATGTTGGGATCATGTGCGAGAACATGCATAATTACATGAAAACGACCTTATCCCTTGTGGGGTTTCGTTTTGATAGGAAACCTCAACTAAACAGCAACACTTGTTGAATTCTTGTGTAAAAGACCAGGCAGGCTTTGCTAGACCATGGTAGCCATGCTGCGTGGCACTACAAACCATGAAATCGGCCAATCATTTGAAGATCATATTGAGTTTGCCAATTCTTGAAGCCATATAATTTTGATTCGCTTTGTTAGCCACGAGAAGGCTATTTTCTAAGCATTATTGCTTTGTTTCGGGATTGCATTACTTTGCTAATCATTATTGCCACATTAGTTGGCGGACTTCCAACTATGTTGAGTTGCATCGCTGAAGCGGTTTCGTCCGTGATCCCAACCGTTCGCCAGCGAAGTCCAGCCAAAAAGGCGGGGTAGCTTGTTGAAATGAATGGTTTTGGTAGTGAAATGCTCCTAATTTTCGGACCACTGGGGGTGTGATCATTCTTTGCTAAGGGCAAGCGATCCCGACAAGAAGATAAACTATATCCCACCACAAGCTAGGCAGAGATAGAGAGAGAGGGGGGGGTGGAGCAAGGCTTTATCCAGCAAAAGAGAACTGTTAGGAACCATTGTTCACAATTTCAGTTTTTAGTGATGTATCTCTCGTGTGAGATCTATATGCTAAACACACCTGAATAGTCAATGGTATATCCCCAAGTAATTATGGCAACATGTGAGATGTTTGTTGGCTCTATCTAAATCCAAAGTCTTTGCTGGATCGTTTCGGATTGATTGATGTAGATCAATTTCTACCGCCGATGCGATTTTCCTACTCCGCTGTAGCAAAGCGCAGGTGATGTCATGAGCATTAATGCATTTTTTCCATATGGTCAAGCATCCAAGGTGTTTTCTTATTCAGGGAATTGCAATCCATATTTTGTGGGAATCACCGTGAAGCCACAAGTGTGATGTCAGTTGTTGGTAGACTTTTCGGGATGATTTTTGGTTTCGCGGCATTGTCTACTACTTACCACCAATTAACCACCAACCAAAAGAATTAACCACCATTGGATTGTTGCTTACAGTGCTTACCACGACCAACCATCAGCCAAGTCTAAATCGTCAGCAGCATTCACCAACCACGTCCAATCAATCAACCACCAATCAGAACCCCAACCCAACCAGATAAGTCTTTCTACCATCAATCAACCACCAACCAAACTTGGGAATTCCAGCTTTGGGTTCGGCAGAACTGCGACGGTGATTCACCAGGTGGAGATTTTCCTTCGATTTTCCGAGATCGCCGTTGAGACGAAGAAGCGCGATGTGATCCAGGCAACGAACGGCTGCGTAGAATTTTTGTGACCTACTGTTGTAACCAACAGCTTGAGATCAGACCAGCTGGTTAATTACAACCAATAGCTCAAACCATACCACTCATCAGTTCCAATTGGTCAAGTGTTTATGACCCTACTACTACCAGTATATATATATATATATTATATCTATATTGTTTACCAATTAGATTTGTCAATGTCGAATTGAAAGATTTAGCCAGTGGTACAACCAAGCCTCTACTCACGGCCAAATGTACAAGCAATTGTTCAAGGCAATGGCAGCTCAAGCAGTGGTACAACCAACGGAGTTTCAATCCTGTGTCATTCTGTAGCCATTCCTGCAAGATATTTTTGAATATCAACGGTCGACCAAGAGTTGGGCTCATTGTCAATCCTAGATGGGTTTGAAAGGAACCATTTAGATCCATGAAGCTCGAATTGTCCTTCAGCTGGGGCAAACATTGGAAACTCTGGGCGACCGATTCTTTGGGGATGCCATGTACTTCAATGAGCCAATCATCGGGGCTTAAAGCTATTGGGATCTGGGAGATGCCACCAGCAACACAAGCGTTGAATGTCAGCGCAACCAATTGTCCAACAGATTTATGACTACTGAGAAGTAGTACGGGAAGTACTGTATATGGTGGTTTCTCGAGTCATAGGGGACCCCCCAAATCATCCACTGTTAACCATTTGTAGTAGTAAACCAGCCATTCTTGGGGCTCCCTATCTTGAGAAACCACCATATAAGCAGTTCTGGAAAACATGGGCAACTAGCAACTGGAAACGAAGCTGAAGATGGTGAGCATTTGCAATGCTGGTACACTGTCAAGCTTGCTGATTCGAAGATTGTAGCTTACATGTACAACTAGTGTGTGGTCAATCGATCTCACAAAAGCATCAAGGTGATGTACAGATTTGTTAGTTAGATACTGGTTAAGTATTTAAGTAAGGATTAATGATCAACCAATTACTTGGATAAATCAATTAATGTCGCCAGTTCATATGTAGTAATTGATTTATGTTTTGTAGTCATCAACTTCTACAAGCGGGTATTACTTGGTGAGCAGCTGTCCTATGCTTAGACCATGCTACAGGGTCAAGTTGCCACTTCTGCCGTTGATGATCCTGCCACTAATTAGAGTGATGATAATGGTCATGATGTTCAATGGTTATTTCTCGAAGGTGTTGGTTCAGAGTTGCCCCCCTATGGTTAGCATAGGGATTGGCCCTCTATGAATCAGGAAGTGGAGCTGTTGTGACATATTGGGGAAGAGACAGCTTTCAATCAAGGAAGTCCTGGGAGTGTTTCAGTCAGCACTTCCAAGACTTTTCAGAGTACTGTACTTGGTTGGATCCCAGACACTCCATGGCGCTGGTATATTTGCCGAGATACAATGACCCAGTTCAGAAACTTGCAAGGGCTTGATCAGTTTCACTCAGAGAAATGGATTTCAGTACCACGAGTTTCAGAAACTTGTAGGTCAATAATTGTTTTCTTAACCATCAACCCTGAGGTGCCCCTGCAAGTTGATGCCGATGGAGAATTCCCAGAAATGATGGGAACATCTCCTGGAAAAACCCTACGGTTGGTGGTGAAAACAGCCGGGTTTCCAGCGCAGATTTTCCGGTGAACTAACCCGTTGTGATCAACCAACTATCTAACCTAGAAAATCCATCATTCAACCAGGAAAATCTGATCTAAGAACTATTAAGTAACCTGGATCATCCCATGATTGTTTACTTAATACAAAATGATAGTCTTCCCATCAACCAACCAATTTTGCAACTCCCGAGTTCCAGCATTTGATTCTCAAGCTCGAAGCCGGGGCCCCATGGACCACGGCTGATGCGCTTGGTGCTCCGCTTGCTGCTGAATTTGCACACTGTGGGCCTTGCACAAGCAGCAGCAGGCACACCGGACTTCCCTTGACCGCAGGCGCTGATGGTTAGTGGACCCATTTGGACCCCACAGAAAGCAGTGCTTACGTTTTTCATGTGTCTGGTTGGCGGTTTCAAACATTTTCTATTTTCCCTAATCATTAACAAATGGTTGGTTGACCAAGCCGTTGTGCCCAAGCGTACCAGCTCGTACGGCTGTTCCGCAGAAGTTGGGTGGTCAGTTTCCCATGGTGCGCTTAGCGTTTGACTCGACTACGAAGGTTGGTGATCGCATTTCTCTGGTGATTATGCCGGTGATTGTCGACCCATTGCAGCAGCAGCATGTTGCAGTGGATATGATTTCCAAGCAGAGGTTCCGGGTTGAGGGTGTTCTGCAAGAGGGTTGTGAGTGTCATGCCTTGCTGGATGTGGTGTATCAGTATGACAATGGTCATTTGCTTGTCATGGATGGTCAGAGCTTCGTACTTGGTCATCATGCTCTCTCACTTCATCATTTGCTTGACGTGGTGGAAGTATGCTGTGGAATGGGGTGGCTTGGTGTCGGTGCCAGAGCTGCGGGCTTCAATGTCATTCTTGGCTGTGACATGAATGAGAAATTCACATCCTGGTACCATGCTCAACATGGACTTCCGGTGGTCACTGGTAGCATTTGTGAAGCAGCCACGGTGTCACAGATTTGGAGTCTCTCTTCAAGTCGCAATGGCCTTTTAGGAGGAGTGGCATGTCAACCGTATTCATGGTTGGGTGACCAAGGTAGTGGTTCTGATGAGAGAAGTTCGAGCCTCACAGGTCTCCTTGAGGCTGCATACTGGTTGCAGTCTCCCATGGTGGTTTTGGAATGCGTAGAACCATGTCATCGAGATGCATTCTTTCAATGTGAAGTCTCCAAGTTCTGCCAGGAAACAGGATTTGTCCGCACTGATTTGACATTGAAACTTGAAGACATTTGGCCAGCAAAACGCATGCGCCTGTGGTGTGTTCTCATGCATCCGTCGATAGGTGAGGTCAAGGTAGCTCAGGTCCCACAGAACTTTGGCTTGCAGAAAATCTCCCAGTTGATCCCACATGCCATGTCCATGCCGTCGGAGGAACTGGAGGCATTGCGCCTCACACCTGAGGAGAAAGATGCATTTCGGGTGAGTGAGGATGGCACGACTCCACATGAACTGAACATGCAAGGGTACCTTCCTACTGCGTTACACAGTTGGGGGAATCAGTTGAGTGCTTGTCCTTGCAAGTGCCGCAATGGCCCTCTTTCAGCCATCAGGTTGCGTGAAAAGGGCCTTCATGGAGTGGTCCTTCCCATCCCTGATTCATCAGATGTCCGCCATATTCATCCATCAGAACTGGCAATTTTGGTTGCAGTGGACCCGTACATGGAATGGGAGGACGTGAAATTTGCTTTGTGTGGGTTGGGGCAGCTAGCATCACCTGCTCAGGCCATTTGGGTATGCTCACACATCAAATCCCACCTGGATCGATTGGTGCATGGCAAAACCATTTCATCTGCATATCGTGACCTTGCAGCATACCTTGCGTGGTTGATCACTCGAGCAGGTTTGCTTTGGGACTCCATCAAGGTCGCCAATGAGTTGGCTCCGCTGGTGCAGGCTTGGAAACCCATGGCCACTCTGCACTTTGACCAGCTCTTCGGTTTGGATTTTTGGTCTGAAGCATTCCCCAAGATGAGGTTCTCCATTGGTTGCATTTTGGATGAGATCATCAAAGTTCGGGTTGGCTCTCCCTTGTTCCATTTCATGGCTCGGGAAAATGAACAATTGGCATTGACAGATGGACCAGTTGATGATGCCATTGCGCCCACGGTTCCTTTCACCTTGGATGCTCCTGAATGGCACACTGTTAGAGTTTGCTTCATGGAAGAACCCAGTGTCGAAGTTCTTGTTCCGCCTGGTACCACTTTGTCTCAGCTTCTCGAGGCTGAGGCACAGTTGCATTCAGTGGACCGTGACCGACTGCTTGGTTTTCACCAGGGATGCGAGCTTTCCCCTGAGTGCATGTTGTGTGAAGAGGTTGACCCTCAAGATGAAGCTGTGGTGCTTACGCTCTCTGATTCAGGGAGCACACCCAGCCATGTTGAAAGGGAATCTGGGCCACTCCCTGACCTAATGCCCAGCAGTGACATGCAGGTTGATACAGCTCCGGTTCGAGGTGACATGACCTCTCGTGCAATGGTTGATGGAGGTGGTCGTGCTGTGTCTCCGTTGGTCGCTCTGGATGCCACGGCTTTGTTGAATCTTCACTGTCCAGTGTGCTCGTCAACGGCGGCTTTGGAAGGATTGCTGTCCCAGGCAGTCACTACTCAGGATCGATTGGCCATCTTGCAGAATCAGGGTGAAGTATGGGCTGATGATGAAGTTCGGTGGCATCTGCATCGACTCTTGTTGAAACATGATGAGATGAAAGCGGCCAACACGAAACCTACCACTTCGTTTTTCCAACATGTGGTGATGGTTGACCCGTTGCTGGCATATGGATGGATGGTAGGGGGCACTGAGAACATTTACCACTGGGTACTTGCTCATTGTCCAATTGAAACAGACTGCATTTGCATGGTGGTGCCAGTGGCTGCGCATTGGGTACCGTTGGTGTTGAAACCCCAAGGTGGTCACTTTCATGTCGTGACATGGGACTCTCGTGAAGCGGATCACACCCCATTGCTGCCATTGATCAACATGTTTGCTTTGGTGTTTCATGCTGCCTGTGTTCACGTGCACCGTGAACATCGCATGTTCACACATCAAGGGAGTTGTGGATCCTTTGCCATCGCCTTCATTGCCCAAGTTTTGCTGCACCAACCCGTCCCACTCTTGGACCGGGATGCTGAGGTTGTTCAAGAACGGTATCGTGATATGTTCACACAAGAGCTGGTGCAATTCCAGACATGTCCCAGACCATGGGTTTGGGGTGCAGGCCAATCTGGCTTGGTTGCTCGGTTGGCGGACCATCTGCATGCTCAGGGTGTTCCCCAGGAGAATTGTGAGTCTCGTGCCAATGCTGCGGTCAAGGCAAGCGGAGCAAAGGCCATCACAGATGCATTGGACTCCAAGAATCCATGGCGCCAACTGAAGGTAGTTGCCAATCACGTTCGCTTCCAATTTTTGCTACCAGCAGAGTTGCAGCAGAAGATTGAGGCAGGTGCAGGAAAACTCAAGCAAAAGGCCAAGAAGGTGCGCAGTGGCCCCCAAGCCAGCAATTTCCAGCTTGATCCCCAAAAGCTTTCGGTTGCTCCCGCCACGTTTCATTCAAATGGGAACGTTTTGAGCCAGATTCAAATGACCCAGGTTGGACCAATTGCTGAGGGGGTAGTGCTTACCTCCATCCTGGAAGCAGAGCCTTACCTGCGGGCAAATCAGGTGGTGTCCAAGTTCCCGTTGGCCCTTTTGATCTTGAGTGGGACCCCTGGACAGATCGAATGTTCGTTGCCTCAGACCAAGCTTACGGTTCCATGTCGATGCAGCTTGAACCAAGAGCCGTTACTGGTTGATGTCACCATGGTGCAGCTTGGTCATGGGTTTGTTGAAAAGCAAGTTGAAAGCTCCTTGGTGAAGGTAGATGCCCTTGATGTCAGCACAGTGAAGCTCCTGGTGCACCGTGATGAAGTTTCCGACTGGGAAGAGTTCACTCAATCCCCCATGCGATTTATCCTTGGTGTTGTTCAGACATTGGCCAGTTGCGACACTTTGGGATGCTCATGCCCTAAGTGGCACCCTGCTGAGGACACCCAGCACAAGGGAGCGCTGTTGGACGTGTGGCGACGCCAGTTCTTGAAAGCAGGTTTCAAACCGGAGAGGCCAGACCAGGCTGTGCTTTACAGTGTCCTCATCCGAGTGCCATCCCAGTTGCTGATGGAATTGCTTCGACAAAGTGGGGTTGGTGGGGTTTACATGGAACCCAGGTCACCAGATGGCAAAGCTGTGGACCAGGACTTCGCAGTGATATGGGTGCCAAAAACCAACAAGGCCAACTTGATCAGGTTGAGGCAGACAGTGGACAAGGTTCTTGGTTTGGCTCGTCTTCTCGACAGATGGGGACTTCGCACCGAAGCATCCAATGCTCACTTGGTTCGTGAGAAGGTGCGTCCAGATGCAACGTACCTCGCCCTGGGGCAGCGCCAGCAGTATGAGGTAGGGCCGATGCCTTTCGGAGCAGATCGCATTGCCATCAGCCGAGCATTCAAGAAACTCCAGTGGGACGTGAAAGCTATGCATCCCACCACGTCATTGGCAAACCGAGGTGCAATGTGGTCAGTGGTCTCGGTGACTGACCCTCCTGCAAACCTTTTTGTCATGTCACATGGGGAAGTTGTGGTCAGCCGCATTCGTCCACAAGAAAGGGAAAAGCCTGACATTCCGAAACCAGTTGCTTCGTCTTCCACGTTGCATTTGTGTGGTGCTGCTGCCAAAGCCAAGCCTGACCCATGGCAGTATGACCCAGGTCAATTTGATCCATGGCAAACCAAACCGGATGTGTCAGGACCACCTGCCCCTTCCGACGCAGTGTTGAGGTTGGAGTCGAAGATTGAACAGGCCGTGATTGAGCGGTTGAAGTCAGATGGCATTGGAACTACTCCGATGGAACAGGATGATGTCCCAGATCGTTTGTCTCAGTTGGAGGCGAACTTCCAAACTTTGGTCCAGCAACATACTGCATTGGAGCAGCAGGTTCAAGAATCTGATCGTCGCAATGTGACCCAGCTCACCACGATGCAGAGCCAGATCAATCACATTGCAGTTCAGGGGCAGCAGCTTCAGGGAACTCTTGAAGCTCAACAGCAGAACATGGGAGCACTCTTTGAGAACCAAATGAGTCAAATCCGCCAGTTGCTTGCAAAGCGCACACGTGAAGATGATGATGACTTGCACCGTGAATGATGGTGTGGAGCGGGGTGGTGGGTCTGGGCCTTGGTCCTTCTCCCCATCACCCTGAGCTCCTTTGTGCTTGGGTACCAATTTTGTGTTTTGCTTGGTTCAATGGCTGCACTTTGGGGTTTTGTGCATTCCTTTTCGGACAATGCCCGTGGTTCCACTCGGGGTATTGGCCATTGCACCTTTGGTATCGTTTCTGGGCTCAGATGCTCAGGACTTGTTAGGCTGTGTCTGCTACTTGCCATGGTCAGGATCGGTGAAGCAAGAAACCCAGGTCCTCAGTTCCGAGTTGCTAGCTTCAATCCTTCCGGGTTGATAGGAAAAGCTCATGTCGTTCACCACAACATGCAAAGTGACATTTTGTTTGCCACTGAAACGCATTTGACAGCACGTGCCATGACTCAGTTTCGTCAGGGCTTGCGGTATGCTCAGTCCCAGTTCAAGTACTGTGTGGGTGGACATCCAGTTCCCCCGAGGCATGATCGCACGATGACAGGTTTGTGGAAGGGAGTGGCAGCAATCTCTCGTGCTCCCACCAGGGCATTGCCGGCCAGTTGGTCGTCCGAGATCCAACGCTCCTGCAGAGTGGGGCATTTCGCCTCGTATGTGCACGGGTTATGGTTGACCACAGGAGTGATGTATGGTCAGTCAGAGGGGCCGCAGAATCCTCGTTACATGGAAGTGAACGAGGAACTCTTGCAAGCAGTTGCCACCCAGGTGTGTTTGTTGGATAGTGGGCCTCGCATTCTCACTGGGGACCTGAATGTCCTTGACAACTCTTTGGAGGCTCATTCGATCATTCGTCGTGCCGGTTTTTTGGACATCCAACAAATTGCATACGATCGCTGGGGGATTAGCCCCAGGGTTACATGCAAGAATTCCACACGCAAGGATTTCATGTATCTCTCACCAGAAGTTCAACCCTTGCTTTCACAGGTGCTTGTCCATGAAGGTTTGTGGAGTGATCATTCGGTGTTGGAAGCTGTCTTTGAAGGTGGTGTTGCATCAATCCCCAGATATCTGTGGCACTATCCGGGTCAGTTTCCTTGGCCACAACATTTTGACCTGGATGCTTCTGAATGGTTCAATGGAAGTGCCAGTGATGATGAGTACACTCGTGCATGGGCCTACCTTGAGCAACAAGCAGCTGCTCAGTGTCAGCACCCTGTCCCAAAACGATGCTTCGGGCGTGCTGCTCAGTTGGAGCCTCATAGGGTTACTGGTACTTCACATGCCCCGATTGCACAGGGTCGAATTGGTGATGTTGAGCCCACTTTTCATGGATCTCACTTGCAACATGCAAGGTGGTTTAAACAATTGCGACGACTGCAATCCTATGTTCGCCATGCCAAGAATCATGATGAGTTCACGTTACATGCGGTTGAGTTATGGAGCTCCATTCTCCGAAGCAGTGGGTTTGATCCTTCCTTTTCCAGCTGGTGGGTTCAGTCAGAACATCGTTCCTTGGGGGCACTAGAAAGCTTGCCTCAGTTTCCTCCGTCTTGGGAACATGCTCATCGAATTTATGATTCATTCCT
>VSDK01024078.1:171256-290837 GCA_009767595.1 Symbiodinium kawagutii
ATTCCTGCTTGCCTTTCGTGCATTGGAAAAGCAGCTCTGTTCATTCAGGTCTGAATATGCCAAGCTCCGCAGGGAAACCAATCCTAACCTGATCTTCAACGATCTTCGCGAAGCTGGGTCCGGGGCTGTTGACTTGTTGGTCCGTCCCCTGCAGGCATCAGTCACCCTTGTAGATGCGGCCTCCCTGCAAGTGGTGATTGACCCCCCGACTTCCTTTGATGTTGCACTGCCGGTCTTCAGTGAAGGGACATCCTATAACATCATTCATGGGGAACCTGATTGTTTGTGGCTTGACTCGACCGAGGGTTTGCTGGTGGGACAAAAGATATCGCAGTGCCAGAAGTTGGGATCCCTTGATGAAATGTTTTCTGCCTTCAGCAAGGAATGGTCTGCAAGATGGAACCGCCATCACCAGGTACCAGAATCTCAGTGGTCTAACATCATAGCCTTTGCAAGGGCTCAATTGCACCCGGTGGTATGTCCGCATCGACCTGTTACTCCTGAATTGCTCAAACAGGCTTGCAAGTCGAAGAAGACGAAGACTGCCAGGGGAATGGACGGAGTGACCTTGAAGGACCTTTGTAGCCTTCCTGACCCTGGCCTTCAGATGTTCTGCAAAATGTTTGCCACCGCTGAATCAGATGGCTCTTGGCCTGCTCAAGCTTTGTTTGGCCGTGTAGCCAGTTTGGCTAAGAAAGACCTGCCTTCGTCTCCGTTGGACTTCCGTCCCATTACGGTCTTGGGACTGTTGTATCGATGTTGGAGTTCTTGCCAGGCTAAGTACATCCTCCGTCACCTTGACCCGGTGTTGCCTCCGTCGCTGGTCGGCAGCAGACCAGGTAAGCATGCCACACAGGTTTGGACGCAGCTCATGTGGATGGTTGAAGCTGCCCAGTTGCTGGACACCGATCAAGCCGGCCTTGTTGCAGATTTGCAGAAGGCATTTAACCATTTGCCGAGGCTGGTCATCATGGAAGCTGCCGCCTGCTTAGGTGTTCCCACCCAGGTGCTTTTGGCATGGTCGGGAGCATTGATGACAATGAAAAGGTTCTTCGACATCAGGGGTTCGCTTTCTCCCGCGGTGGCCAGTGTTACGGGGGTGCCCGAAGGCTGTGCTTTGAGCTGTGTTGGGATGGTGGTTATTGACACCCTATTTCACTTTTGGCTTGAACAGACCCTGGGAGATGTCCAGTGTTTAACATACGTCGACGACTGGCAGTTGCTTGCTCCCAGCCATCGCATCTGGTCTGCCTGGGAGGTTGTCCATGATTTTGTGGGGGAGGTTGACCTGTCGGTGGACCCGGCGAAATCCTTTACCTGGTCGACATCAGCTATGGGCAGACAGGACCTTCGGCGTTCTGGTTTCCGTGTTCAGCAGTCAGCTCGGGTTTTGGGTGCACACATCCAGTTCACTAAGCTGCATACCAACAAGACGTTGCTTGACCGCATTGATGGCATGAAACACCTTTGGCAAAAGCTGCGGTATTCACTTGCTCCGGTGCATATGAAGAGCCGTGCGGTGCGAGTTGCTGCCTGGCCTCGTGCGTTGCGTGGGGTTGCTGCCACGACTTTGTCAGACACGGTCTTTGATTTGCTGCGGTCTGAAGCCATGCGGGGGTTACAGGCAGATGGCCCTGGGTGTAATCCTATGATTCATCTTGGATTGGTTGAACCAGCCCTCACCGACCCTGTTTTCTGGTCAATCATGCAGACGATTCGGGATGCCCGGCTCTCCTTGGACTGGGATGGGATTCGGTACATATTGCGTGATACTACCTTGGGTTTGGTGGATCCTCCTCGTAATGGTCCTACTATGACAATGTTGCGGCGACTGGACACGTTGGGATGGCGAATTGGCAGTGATGGTCTGGTGTATGACTCTCTTGGTGCTTTTGACTTGTTCCACATCTCTCTGCCAGAACTGGCCTTGCGAGCAGAATGGTCGTGGTTGGCCGTGGTTTCGGAACATGTGCGTGAGCGGAAGTTCTTTCATGGGTTACATTGGGCAGATGTGCAAGACACACGACGTTGGCTGACTATGTTGGATGGTAAAGATGCTGCTACGTTTCGCAAGCTCCTCAACGGGGCCTTCTTCACTGCCGATCATGCTGCTCACTGGAATGAGACTGGTGATGACACGTGTAAGCATTGTGGATGTACGGAGACACGCTTCCATCGCTTCTGGGAGTGCCCTGCTTTTGCGCATTGTCGGGATGCCTTATCCCCAGGTGTTGCTGCTCTGGTGCCTACTCTCCCTGAAGCTTTGACCTCAGCAGGTTGGTCCATGTTGCCCTCCACTCATCTCGAGTGGAAGCGCTACTTGTGTGGTTTGTCGGAGTTTTGGATCGGTGATGCTTACCAGCTGCGAGGAGTGGGTCGATGGGCCGATATCTTTCCGGATGGCAGCTGCTTTCATCAGGGTCAAGCTTCGTGTCGCTATGCAGGTTGGGCGGTTGTCGAACCGCATGTGTCCGGTGATGTGGAAAGAGCTCAGGTGGTGGCGAAGGGCCCTTTGCCCGGCTTGTTGCAGTCTTCTTTTCGAGCGGAACTCTATGCAGTGTTACAGGCGTTACAACTGGCAGTGGTGGGCAACTTGTGCTTGCGCATTTGGTGTGACAATTCAGGAGTGGTTTCTGGGATTCAGCGTATCTGTGCTACTGGGAAGTGTCCTTCGACCTCAGGGCCTAACAGTGACTTGTGGTGCCGTGTATTTCATCAGATCTGCTTGCTTGGTTGGGACTCGGTGATTGCGACGCATATTCATTCACATCAACCTGCTGAGGGGGATGCCTTTCAACAGTGGGTTGCTGAACACAATGGGTTAGCAGATCGAATGGCAGTGGTGGCGAATCAACAGCGAGACCCGTGGGTCTTGCGACTTCATGCCTCTCACTGCTCTCAGACTCAGGTGGTGCGTCGAATCAACCGAGAGATCCAAAGGGTCCAACTGCGGGTGTCACAGGAACTGTTTCGTGCTGATCCTGAGGTTGCTACGGTGGAGTTGCCTTCGGTGGTGCCTGCTGGGGGTCCTTTTTACATTCAGCTGGCTCAGGATCTACCGGCGCCCATGGTGCTACGGTATGGAATGCCGTACTTGCAGTTGCTTCATGGTTGGCTGGTGCAGGTGCTTGCAGATGACGAGTTCTGGACAGGTGAAACCCGGTGGATGTCCTCCATGCAGCTCTACATTGACTGGCATCTGACTTCAGGACTGTTTGGACAGTTGTGTGTGAACGGCAGGTGGAAGACTCTGAACGTGACCTTGGTAGATCTTTTGCCACAGTACAAGTTTAAAACTCTGTGCAAGTGGTGGACACAAATTTTTGGTTGCTTGCTGACAGCCATGGGAAACCAGTTGGTTCGTAGGTTCACTAGGCCTGATTCATGTGTTCTTAGTTTACATACTGGTTGTTTTTGGATTAAGTGGCCTCAGTGGCGGGTTGATGCGGTTGAAAGGTGGCTCCACAGCAAGTTGCCAGGGGTAGCAACCAGGGGGGGGAGATCTTGAACTCCCTGGCATTGGATGGAAGGAACGGCGAGTTCCCCATTCTTGTTTCGTCACATCTCACCATGAGATGAAGACTGGTATGGACCGCGGTTGCTCGCTCTCCTCCGTTGATACCGAGGGGGCGAGGGCAGGCTGAAAGCTGAAAGGTTGGTTGACCAATATTTTTCACAGGGGTTAAAACCATCAATCAGTGTGTGTGTGTGTGTTCCTGCTTTCCTTTCTTTGCGCCTGTTTTACATAGTCCATAAGTGGTACCTACTACTACTACTAACCATCCATAATCGCCGGGATTAGTAGGAAAACCACCAGTGTTGTTTGTGGGTCAAGGGATTCTATAGCCCAATGCAAGTGAATGAGCATATTATCATATGTATCATCATTATTTGCACCATGTAGGTCTCTACTCAGAAGCACAACCAGCCAACAAAAGGAGGTGAGGTTTTTCCAAGCTTTTGCATGGTTTCACCAATTCTCAATCATATAGTGATGAATCTACATTTGATGTCAATGATTGTCGACGACTGAGAGCATCCCAGCATGTAGAAAAGACACCAAAGGTTTGTGGTTGAGATTGCACTTTATGCATATGGACAATACGAGTCCTGATTTCATGTCTGTATATGTTCATTAACATCTGATATATGATTTGTTTGTGTGTATGTACTCTATACACGTGTTTAAATATGTACATATACAGTAGATATACATGATATATGTGTATATATATATATATACAAATAGTTTTAAATGTATATATATATATGCTTATTTATTACATAAACAGATGTTAATTATGCACAAACTTATGTATCATACATAATTTACATTGCACTTTTACACAGTCACAATGTGAAAACACCCAATTCTCCGCAGGAAAAGCGGCCAATGTTGCATGGTTTCATTGGAGCTCTCAAAAAGGTGCTGCCAATTCCCTGGATTCAAAACTTGAGGTGAACTCCTGATCTGATTTGGGTAAGGGGTACGACCAAATGCCTGTTTTGATGCTTGAGATTGCTATGATAGATAGCGGACAGACATAGGATTCCCTCTCCCCACTCATCGCCATATGAACTTTGAATGATTGGTTTGCCATGTACAAGCCTATTGAACCACCATTGGTTTGCCAATAAACCACTCATGGCTGTTCCTGATTCCAAGCACTTGTTTTCAACGGCAGGAGAAGCATGGCCGCTGACGTTGGTGAGAGATGCCTCAAACTTTCTGCCTTTGATGGTGAAGATCAGCACTTCTCCAAGAAGCTCAGCAGAGCTTGCTCCACCAGCCATACCAAAGAACTTGGAACGCCACAAGTGGCTGTGGTTTAATGGGAAGCAAGATTTATCATGTCATTCATGACTTAGAACATCAAGATGGCACTAGATTGGTGTAGATATTTTGATATAAATATATATATATATATATAGACTGTAAATGTATATATGTACTGGGTGCATCTATTCTCATAGATAAGGTGTGGTTACCTTTTGTTTACAATCTTTCAACCCTGCCAGATATGGCAATGCCTCGACCAAGCCTCACCTTGGAGATGACCTGCTGATATAATTTCGCAGGGCTAAACGTTGGAGGCAACTCCACGAAGATCCACCGCAACAACTCACGATTTGGATTCTCAAAACGGGGGACCCCCTCAAATGGTTGGTTCGTTACTATCAATTGGCTGATCATGGATGATTTGGGGGTACGCCTATGACTTGAGAAACCACTATTTGATGGTAAATGATCAGCTATTTATCCTAAATGCCTGTGGTAAATCGGTATGCATCTACCAGTATGTGGCCTTAGCCTGGGTGTTATGACAATAGTAATCTCACACATAGCTTGTCTATAGATGTCAATAGAATCAAATCAAAATGTTTGTTCAACTGATAATCTGATACATGTGTGATTGCTATGGTCCTTTTGAGGTAGCTGCTAGCTGTACCTGCACATTCCTGAACCAACTTGGATTGAACCCGCTGACAACCAGGCTGACATCGCTCAAATGAGGTGCAGCTGCGTATGCGGCGAATGTTTCGTGCAGCTTGCAACTTTTGTCGCGCCATGTGCATGTCCTATCCTTTCAGCCAGGGCAAACACATTGCATCCTGGAAGCAAGATGGTGGGTGTGTCCCAACATGGTCGGAACCCATCCTCATGGAAATTATGTGGATGCGCACACTTTCCATTTTGGCTTTAAAGGACCAATGGCCACTACTTGAAGTTCAGTGTACATTTGGTTTCTAGCTGCATAATGTAGAGGTGCCATGATTGGTTTATGATTTCCTACTTCTTTGGGAGAGCAGATCGCAGAACTCAGATGAAACCGGTTCAACAAAGCCTCTGAAGGTCTTTGTTGATTGGAGCAGGAGCTTCCAAAGCAAAGTGAAACCTTGAAAAACCATGTTTGAACAAAATCGCAACGCTGAGACTGTTGAGCCTTTTGACTTCACAACATGAGTTCTTGAAGTGGCAGTGGGTCAAAACCCTGTACCCCTGGTTCCCCTATCATTAACCATTGTTTTCCCTATAGTTTGTTGGTTATTAACCACCATTGTTGGCATGTTAAATATTGAGCCACAGCCAAGTCCCAGTCATTTTGGTCAACAGATCCTGAACCCTCCACCCTGGGTCCACCCTTCACACCTGGGACCCAGGTCGTGAGGTGCTCCAGGAGGTACGAAATCTCCCTGCACCTGAGAGCTGTGCAACTTCTGCAGATGGTTCGTTGTTAAGCCTGACCTTCTACGAGGACTACAAACTGATGGCATCATCCAGCTACTTCTTCGTGTCTTGGACAGATTTTTCGTTGGCGTTGCTACACTTGAAGGCTGTGAATGATGGTGAAACAAAGGTACCGCCTTTATTTCAGACCTTTCAAACGCAGTTCTTGATGGGAGGTTGGCCAAGAATTGGGAATGCCACCGAGCCGTTGGTCCAGACCGTAATGGGAATACCAACTCCATCAATTGAGTTTGGCAGGTGCTCCGTAGGAACTGCTGAAACATGGTGGCAAGGTGGAGGACCCTCGATGGTCTATGAAAAGGAGGATTTGTCGCCTGGTCGGATGGGTGTGTTCCCGATTTTCTGCCCATGAACTCAGTTGGTTTTTTTCTCAAAATAGGAAACCCCACAAAATGGTTGGTCGACTACCATAAATGGTTTATAAAAGGATGATTTGGGGGTACCTCTATGACTTGAGAAAGCATTAATTGTTGGACCACCTCGGGTATCCACATCCAAAACCACAGTCTCATCAGCTGAATGCTTGCGGGATTTTAGTCTGTCCAACTTCTGGAATTTCCTTGCAGATGTACTGCTGAAAACGTGTGTTCTTTATTGACATATTTAGAAAAACCAGCATTCGAGTCATGATAAATGATTTTCAAAATGCACTCGATGCATTTGATATTTTTTAAAATGAACGAGCAAACATATCATTGAATATCAGTAAAATGGTAGCCATAGCTACCATTAACTATTAACCACACATTGTCTCCACGTATGTAGACACAAATGGTAGCCGTGGCTGTGGAGCCCGGCTCTGAGCGCAGCAACCTCCAGGTGACTCGATTGCAGTTGCGTAGCGCTGGGAGTGATGTGCAGCGCACCCTGGTGGCCCGCTCCATTGCAGCAGGCTTTCAGGTGATTGATCAATTCGGCAACTCGTCTTGTTTAATGGTGGGTTTATAGTGATTGATAGGTTGATAGGGAGGGTAAAGCTAATATATATACCATAACAACTATTATGGATGACTGAAAGCAGAGTTTTGGCATGTTTTGTAGAGGTGGCTTCAGTATTTGAAAACATCCGTTCTGTGAAGTTCGGACTGATTCTATGGGCTGATCCATGGTTTAATAATTCCACGGTTTTTGATGATCTCCAATCTGCTGGTGCCACAAATGATCCACCAGGCTCTAACTTCCCAGCTGAAAAGATGACCGCCCAGCACCAGCGACAGTGAGACAAATGGTTCTTGCTGGAAGACTGCTGCTGCACCGGTAGATATTGATGATTTTCCCGTAAATTCTAGGGTTTCATGCATCACAGCTGGCTCAGCATTTGTGCAACCAACTGTATTTCCTTGGAATATGTAGATCCAGAAACCCATATTGCATTGGATTGTAAAAGGGTTTCAGCCACGCCGCCGCTAGGCATCAATGCTCGTTAACAGTTGCATGACTACACCAGAATGTCCGAGGTGTTTGCAGTAGAGATCACGGTTGGGGACATCTCCAAAAATATTCAGGTGCACAAAGAATTTAAAACCCTGAAAATCGTTGGGGACACCTCAGGCACCGCCCCCTGACCAGCAACCGCCAGGTATCCTCATCGAGACCACGTTACCAGAGCTTCCAGGACCACCTTCACCAGCTGAGTTTGGGGGCCTGGGTGGCACCTGCCTGCCCCAGCATGGCCCAGTTGCTTCCCCCTGTAGCGACCAGGACCCAGGCTCTCGTCCTTCGACCTCGTCCCCGCCGGAAGTTTGATTCCATCGCAGCGCTTCACTCTGGCCGTGCAGCTGGCAGCTACTGATGCCTTTCCAATTGATCCGGGAGTTCAGGGAAGCGCCCCTGGGGCAGAAGTTGAATGCTGGCGAACCCCCCAGTTCAGTTTTTTCTTAGATGCAAATGCCCCAAATATGTGGGTGATTACTGAACTTTTGCACAGGGAAGCCACACATCAAATCGCTAGTTCTGGCTGTTCAACCAAGTTGACCTGTACGGCACGATACGGATTTTTCCAAGCCCTTTATTTTACTTTTTCAGTGTATAACAGGGCGGGAAAGCTGGTTGCATACAGTCACCCTACACAAGGTTCAGAGTGTGTTGTTTCACCTACAGTGAGCTGACCTGGCGGAGACTCTGAGTTGAATCATCATAGGGCGATGGTCTCTTTCACAGCGTCACATCTGATATTCTCATTGGCAGGAGGATTCAGTAGGGATGTTTTCAGTGTGATGTCATGTGAGGTGATGATTTGGGCTCAACCTTTGCTTCTTTGGGACTTCTCCCCAGTGACACCCTGCAACGTGGATGTCACGGGAGATGGAGCTGGAGGCACCTGTGTCTTTGTCCATTTCCACGACACTGCCAGCATTCGTGCAGAAGTTGGCCTGAATGCTATCAGCCTCCTTCCTGCAGATTCTTGGCCAAGCATTCTGGTGTGCGGATGTGTTTGGAGGATTGCTGGAGATGTAGAGGATTGAATGCGATTGGTATCTATCGATAAGATGATGATGATGATGATGATGATGATGATGATGATGATGATGATGATGATGATGATGATGATGATGATGATGATGATGATGATGATGATGATGGGGATGGTGGTGGTGATGATTCGACGGTTGTTGCGACTGCTGGCACTGGCGCTGACCGAAGAACACACATAGGCGGGTCATTGTGGGTCTTGCTGTGACAGAGTTCATCAGGTCAAGCCAGAGATGGCGTCTCCCGTAGCTGCCCTCCGATGCACCGTTGAGTCGCTTTCCAAATCAGAACGTAGGAAATCATGGCACCAGCATGGAATAATCAATTGAGATAATTTAGATTGCGTTTCTCGAATGATTATTAGCTATGAATAATGTATTCATGGACACCCTAACTGTTGAGCTGATCCATGGATGCCACTTCGGGTGTAGAAGATACAGGTCGCATCGTTGGATCGTGGTTCAAATGTGTTGCAGGCAGTAACCACAACCCACAGGCACTGCTTGCGTTTCTTTGCCTGAGGACAAGATTACTTCTGTGCCATTGACGTTCCGTTCCTGACGTTGAACTTGGCATTTTCTTTCTTTGCGCTCTCATCAGCCAGGGATAGCCAGGGGTTGATAAGTAGTCCTGGGTTGCAAGTCTTCACCACACCCATTGGTCCCTAGACACCGCGGCAGGTTTCAACTTGATCGCGCCCGAGAGTGGACTGTCACGGGGATGGACATGGTATGCTCAAGCACGACAAGCAGAGCAACCACGACAGGCCGCCATTGCTTCAACCGAGACGTTGATGGTCCAGGCAGCTCCAGCTGCTTCCATCGCCTATGTCAGCAACACGGTGGCAGGAAGCAGCACCTCGGCTGTACAATGACTGGCTCTGCCATCGAAAAATCACATGTTGTGGGTGGTATGGCTTATCATTCCAAAATGGGTGTTTTTTAAGATAGGGAACCCCTCCAAAATGGCGGGGTTTCTAAACCCTGAGGATTTTGCAGCTGAAGAACTCCCTTGCTCTCACTCCCGTGCACAATAGTTCACACACAACAAACTCATCCTCTTGGTTTCTCGTCGTATTAGATTATTGAATTGTTTGTACCTCAATAGAGCATACATGAGCACTACATTCCATTTCAATGACATGTAGATCATGTGATCCAAATGCAAATCTGAGATATTTGCGGCTGCCTACTGGTCATTGCTTTGTCCAGGAAATCTGGTGCTTGTGACGTTTCGAACTGGCATTGCCTTCTCCAACGGTTTCATCACTTTAACACTGGCATCCACATATCAATTGCTGAGCGCATCTGTGGACATTCTCAACCACGGCCGCATTGCTTCAAGTAATGCCGCCTTGTCTATAGAGGGAAGCAGCACCTTGCGGATTGCAGTGGTGGATATGTAACTCGTCTTGTTGGGAATCACAAATTGTGAGTCATGCCCAATCATCCTCACAGCCAGGATGAAAGTTGTCACCTGAACTGGTTGCTGGATTTGGGGGCTTCTGCCAGCATTACAACACACAGCCAGCAATCAAGCACGACTGGTGAAAGGAAGTTGGGCGACCCATTGGCCACGGGATTGCCAGATCACCAGCTGCTAAAAGTCGGTCGATCCTGATTCATATTTTCTTTATTAGCTCGGAAGGCAACAACCAAGCATGGTAAGGCATTGTGCAACTAAGTGGTCTTGGGGTTTTGGGGTTGCCTTACCAACTAATGTGCAAAATTGGCATTCACTCACTTTGCAACAAAGAGGTCTTGGGTTTTTTATGCACACTGAATTGGTTCTTGAACCCGGACGGATTTCTAATCCTCGACACTCTTTTCAACCAGCATCGGGGATCCTGGTTCAATGGAGTGCTTTGTGAAACGTGAGACTGTGTCCAATTGATTATCTCAAAGCCGCAGCAGTGGTTGAACTTCCAGCAAGCATCTCAACAAATTAAGTGAGACGTGTGCCTGTCAATTGAGGTTCAATTGGGTTTACCATGCAAGAGACAAATATGTAGTCTAAACCACCACGGACAGATCTGTTGAATTGCATGTACCGCCTTGCTTGGCCAGATTTGTCTTACACTCTCAGCTCTCGTCATGATAGTTGATGTTTTACTACCATTTTGTTCATCAATATGGTTCATGTAATTTTCCCATTGTTCAAGCAAGCAAAACCATCACACAATTGTTTGTTTTTAATTGTCAACACTTATCATCGTGATTATTTTTGCTGCGTACTTTGTGTAATCATAAGATATCTATGCACAAGCTTGTTTCTTTTTGGTGTATTGTCATTAGGTGCACGTATACTGTATGTAGATAGAGTATCCTAGATCATGTTGCATTAAGCAATTATGATCATTGTGTTTCTTATGTAAACCTGTTTTTTTACCCAGGTTTGTTTCCTTGCAACTAAGAAATGCAAAGAATGCATGCCTGGTATTATATATGACGGTTCCTCAAAATAGCGGACCCACAAAATGGTTGGCTTATTAATTATTGATAAATGATGATTTGGGGGTCCCATTATTTTAAGAAACACCCATGTGAATACACATATCTTCACATGATTCTTTGATCTTGACATGAATGAATGTGTTTCGTTACCTGTACCATTGTTAAGATCAACAATAACCATCATTAACCATTGTTAACCATCATTAACCATCATTAACCATTGTTTTCCCTATTATTGCTGCTTATTACTCACCATTATTGGTTGGTTAATATTGACCCATAACCATCTTTTCACCAAGAATCCATTAACCCTTGTTATCTTGATTGCTTCCCCCATCATTAACCATTGTTTTATCCCATCATTAACCATTGTTTTCCCACAGCCAGGTGCCTGTGCCTGTGATCGTTTTGCGAGTCGTCGCTGTTCCAAGGCAAATCTGGAGCGATGTGCTCTACGCAGTCAAGTTGCAGCTCCTGAATCCGCCAAGCGCCAACATCCCTCTGGCATGCGCCTGGCCTGCACCATTGACATACCGGAGATATGGTGGTTTCTCAAGTCATAGGGGACCCCCAGTTATCATCCACTATTAATCATGTATAGCAAGAAACCAGCTATTTTTTGGGCTCCCTATTTGGAGAAACCCCCATATGATAAGAACAAACATAGTAATAGTAATATTATTAGTAATAGGAATAGATAATAATAGTGATAATAATGACAATGGTAGTAGTCGTAATAGTGATAATAATGATAACAATGATAATAATACAAATACCATTTAGGTCTGTAAATCTTGGATCTGAAAATGATCAGTTGTGATCATACCATTGCCATCATAGTGATGGTGAAGCGGTTCGATGGGGCGCCCGTGGAGCCGCCAGTTGTGATCAGCTGGTGTCCAGCTGAACTCGAAGCTACCAGGTCCAGGAAACGACTTGGAAGCTTAGCTGTCCACCTCCCTTTGGAGTTTCTGGCGTTTTCTTTTTAATAGCCCATGTCATCATTATTATATATCCCATCTTCATCATTGGAATTACGTCGAAACCAAGAGAATCCAAGACTAAGAGGTAACAAGATGAATTACCCTTGGATTAAGCTGACTAGCTGGATTATCACCAGCTGGTCCAAAGGAAACTCATCTTGAAGGTGCTCGGGTTTTTCGGATAACCAAGTCAATCGACAACGGGATAGTTAAAGACCCAATTGGATGTTTGATCACTCCTGGAATGTTGATTGCGCTTGTGACAATTGATGCTGAATCAATGTCTATACTCCATGTTTTTCAAGGATCCGCAGGCATTGGAGAAGTCAAGTAGTACCCATTATGCAGCATCACGTTGATAGTAAGCTATCCGTTTGATTTCTAGCCCTCCAATATAGCCCTGGTGTTTCTTTTATCTCTGGACAGAAAAGTGTCAGGGTATAGGATAGGAGTTTCAAGCAGCGGAGAACAGAACGACAACGGATTTAGTAAACACGGGATCTAAAAATGCGGATCTACACTGAATAGCATACAATGGGAAAATTGGGCGAACTAAGCCAAACAATAGCTTCCTGAAGATGGTATTTAGGAAGTAGTCATTTGGAGTATGTTTAGTTCACCTGGTGCACCTACAATGCAGTATGGTTGGAACTGTTGTGTTTCTTCCAGAATCATGGAGATTCCCGCATGAAACCAACCATGCAGTTATGTTTACAGTCATTACGTTTCGCTTGCTGTTGCAAGTTCTGCAGCATCTTAGTGCTCCTTATCTCCCTATCAGCGTGGGGGGATCTGAGGAGCCCACAGAACCACAGAACGTCCCAGGTGCGGAAACTTTGAATTCGCTAGTCTCTGATGCGTCGCTGTGTCTCTCCTGCAGTTTGTTGCTGTGCCCAGGACGTGGGACCCTCGGAATCACAGCAGTAGCAAAATGTATGGCTTGGCGGTTGGCTAGCTTGGCCCATGCTGCTACCCAGCACATCTAAAGCATGTCCAAGCCCTAGCATTTGTCGTACAGGAGCAAACTTGTTTGTCTTCTTGCCCTCTCTTGCTGTTCAAGCTAACAGTACCGATGAACACGTGGTTTCACCAAATGTGCCTAATGTTGGATCCACATTGAGAATTGTTCGAAATCACCAACACTATCTCTATGAAAACCAATGGTGGTTGCCTGGTTTCCCATGGTTTTTCCCACACCTTGGACGTCCGCCACAAGGCTAAGCAGTCTCTCCAGTGGCAGTCTCTCCACGGCAAGCCACCCCGAGCCTTGGGATCTACGCGTGGAGGCTGGAATTCCCTTGGAGGCGGGGAATGGCGATCTGAACTCCTGATTTTTGAGCACTCGAAACCAAGAAATCAACCCATTCAGTTTTGAGTGCTCATCATTATTTCATCATCATCATCATCATCATCATCATCATCATCATCATCATCATCATCATCATCATCACCATCATCATCATCATCATCATCATCATCATCATCATCATCATCATCATCATCATCATCATCATCATCATCAATTATTTTTATTTCAGCGCCCTCCATTCAAGAATAATGAATCGGATGATGAACCATCAGTGATCATCATTGACCATCAATAAGCATCATGACACATGATCATTAGCAGTTCTAAGCAGTTCTTAAGCCGTCACTCGTTGCTTGCATTGTAGGCATTCCTGTTTGCTGGTGAGAACCTGGTTAAGATGTTGATCCATCTATTGTTGATACAGACTCGTGCAGGATAGTCATAGTCATGTGGCTCTGGGCCAATATTAACCATCCAAAAAACGGGATGGTCACCAGGGTACCAGGGTGTTGACCCATTGTCAGGTGCATATACACACTGATTGGATTTGTGGTCATGTTCGATCGATCGATAAGAATATACATTGACAAACCGATGAATAGCTTGTTGGCCTTGCTGCAACTATAGCTATGGGTTGAAGGGATTAACCCTGTGATTGAGATCGGATCAGCCAACAACACCTTTCCAAACAGGGTTTCAAACAGTAGTGAGTGGATAACATGATGATATGCATTTGCATTATAAGCCTATGTAAACAGGTTCTTTATAGCCATTTACCCGTCTGATTCATCGACCAAGTGAAGCCGCTTCAGGTCTTTGGAACCAGCAGCATCCAAGCTATAGACCTGGTCTTCCCTTTGAGAGGCGGCAGCCAGGGTCCAACCACCAGTCACCAACGTGGCTTGCAGCATGACCGAGACTACGTCAGGTATCGTTAGGTCATTTGTGTTTGTGCCAAGCCACAGGGTAACCAATGGGCCCCACCAAGATATGATCATTTTACGAATCAAAGGCTTTGAGCCGAGGGTGTGCAGGGACAAGCGACGATCATTTTACTAATGGAAACCATTGCTTTTGGGGGTGCCAATATTTTGACACATACCCATTTGTTTCAGTTGCAAAGATAGAGACTTTTTTATACCCACGAGCTGTTGCAATAGCATCGTTGGTCCAGTGTGAGATGGTGACAGGAAAGGGTTGGACTGACGGAATCAGGACTCCGCCAAAAAAGAGGATTTCTCTTGGGAGGCCAGCAATTTCATGCCAGGACATACCTGGATTGCAGGTTATGATGAACCAACAGTGTTGCGAATTTGGAAGTTTTTGGCAACGATGATTGTTTGTTGACTACTGTGCAAATACAAAACAGATTTAGGATTTGCGAGCAATGTTGTTTGTTGATTACTGTGTGCCCGTCCTTGACCGCATGAAAAGGGTTCGCCTTCACGGGCCTTTCCTGGGAAGGGGAGCCTTATAAGAGAATTCCAGTATCAATCTTAGTGTTCCTTCATATCATTTTTTTCTATATAGGTGTTTCTCAAAATCGGGGACCCAAAAATTTTCTAATTTCAATATCTTTTAGTAATGAACCAACCATTTCAGAGGGTTCCTGACTGTAAGGAGCCACCATATGACTACCAATTGCGAGGAGGTAGCTGGGGGTTCTCAGTGCCCGTTCCTGCCAAAGGTGCTGCTATCTCGGCCTCGAACTCTGCAGTGGGAAAGCAAAACACCTTAGAAATTTTCTTTCGCCTATCTATGTCAGCCCTTTCAACTGACTCCCAGGTGCCTTTGACTTCGGGCCTGAGTGGGGCCTGACGGGTGCCGTAAACAATTCCACAAGGGGCACACGAATGAAGTCAACGAAGTCGGCAGTACCCTGTAGATGTGTGAGGATGCACTCATAGTGTGTGCACATTGTCATTGGCAGCCTCTCTTTGTTCATGTTTGTTCATGCATCGACTTTTTTTGTTTGTTCATGCATCATTTTTTTTTGTTCAGGTCCATTTTGCAGGTCCAGCTGCTGATTTTCAATGATTGTGTCTCCGCTGCTCAGCTCTCTGAAGCCCTTCTCCGTCAGCAACCCCAAGAGTTCAGCCCCGCCGGCAAAGAAACCTGCCCATGACGTAGACCCCATGCGCCTAGTGAGATGAAACCCTGGACTAAAGTATCACCTGGTGGTTTCTTGGAGCTATAGGGTACAATCTCACCATACAGGTCCTGTGTACCGACCTTTGAAGTTATTTTTCAACTGTCCAACCTGTGTCCTGGTGCGTTGCAGTTGTACCCGTTGAAGATCGGAGGTCGTCCTCGTTGCTCCGAAAGAATTCAGTTTTCTTTGTGATTCCCTTGTTGCTTGGAGCAAACCGGAGGAGTCGGCAGGTGCTTGTGCTGGAGCTAATTGGGAAACGGTTGAGAACCTTTGGTGACTATTATGAAGAACCACTCTAAACCATGGTGAACATTGGTTAATCATTATTAACCGTTCATTCCGCAGAAGTCTCAGTTCAAGTAGAGAACCCACTACATGGTGGTTTCTCAAAATAGGGGTACCCAAAAATCATCCAGTATTAACCATTTATAGTAATGAACCAACCATTTTTAGGGTCCCCTGTTTTGAGAAACCCCCACATATAGAAAACACGGCGTGTCAAAGAAATTGGACACAGATCCTTCAAACTTGGGACGTCGATCGGATTAGTTCAGGCAAATGTTCGTGGCAGGAAGTTGGAGTTCCAAGACAGTCTAACAACCTGACATGGCTCATGCTGTCTCACCCTATGAGCCGAACAGAAGGACTTCTGAGGAAATTCGAAGGTTGAACTGATTCTCAGTGCCAATGCTGATGACAAATAAGCACAAATACACTACCAAAGGCAAACGAGCAAACAATCAAAGAAGCGAACAAACAATTCAATCAATCAGAAAAAGAAAAACAATTCAACATCAATCAACCAAACTAACATGCAAGCAGAAATCAGACCAACGTCCCATGACAGCTGCTGTACAACACATTTCATGTTTTCCAGTTGTTTTTGTTTGTGATCTCAAAGTTCTACAGTTACTTTCTCCTGACACTGGACCAGCAACACACTAGCAGCAACAACGATGTTGTCATTGATGGCCACAACAAAAGCCAGGAGGACGACACCGCAATGAAAAACCACATCATCCTCATCCCCATCCTCCTCTTCCTCCTCCTCCTCCTCCTCATCATCATCATCATCATCATCATCATCATCATGAGCCTCATCCTCAACAACCACTGTATCCCCTGGTATTGTTGCTTATGATCTCTTATGGTGAACCATTCATAAACCATTGGTTGGTCATCAGCGGCAGCCTCCCATGCGCGCACCCGAGGTCGGTCCCTCAGCCTTGCACAGCATCTTCCCAGCGGTGGATGTCTGCGCAGCTGGCGATGGCTTCCTGTCCCTGCTCCTCGGATGAGCAACAAGCTGAGGCACCAGCTGAAACAGCAGCTGATTACAGTAGGGAGAATCTGATGTATCAACCAATGATACCCTGTATTAGGAAACATAGATCTCACCATCAAGCGCGGTAAATATTTGTAATAGGGGATATCAACGCTGATCTCATTGGAGATATGAAGATCCCGCTGAATATATGGGAATATCAGCGCTAATCTCCTGGTTGATGGTGAATGTCTTGGGGAGATCCAGCGGTGAAGCTGACTGTGAAGCTGGTGGCAACATCTGGGCTCGTGAAAGCAGAGGTGGTTTATGAATATTGGATCTAGCATGATGGAACCATGGACCATTCACCATAGACTATATGATTAAACTGACATATCATAGGCCTAAGGTGGCATAAGGATAAAACTGACAAATCTGACATATCAAGGGATATCAAAATCAGACCAGGAACCCTGTAGTTTTATTGGTAGCATTTCACTGGAGCCCACTGACACTGACAGTTTGCATTGAGTATAGCACCACCAAGCATCCAAACCATGTTCATGTCTGACAGCACATGGTTTTGGAGTACCAAATTGACACCCCGACATGGATTTTCAAGATTGGTCCTCTTCAACTCAAGCAGTGCGAAAGCCTTGGCGAAAGCCAGCCGGATTGTAACACTTTCAGCATTTTGATCACCGCTCAAATGAGATGAAGCCACCAGTAAATAGTACTCAACACGGGTATGAAACAATTGAACACACAAAGACCCACCAGGGACCCACCATTGGGTTCATTGCATGTTTGCTGGTTGGGAACAAACAGGTATGCAGCCGTTCAGTAGCCATATCCCGGAGCCATCCAAAATTTGATGTGTTGTTTGTCACCCACACCTCCTTTCGGGTCACATCATTTATGGAGCGTATCAATCAAGTGTGCCAAGAAATGCCATCTCAAAAAAGCAGAGCCCACCAATAAACCTAGGGACCCAGCCACAGCTTTTTTTCTGGCTTGGTCATGTGCCAATCGTGAACCATGGTCGTTGACCACCATGTTTCCGGGGGATATACCTAGAAGAAGTTGTGGAAGCTTCTTTACCATCATGTTTTGTTTGTAACAAGGTTTTTCAGGAGGCAGACTTTCTCCTTCGTGCATCAGCTACGATAAGTTCGGAGCCAGAGGCCAGATCGTGGCAGGGATCAGTAGAGGATCCGTTGTATCGCTGGCTGCTGATGCTTTGTGTCTCGCAGAATGGTTATTCATTTGAGGTCGTTCGCAACCGGCTCCTTCCTTGCTGCAGCCGCAAAGCTGCAAGATTGGTAACTTGCACCTTTTCACCAGCAATGCAAAATGATTGAGATTGGGGCCTAAGCATAGGCCTCGAGCCGTGGTGGCAGGTATCTTGAAAAAGACAGTCAACAAAAAACTGGTTTTGTTCAGAAGGCATATCAAGATGTATCAAGTCATGATGTATGAACTCCCAACCCACATTGCTCCACCGTTGGACCCATAGCCGTGAAGATGCACAGGTGTTCCAGATTCTAAGCAGTGCCGTGCAGCTGGTGTTTTCGCTACTTATGAATTTGCCCTTTCCCAGAACTCATTTGCCATAGCTTTCTCAATCCACATTGTTGAAAGCCGTCCATCTTGGGATGAATTTTGCACTCGCAAGATGGTCGTTCAACTCGTTCAACTCCTCGCTGAGGACTCATTGCTGTCCTTCCGAATTGATGTGATGAATCCATCCTTATTTGATTCCACACTTCTCCAGGAGCGTCGAGAGAGGTGTCTGGAGTCGATTTTGGTACTGGTGAGTTGCATGTAGGTTATTGTAGGTTGGAAAATGCATATTAATATAAATATATTATAGGTTATATAGATGATGTAGGTTATAAATAAATAAATGAATGAATAAATAAATAAATATATATATATATAGCATATACATATTATATTTACATAGATATATTTGTATATACATACATAGGTTGGAAAAAGCCATTCTAGAACCTCTACTGGGTGGTTGTTTGGCTGGTGGTTTTGCTTGTTTTCCTTTGTTTAACAAACAATGTTTGATGCGAAGCTAATGGGTGCGGCATTTGGGAGCACATATGGTGTGAGAAGTTGCTCCGTACAGGCTGTTTTGTTTCATGCAAGTGTGATCTATGTATACGCTGGCATTTGCAGCATGAGTATGTATGCACCTTAATACATACCTCAACGACCGAGCAACATCCGGAATCTAGCATATGTTGCCTGGCATCCAGCAGCAGCAGAGGTTTCAATTTCATGGTTTTCTTCCCTTCGAGACCACACCGGATTGGGCTTTATATTTCCAGTCCAACCAGGTCACGTGTGACTCGGTCTCCATGTGAGTGCCTTGTGCCATGGGAACGGACCAGCAAGGTGGCTGTGAACCCAAAAAGAGATTCGTTTGCAAGACAACGGAGATCCTTGCCAACAAATCATTCAGTACAAGTGCATTTTGCAACGGGTTTGCGCGGTGTTGTTCCGAACTGCCTACTTTTACCAACAGCTGGCTAGTGGTTTCCCGTATACCCATCAAGCATCTTTGGACAGATGGGCTGAAGCAAAAACAAAATTGACGTCTTTTTGGGATGGAGTTTTGCCCCATCAGCCCCAGCTAGACAGTATTGATTAATCGCTGTTTTGTGTGTTTGTTGTTGCTCCTTAGTTCCCTCACCAACCACTGTTTAGCAGCACCAAGCAGATCAAACTGTTTCGATTGTTGGAGTATGGACCATCATACTATCATGTCATCATCCATCAGTACTACAGTAACCATAACTACCGTTCATTCAGCCACGCAAGGATCATTCATCATGAACCATAGTCATCATGAGCATTTTACCACTATCAACCGTCAGTAATCACCATGAACCATCATCAATACTCATCAACAATCCATCAACCATCAACCATCACTCAACCATCAACCAAGCTTCAATCAACCTTCAACCAAGCTTCAACGAACCATGATTCACCAACCAGGAATCATCATCCACCATGCATGAACCAGGCAGCACCAGCTTCCACACATGTCCAAGGCCAGGCTGTGCATTTGGATGCCGCCTGGTGGCTCGCCATCTCCATGGCGGGGGCAGCGTTCCGGAGGTGATGCGCATCGTGGATGGGTAAAGAAGCAGCAACCTATGGGATGATGGCACTAGCAACCAAGGATGGTTGATACTTATGGGATGATACCTATGGTTATGATGGTTATGATGATAACTATCATGGTTGATACCTATGGGATGATACTAGTGAATGACACCTAAAGTTTTGATGGTAGATACCTAACAAGGCAAATGTAGCTGACCAAAATCAACAACTGTGATGATGATACAAGAGTAAAACTAGTGATTGTGGTTGATTTGTGAAGTATACGTGGGATGATGCCAATAGCTGTGATGGTTCTGTAGTGAAGCCTGTGAACGATGGTTGATGGGATAGTTGGTGAAACAATAGTGAGACTGTAAGAGTTGATATTTCATGAACTTGACTTTGACTTGCATACCCGTGACATATTTTTCACAGACACTCATGAATCATGGTAAAAACTTTGTGAGGGGCCTGGTGGACTCAGGTCTTTGAACAGAAATGGGTCAATTGCGGGGATGCAAACACCCTTCACAAGAGCTCAGCATGTTCAAGTTACGAACTGAAGACTATAGGGTGGTATATTTTTCTCAGAAGGTCAGAATCCCTAGCACCCAGACCAGAGAAACAAGGTCTCAACAATGGAATATCTATCAGAAGAAATCATTGTGAGCAAAGTGTTTCAGGGTATTCTGAACTGCATCGCGTGCAACATTTCGTGCTATATGATGGTTCCTACATGTTCCTACCGTAGCCTATTTCATGATTTGCAAGGGTCAGGCAGATTTCGGGGAAAAAAGACACAACTGAATCAGGTGTCTCAACAAAAAACTAAGGAATTTGTATGCTGGCGAACTGCAAATACAAGATCTCTCCCTCAGCAGTGCCCTCCCTGGTACCGACATCTTCGTGAATCTTCTCTTCATGTTTTCTGCACACATTCCAGGCTCCTTGGCAGAGAGCTGCCAACAAAAATCACTAGAAAGGCTTTAGGATTTGACCATGCAATTCCAAGCTTTGTGCATTTGCAGTGATAGGAGATATTATATGGAGAAGTCACCTGGGAGATTCATATCGATCGCTAGATTTTGAAGGGCACCAGCTATGGTGAAACTGCTGTCGGCTTGTGAAAGGCAGCTGCGGCGCGGCTCAGGCATTGGCAGCGTGATGTTCGTTGAGGGCCCTGGAGGCTTTGTTTTCCTAGGCAATTTCAGCGCCGACGCCACGCTCACAGGACCGCCATGGTGCTTTCTATAGGTGTTCGGTGCCGTTGAGGGGTTGGGATATCCATGATGCATTCCATTTAAACTGCTCCTTAAACAGTTGAAGATCTCAATTCTAAACTTTGGATGAAGGGGCACCACCATCGATCTGAACAGTTTGTCGTTGGGATTCTGAACCTTCGGACTTGGCCCCTTTGGTAGACCAAGCAAATGGAAGGCCATGATTTCAAAAGCAAGCAAACTTGGGATTTCCATCAATTTCCTCATGATTTAATTGCCATAGGGCATGACCTACTCAGTACGGAATCAAACGCGGAGCCCTACCAAGGGATTACCAATCAAGGACAGCATTACACCTCAAGGATTAGGATTCTATGACTCTATGAGATTTTCCCCAGACGCTCCGTATTGATTTTCTGCTTGTCTTGATTTCCTCCACCCTGAAGAAACTCCGAAGCACAGGAGAATGACCCACGAAGTTCCAAGCAGCATGTCTCGTTTTGACCACAAAATCTCCAACGTTCAACAGGTACGACCTCACGTAGCAACCACCTGCTCCCAACTGACGCCAGGAGCAGATGAAAGCCTGGAGATTGGAAGCGTCACAATTCCAAGCGACAAACTTCATGAAGTGCAGCTGCCATTGGCCAAACCTGCGCTGGCTGGGACTTTGTATGGCTTTCGCGGCAGGACGTGGTCAGAATTCATGGGGGACGAAGAAAAGCTCAGCTGCTGAAGTTAACAACAGATGTGCTTTCAAACGTTGCAGGCATGTTTTCGCACAAGGTGTCAAGTGGAGCAGGGTGTAGAATCATTCCGTGGTGAGTTGCATCCACTTCTCACTGTAGCTCTGGAGATTCAAAGCTTACCATGAGCGCATCCTTGCAGACTGGATTTCCAGGTGGATGATTTTTTAGCCTGATTAGCATTTTCTCCCGGGATGATCATTCATCATTCAACCATCAAGAACCATCAACAACCATCAACAACCAACAACCATCAACAACCATCAACAACCATCAACAGCCATCAACAACCATCAACAACCATCAACAACCATCAACCATCAACAACCATAGTAGTAAGCATCAGTAACCATCACTACTAACCATCAATCACTGAATCAAAATCCAAAAATTATCCACTCGGCGACTCCGGTGGCTCGAAGTTGGTGTCAGGATCAGGAGTCCCATGTTGTCTCCGGATGCGCAGCTGAGTCCAAGTTCCAACCGTCGCTCGTTGATGCCATGGGCTGCGATGGGACGAGCTGAACCGGCCAGTTGGGCGACCCACCATTTCTTCACCGGAAAAACCCGCGAGGAGTTTGAAGGCATCATCCTTTGGTGGTTTTCTGAAAATAGGGAACCCACCAAGGTATGCTTGTTGTTTTTATGTTTTTTTTAGCTATAAATTATAAATGATTTATAGTGGATGATTTGGGGCCCTATTTTGAGAAACCACCATCATACTTAGTTGCAGGTTCTCTTCCTTTGAGAACTGTCCGATCGGGGGACCAATGCTGAAAAGTTCTAAACCAACCACAACAAACTCCGGTGCTTTCTGTATTTGAAAGGATGATGATTATTATCTTTGTTGTTTCCGTGTTTGCCCCTCTTTTCGGATATTCCCACATAGACTTTGACTTGGTATGTCCTAACTCTTGCAATTGGAAAGTTGGAAGAAACCGTCGCCAACACGTTGCTGCCAAGGCTGGAGCATCCGGGTATTTTCATCTTCCTCGCCATTGGATGGGAGACTGGAAGCCGGAAGCACTCCAGGTAGGGGAGCGTCCATCGAAATCATGTGGGCTTCCACCATAAATCAGTGCGGAGAATCTTATGGGACACCGACCCATCATAACCCCATGTTTCCATATGGTGGTTTCGCAAAGTAGTGGATCCCCTAAATCATCGGGTAAACCATTTACTCCGGGGCCCCCTATTTCAAGAAACCCCCATCTAGTGATCTTATTGTTGTTCATTCTCTCCTATGATTAACCACCATGATCATATGGAAACATGGGCCCCCCTCATTTTTGAGAAACACCTCCGTAGGTTTCCTCCGTGCCATTCGCAGCAGGTGTCAACCTTCAAGTGCTCCGGGCATGCGACGTCTCTCCCTTGACACCTGTCTATGGCTGGGACAACGAGATTCACGTGTCCTTCATCGTCTCCAGCAGTTCCTAGCCCATGGTTTTCAACTTTTTGTTTTGACGCGAAAAGCAGAATGATTCGCAGGGTTTCAAGGGTTTTTTTTGGCATGAAACTGCATAACTAGAATGTTTAGTTATCGGAGTTTGGCATAATTACCTAGAATGATTTGTGTTTAGTTATTAGAATATGTGTATGTTCAAGAAATGTTTAATAATTTGAATTTGAATACCTAGAATGATCTTTGAAGTGGTCGATTTTGTTTGCACTCAAATGGTTCTTTGAATTTGTGAAGAAATGTTGATCAGCAACTGACTGGTTGAGATGGTTGAGATTCCTTTACGGGGACGATGATGGTGTGTTGGGATGATGGATGTATGTTGAAGTCAAAGCACCACTGGCAGCAGGTTTCTTTTCAAGTCCGAGCTCCACTGGCAGCTTGCGCTTGCTGGCTCCATCTGGCTTCACCTTTCCCACAGCTTGCGTCATAGAGGACGGCTGTGTGGCGGTGACGAAAAATCCCTTAGGGCTATTTCACTCATGGATGTTGCAGTCTTTGAATTTCGGACCCAGAAAGACCTGTTTGATAGTAATGAATTCGGCTTGAGGACAGGGATTAGAGACTAGACTGATGGACTGTAGTACATTGTTGCACTGCAGGTGCAGGAGGGAGACGGTGCAAGTGCAGTGCAAGTGACAAGACAAGAACAAAAGCAACATCAGCAACAGCTCCACAATATCTCCAACTATTGGGCCTTCCTGGAAATGTCTCCACAGTTGGGGAGATTCCAGAGCGTTCGTACCTGCGAACCACACGAAAGATATAGACCATTTCCTATTTAGGCTAATAGAGACCCATAGAAATCGCATGAGGAATCTGAGGTTAGAACCTCGCAGGGAAAGGTTAGTGAGTGATGAATCATGCCATGCCTTTGCTGGGTCGTTCAACAGCCAACTGGCTGTTGGTTGGGAGGGAGCTGGCTGGAGCCAGGGGTATCCTATGCCTCTCTAAAGATGGAGTAATTTGCCATCCCTTCTAATGGGGGAGCTTTTTGGAGCTCCCAGGAGTGGTGTCATGGACCCAATGGTAGCTTATTAGCAAGTTTGTTTTAGCCATCACTGATTAAACACCCATGGTGAGTGGTTGATTGCTTACGGCTGATTCAGCTATTCATTCTTAAGTATCAATCATCAATCAGCAACCATGAGTCATTGCTGCAACCATTCATGATGTGAACAACAATCAATAATTGCTATCCATTACCCATCAATCATACATCAGTATCCAATAGTCAAAAACCATAAACCATTTCGGTTCATGAACCATGAACCATGGAACCATCAACCACTACCCAACCATTAATCATCAATCGATACTCAACAACCAGTAAAGGAATGAACGATGGAACATTCACCATTATCATTGGTTTGTTTTTCTCATTGGTCACTGAACGATCGGCCCCCCTGAACCATGAAATGATGCTTATTCCATCCTATGGCTGTGGGTCACTTCACCCTGTACCCCTGGTTCCCATCATCAACCAGCTCGTTTTCCCTATGATTTGGTTGGTGAATACAAGCCAATATTGATGATCCTATTATTGTTGCTTAATATTGATGGTCAATATTGACTCATAGTCAACTATGGGTTAAATTCCTGTACCCCTGGTTCCCCCATCATTAACTATTGTTTTCCCTATAGTTTGGTTGGTTATTAACCCCCCTTAGTTGGTTGGTTAACTGCTTGACTCAGCTCCCCATATTCCCAGTGCTTCGGAGGCGGAGCAGCTGAGCCACGGCAGCTGTGTAAACAACGTGGCCACGCTGCTTCTTCCTGTGGGCCGTGCCATTTCCAGAGGTGCGGCGGAGCTACGAAGCCGCGTGCCATTTGCCAGGGAACAACCCATGAAGTTCATAGCATCATCATGGACAAGTCATCATATGTAGCTCATGGATGATGATGATTTGGAATTTAGAAACTACTTAACGATGGTTAAACTTTCATGGCTCGCTCATGGTCGATGATTGTTCAAAATCATGGGACAAACAAACCACGCAGACCGAGACATTCCTGGCCCAATGCGAACGCGTTTGCAGATACATGTTGATCGGATAGCAGGTGATGATAGGTGATGTCATCCGTACAGATCCTCAAAAGGAGTTACAAGTCTGTGTATCTTTGATGGTTACCCCGACTTGCATCCATCCAGACCAATCTGAATATATATCTAACCCAGCTAGAGTTCCGCTTTGTCCACCGCCTACACCTGAACTCCTGTCACCCTGATAGGTGCGTTGTTGACAGTTAATACTTTTCCGTTCCATTTCTCCGACATCGGCGATGAATTCAGACATCAATGTGACACAGGAAGCCGGCACACAGACATTCTTCGCATCGTTGCAGGGCAATTGGTGGAGTTCAGCATCCAAATGACCAACCCGGAGGCCGTGAGCACATTGGCAGGGTCCATGATGCGAATCCACTGCCGCTTTGCCGTGAAACACTTGTTGATGATGGCCCTGCTATGCCCTGTTTTTCGAGGTGTCAACATGGTTTGGTCTTGATTGTGAGTCACAGCACCGAGTGTCAAGTGGATTCTCAAGGATCTCGTGATGTTTCTGCTTCAGGTGAAGGCATCATAAGGCATCCAAATATCTGGGTACAGTTGGATGTGTGGCTAGTTTCATAGCAATAACAATGGACTCTGGAGTTTTTTTTTTGACACCAGCTTTCACTAGAAGCCGCCCATGGATTGACTCTTATAGCCATGCAAGTTACGAAAACCGATGCTCATTCCCACGAACCTTGCCAGGAAGAACCCGCTGGCAGTGAGTGGAATATCGTCACCTTCCAAGGAGAAACAAAGCTTGAAGAGTGCGAGGAGAAGGTGGGGATGCTGAGCTGGATGGATGACTGCATTGCTTACAGCTTCGCGGTTGACTGCTCTACCAGCCATGACACCACTCACTTTCGCTATCTATGTGTAGGTATATGTCTATATCACTAACCACTAATTACTAAATCATTTTTGACCATTATTCAATTATTCACCATCATAAACCATCATCAACCACTGTTCACCATTGATTCACCATGATTAACCACTATTGATCATTATTAATCCCTTCTTCCTATTACTAAACCTCCCCCCCCCGCTCCCCAAATACTAAGCACCCCAAGGGGTTTTTTGTATTAGGGGGGATTTAATATTAGAGGACCCTAATATCAAATCTGGGACCCTAATGATAAAAACCATTTGAGCGTTGAATATTTGCCTTTTTAAAGTCTTTATCAAAACCTATTCAAAAATTGCAAAAACCAACTGCACGAAGGGGACCCTAATATTAAATTTAGGACCCTAATGACAAAAACCATTTTGGCGTTTACTGTTTGCTATATTAAGTTCTTTATTAAAACCTATTCAAAAATTAGAAAAACCAGCTGCATGAAGGGGACCCTAATACTAAACCCCCCTAGGCCAAGGGGTTTTTAATAATGGGGGGTAAAACCATGTAAAAACGGTGCTTGGGGCATGTTGTTTCCTTTTAAGTTTTCAATTGCCACAATTAAAAATACAATTGACCAAAACCAAAAAAATCCAGAAGTGGACCCCCAAGGGGTTTTTTTTATAATTGGAGAGGGTTTAGTAATAGTAAGAAGGGATTAATCATTAACCATTTATTGACCACTATTGAAGAATGCATTATTGGCCACTAGAATTGGAGCCATAAACCAGCTATACTACGACACGTTGTCCAGGTCGCAACCTTCAGCTTGGCGAGACGTTTCTGGCGCACACTGCTGGGATGGAGGAAAGCTCCGTGCGAAACCCTGTAAGTCATGGGATAAACCACCCGTGTGAACCACTAACAATAGCAGTAATCATAGTGGTTAATTAATCATAGTGGTTAATCATAGTGGTTATTGGTGAACAACGTGTTTGAACATTGTCAACCATTTACCACTATGATTCACCATGTTAACCAGCATGTCCTTCATGACTATTCACCATTGGCAAGCGGCCATTTTAATCTACCCCTACTGGTGATAGCACCACCCGGTAGCCACGGAGCCCAACCGTTGCATTGGGCACTAGGCTATGCCACAGTTGAAGGTCACAGGACGGTACTGGGGAGCTGAAGATTCAGCAAATCTAAGAGACACCCAATGCCTGTTCCATTAGCCTATACCTTTGTGAAAGACAGGGGAAAGGCACAACAAATTACACTCAAGTTGTGTTTTTGTTCCTTTCTCATTGCATCTTTTCTGTGGATGTGAGGTGGGAGGCATTTGCAACACTTTGGGCTTTACTCTCCCTGGAAGGTTCAAACCTGTGCAGATGCCATAGTGATAGATCAACGGTACCCCTGACTGCTGTTGTTTTTGAATGTAACCCATGCCAATGCCCAGAATCCAAATTCGTTGGTCTGCACAAAAAATGTGGTATTTCGTTCAACAATCTTTCCTTCCAGTTGACAGACCAGATCTTCCGAAGAACAGGGATCATTTGGTACCAGGTAGTGTTGATTTTAGGATGTGGGATCAAATTTTACATTTTAGTTGGTAGGATATGAAAGTATACCAAAAACATATAGCAGAGCATGCTGTCACAAGTGACACGTATACCCTCCTGTTGACCAGCCTGGAAGTGGAAAAAGGTCATGCCGTTCGGTAAACCACCTTTAAAATCAGTGGATTTTCCACCGCCCGGTTACCCAAGTGCAATGATTGATAGTTGATGATGACGAGTTGTGAATCGTACAAACTGGAATTCTCCACCATTCTACTTGTAAATAGATGTAGGAATATGTAGGATTCAATAAAAAACGAGTCAGTCAATCATGGGCTGACAATGATTACCCTGGGTCAAACATGAGTAATGCACCATGAAAAATGAGTAATCAGCCTGATGAACATGATCAACCATTCCCAGCAAATGGTGGCTTCTCAAGCCCTAGGGAACCCACCGGTTTTCATCCTTGCTTAATCATGTATAAACCAGCCCTAACTTGAGGGTCCCCAGACTGGCTTGAGAAACCACCAAGATTGGTTTGTACCATTGTTGTGGGTCATTATCCCTAACTACTACTAATTCATGGTTATCCCGATATAGTCCCTAACCACCATTACCCATGTTTTCATGTGGTTTTAAGACAAAAAATCCCTATATACTCCCTTTAGAATCCCAGTATATAACCTATGTAGAATCCTTATGTATAACTTATCCCTACATAGTCCTTATGCAAAACCCTATATCAATCTTTTTACATATCCCTTTACAATAGTTAAATAGTCACTTGACCCCTGGGTTGACCACAGTTGTTGAAGTTCCCTTGGTTGATCGGTGCCACGGCGGAACACCCAAGGCTTGGATCAGGCCTTTGTGGCACGAAGCAGCGTGGGTCAGGATCTGCGTCCGGGTCAGTAGCTGGACGGTGCACGGTTCTGACGAGGCGGCTGGTGGTCGGTTGGTTAAGGTTGGTTGAGGTTGGGTAAGGTTGGTTAAGGTTGGTTGGCTGTTGATTCTTTGATTTTGCTACTTTGGTTCAGTGCTGGTTGTGATTCTTGTTGTTGTTGTTGTTGTTGTTGTTGTTGTAGTTGACAACTGTTAATAATCATGATTTTAACCATTAAAAAGCCTTATTACAGCCTACAACCACCAACTGCGAGGTGTTTGTGGGGTGTTTGGGTGTTTGATGGTTGCCGATTCTTCGATTTTGTGTGTTTGGTTGGGTGCTGATTATTGTTGGGTGTTGGGTGATGGTTGTTGGTGGTTGTTGTGAATCATTACTGTGTTTTGTGTTCTTTATCCGTACATCATTGTGAGGTGTTGCACTCGCGATGCATGAGTTGTTGAGTTCAAAGTTGGACCCCAGAAGTAGCGAAAACAAATGACCGTTGATCAATGATTTCTAGTGGTCAAATAAGCTTTAACCATTACTAGATGATTGATCAATGGCAATAGTTGGCTAGTTGTTAGTACTGTTAACCAAACATCCTTAGCTTATAATTAGCTAATGATTTTGTTCTAATCATCATCATGAAGCGTTATGCACGTATTTGCTGCGATGGTCACTGATGTTCAATGATGCCGTGAGTTTCTTTTTTCTCAGCGTTCAGATAAGACAAAGGGATTGCTTCGAGCCTTTTGGCTGCACTCCTGCTAAGTTTCCGGGGGCTGAAAAGATATTCTGAAGGCCCCTGGTCCCTGGTGTGAAACAGTTGGCTGATTAATATAGTGAAGCATTGTGAGGGAGTGAAACCATCTGATTTTTTTCTGAGAAGCGTGACAGCTCTTTGTTTGTGATCTTGTTCGAGGAGCATGTTCACTCCAACTGAGGCAGAGCGTCTACCAGTTCGTTTTCACACATCCAGACAGAACTTCAAAAGAGCTCACGGACATTGCAGCAGGGTTTTTCAGTCGAAGCAGCATCACATTGACGTTGCCCACCGGTTACTACGCACTTCCAAATTGCTTGCAGGTTCGCGCTGCAGATGCCACAAACACGCTGTCGTTGTTGTGTGGCCAATCGTTGCAGGGGATAGTACCACCTGATTGGACCTAGCCAACGGGTCTCTATGCTTGGTTGTGAAATGGTAACCATAATGGAAGCATATTTGCTAGCCATTATTCGCCACTTGACCTTTTTCTTTGTAGGCCTTGATATTCTTCACCACATAGTAACACAGCGGAGCCTAGAGCCTTGAGCTCGGGGTGTGGAGAAGAAAAACTTTGACGTTTTGGGGCAAAATACAGGCAACAGCCCCAGCACTTGGTTTTCAGCAGTGGAACAAGAACGGTCAATTGTTTCCATCAATTACTTTCATCAAGAACTTGCGATTTTGTATGGGTTCATCATTTTTCTTTCAACAAGAAGTTAGTGTTTGCATGTAGTTTTGCAAAAATGCATACATCAGGAACTTTGAATATGTTTCATCTATATTTGTTCAAAACTGAAAGACTTGTTTGTGCTGTGCCCAGAATCTGTCCATGGTGTGACAGGTGGCCAGTGGTACCGATAGTGCCTATACCCAGCTGCCTGACATGCTGAGTTGCATCGCTTCTGGTAACTTGGCACCGTGAATCAAGGAAGACATTTCACCCTCGGGAATGGCACAAAAAGGCATGTCCCATGTGTGATTTCATGTTGCAAAGAGATGTGGCCAAAAGGTGCCACCAATTTTATACCCGGGGCTGGCAAAGAATGAGTTTGATCCTTTGCAGAACATATTTTATGCCAAACATGTTGATTGAACACGAATTTTGGCGGCTTCATGCGGTTTCACTTTTAATTTCATTTCATACACACAGAGTCACAGAGTGAAAAGTCACATGATCCAAAACAGGTGGCAAAGGTTTGTGTCAATGACTTTCACTGCTTTGTTTCTCCAGATAGCGTCGCGCCTCACTAGGGATCCATTTCTTGCATGTTCATTGTCCACTAAGCTTGCCAGCACAAGATATTAGTTGGCTAGCTTTTTGTATGGAAAGAAAGGGAATCCACAACTTGGGATATTTCAGCCAAATTGCTATGAATCAGTCACACAAGACATCACAAAGGCTCCCATTTTTGTTTGACGATTGTATGTGTGCAGTTCATGTGTTTTTTGTTTCATCACTTCGCCACAGACCAGAGTATGTTTATACATCCCACAGTATGTCAGCTAATCAAACAAACAGGCATATGTATTTGATCGTTTGTTTTGACGCATTTGTATAGATGCAAACACCATACACACGTATATATATATATATATACATACATACATACATACATACATACATACATACATACATACATACATACATACATATACATATGATGTATATATTTATATTTAATATATATATATATATTTGTTTTGCTGTGTTTAAATTTGATAGTTTCAGACATTGATCTCAAAACTGAAAATTGAATGATATTTTTGGCGTATTAAAACACACATACTTACTTGATCATATCATTTGTAGACATAGATCCATCGTTTCTTCTTCAGGTTTCCTGGTCGCTGCCCAGGTCGGACGGTGGAGATCCTTCTGAACGGCCTTGTGGAACCAGGTCATCACAGGGGTGATTCATGGGCCATGAAGGAATCAACCTATGTCAGTATAATATGTGTATATACATGTCGTGCATATAGTTATTTATATTCACATGGACAAATATGTCTTCTAAGGTAAACATTAGATACATGATTCACATGATTCATCAATGATGTCATTTACATATATTGTATAGAGATCCATTGGTATGATTTATTCGCTGGGTTATCCCTGGAGTTTTCAGCATTGTTTTGTGATATTGGCGACCTCCAACCAATGTTCATAAACATGCGTCAGTTGTTCATCATAGATGCAGCACATGTTTTGGGTTGTGAGAAGTGCTTGGCTGAAACTCTGGATTGATGAATTTATGATGTCCAGGATTAGATTTGCCCCATATAGGTATGAACCAAAATACTGTCAACGTTCTGGATGGGACGTGAGTCCCTGGCACCCAACACAAAGCAGCAGCCGTCTAAACTGGTCACTTTAGGGTGTGTAGGCTCGGCCTTTCAGTCGGCATATTAGTAACATTCGGGATGTTGATATAAGTAATTATTGGCTAAGAGTATCTTCTGCTTTTGCTAAACTTGCTTGATTCCACACCACATAAAATCCTGTGTATTTGGTTCCGTCCTCTGTATTTCTCACCCATGCCCTGGCCGCCCCCCCAACGAAGTATCCACAGATTCTTTGTTGACCCAGAGTTTCCGTTGCAGGCCGGGGTGGTTAATGTCAGAGCAAATGAAACAGAAACAGCAGGTGGTTCAGCGACGGTGCCAGGCGTATCATATGCGTTGAGCCTCACTGTAGAGAACCCTCGGCGATCCATCGAGATGTCCAACCAATGGAAGTTGCTTGGTCACTGACGTCCTCAAGTTGGTCGCAGTAAAGGCTGCACCCTTAGAGGGTGCGACTGGCAGCTACTGGAAATTTGACACCAACAAAACAACCAGCGACAAAGCAACAATAGCAATATTGACAACGCTAGCAACAACATCGACAGAATCAACAAAATCAACAGAATCAACAGTAACGGCAATTGAACAATAGCATCCGCAGCAACTCCTGGTGGTTGAGCCGGTTTGGCCAACAATTTCAGCAGCCTCCACTGTATCATCAATGCGTTTGGTCCTTTGGTACACTGTATATGATCTACGACTGTCCTTCACACGCCATCCCGTGAGCCTAAGGTTTTACAAACTAATTATTGTAGTTGCCGGGTCAGCGACAAGTGAATGAGTAAGGGAGCAAACAGCTGTGACAGTAAAGCAGGTCTCCGGAAACGAAACATGATTTCAGGAGACTCCCGGATTCTTCAGCAATCCCAGTCAGCATGGTGCGTTTGAAATATCCATGTTGATTAGATGTTGCAGTTTGATTTTGTTTGAAAGATTTGACAGGTCAGCCTGTGTTGTATTAGGATTTTGGCAATCCTTCATGTTGTATTATTAGTGGTATTTTGGGGATCCTTCATGGTGTCTACATGTCTACTGATCAACCACTTATTTTCTCACTGCTTTTGCAAAGAATGGGGAAAAATTCACCATGCTCCGTAGTTCTGACGATCTCAGCAGTATAATCTGCCTATTAACTAATGTCGACTAATGTTTGTTGTTGTTGTTGTTGCTGCTGCTGTTGTTGTTGTTGTTGTTGTTGTTGCTGTTGTTGTTGTTGTTGTTGTTGTTGTTGCTGTTGTTGCTGTTGCTGCTGTTGTTGCTGCTGTTGTTGCTGCTGTTGTTGCTGCTGTTGTTGCTGCTGTTGTTGTTGTTGTTGTTAGGTTGTTATGTTGTTGTTGTTTTTTCTTCTTATTATTCTTCTTTTTCTTCTTCTTGTCGTCGCTGTTGTTGTTTTTTGCTGCTTCACAACCACTGGATACATGTAAACCAAACTATCCATTGATGCACAATACATGCTGGTTTTGCATGTTTGCTCTCATTATGATTGTGGTCGCTGTTTGCGCTGCTGCGGTTTTTGCTGCAGTTGTTCTACTTGGGTCCTAACCAACCTGGCTGCCATCGTGGCCCAGGTTGCGAGTGGATGGTGCTGCAGTGGCCCTGGAGGGTCCCGCCCTGCGATCCCTGAAGGATGTACAGGTCCGGAAAACGCCGTCGATAAGCCATGCCTCCACCCCCGTTGTGCACTACCGGTTGGTTGGTTGGTTTCCAATTTGAAATTCTGGGCACTGACTTGGGCATATACCCTGAACTCGCCCAATCACTGTTCCCAGTGACAATTTTCCCGAAAATCATTCGAGAACAGTTGGGAAGCGAAGGAAACTACAAGGTGCTTCGTTGTATGGTTGTGTTGTGGTTTGCCTCATTTGGTGAACATTGCAATAGCTCCACCAACAAACCCAAACTTACATCAGTTGAATAGATACTGTATGAGATCCACCATTTATGGAAAACCGCAACTTCGGTCATACACAGCTATTCCTTACCCCCATGTCTGGATTGAGATCTGGACCTGTTGATTTGGATTATTCTTCACCAGCCCAGCAGGCTCCAAGAGCTGGTGGCTAACCCTTGGTTCATGGGGTTCATGGGAACACTGGAAAGGGGTGTCACTTGGAAATGGGTGGGTGCACCTCTGAAGCCAGCCATATTCATGTGGGCATGAACAAATGGCTAAATCATACTAAATCAATCAGGCATACATGTGTATAATATAGATTATCAAATGCATGTATTACATTTGCAGATATAGATGCACATAAACACAGCGTAATTCTACAATATGATTTCATGTTTTTTTCAGTGTTGCAATACCAGATTGGAAGCAGCGCAAACATATTTTGCTTGGTCTTAAGATTGTGGGCAACATTGATACCTACATATGCCTATGGCATGGAGGTTCAGATGTGTTCATCTTATTTACTACACTGTTTATGTTTCATTGCTGACAGTGTTCCTGGGCTTCTGGGATGTCCAGCTCAGCCAATCCCTTAAAGTAGTAGACAGTAGATAATGACTGCTTATCATATGCAACACTCTAGCAAATCAAGGTACAAACGGCAAATTCCACCTTCATCAAATTGGGTGCTGCTTGCTGTTGCCTTCTGGCATATACCGTTGTACATATGTACGCATGCGTGTGTGTGTGTGTGTGTCTATACATGCTTAAGTTAGGCATCATTCACAAGCAAGCAGAGATTTTGCCATACACACAAATGCTGACATGAACAGCATCAATGTTCATTGGCATAGGCAGAGACATATTTGCATGTGATGCATGCATTCACAAATGAATGTACTTGTACATTTACTTGTGTTTTTATACACATGTTCCTCACAGACCAGTATGTTTGATGTGTTTATTGAATATCGTAGTACTCATTGCCCATATAATCACGGATATATGTGTCAAATGTTTATTATTTGTTGGGGTTTCTGAAATGGGTGACCCCCAAAAATCGTTGGTTTATAGCTATAAATGCTTACTGTTCGATGATTTAGGGGGACCCATATATACAGTACATGTTTATCATTCCAATCATGGTACATAGCTGTCCAGCCGCGCAAGGTGATGCCCAGCACCTCCCAAGAACTCAGTGAAGGCAGGGCTCAGCCCAGTTTCCGAAAGGATATTTGGATCAAGCCCATGTGGATCAATGATTACACAATTTCACTACTGGCTGGTCGTTTGATTGACATTTTGTTTCCCCAGTATTAACAAATGGACTAACAAATGGTTGGTTGGTTGACTAAAGTTTTTCCCAGGGGTTAAAACCACCAACCAGACTATGTTTGGGGATGGTTAAAAGCACCAAGCAGTACAATCAACCACCCAATGCTTTGTGAACTCATTGAACAGTACTGGGGATATGATTGGATACAGCTACTCAAACTCAGAACTGGAATCGTAAGACTAAGTATGATATTCCAGATACAGTGCAGGTTTGAGGTGAATTTTTCTGGGAGTTGCATGCTGGTTCATTTTGGTCGTCGTGAATTACCTCTGTTGAATAGAAGAGTCCAGACATGGTTTGTTTTTTTTTGCGAGGATAATATGGATAAACGACCAGGTGCACGTATATAAAGAACATGCAGGCAGGTTTTTACGCCAACACTTCCAGCAAATGCTGTTGGCAATATAGTGACCGATCACCACTGGATCACCGGTCTGTGTTTCTGCTTAACGCAAGATGGTAATGGCTTCAAAAGATTGTGTGTACAGATGTCCACAGAGACGCTTAACGTCATACAAACTTAGTCACGGGCCATCACAACTTGCATGTTACTCACATTGCCTTGAGCATTTGCTGAGTTCAATCATCATTAGTTGAAGGTTTGTTGAGATAAATGACACATCTACTCAGCTGCAAGCTCCACAGGTTTTGTTCTGATCTACTTCCGCACGGATGCTGAAGTTCCAGCGAACGGACAAGTGGACGTCCATGTGCCAGGACCATTTGTACCTTCCTGCCCCTTGACGTGCACCCTGGTGATGTCCAATTCCATGAGCCATCGCAGACAATTCCTTGTGGACACAAGGAGTTTGGGATGTTTCGCAGCTGGGATGTTTGAGATTTCTATGTCCAAGACTCACATGTTCAAAGGAGACAGCATATATGCTGGTGTCCATGCAGAAGAAAGCATCGTCGCCCATTTGAAAGTGCATATGAACACATCCAGACATGGGCAACCCAGAAGCACCCAAAGATACAATTTTTATCAAATGTTCAACTAAAAAATTGAGAAACCACCAGTTCTCAGGGCCGTGGACACATCTATAAATGGTTTTGGGGCGCTGACTCACGAGGACACCTCCGTACATGCTGCGTCGCACGGCGCCCAGGTCCATTGCTGATTTACGATGCCTCGGTCAACATCTTGGGCGACAGAGAAGTAGCCCCTGGAAGTCAATGAGCCTTGGCATGGACAGATCCAGCAATCGGCTAAAGGAACCCAGCAACCAACCAACCGACCAGGGAGGTTGATGATAGATAATGGCGGTAGTGGACGGTTAATAGCGGCGAACAATGGCCAATGACTATCAACATTTAACAACCTCCAATAATGAAACCATTCACATCCAGCAAACAAACAATCAAAAGTCCAGACCTGCTAAGCCCAAGCGATTCGTGTGAGGTCTCACTATTGACCTGTTGAGTTCAAGGATGCTGATTGGCATCACTACCCATCACTTCAAGTTCTTCCAACGGTAACTCTGAACTATGCAAAACTATGCCTTCAGCGGATAGATAAGTACATTAGTTCATGCCCCAACCCTTTGACACCATTTTTTGGTTTGTGGGAAGTCGTGGGTCAAATCTATTCCGAAATATATCCTGTATACCTTTCCTTTTTTTGAGATGTGAACCGACTAGCAACAATGCACCCAAAAAATTGCAGAGCACATGGCTGATTGGTAGCCAGAGGGTACCCAAGTGAGTTTGGGTGTCCCTGCTGAAATTATGATCATATGAGTCTGTCTCAAACTAGGGGTACCACCAAGTCATCCTTTTTGAATCATTTGTAGTAGTAACCAACCATTCTTGTGGGTACCCTATTTAATTTGAGAAACCACCGTATAGGCTGGTTGCAAGATAAAAACCATTTATGGACAACCCACATGGTATCTATGTTTTGACGTGCCCCCAAAGTACAAGTACTTAGTACGCCTTTCAAGTTCAAGGGAAACATACCCTGCGGGCATACCTGGAAGCATACTCCTGAGACAAGCATGCAAAGCTGGCTCGGGCATGAGAAATACCCACACAGTCACAGTCATGAAAACCCAGCTGAGCAGGGAAAAGGTATGCTTCAATGCAGTTGAATTGAAACCAGTAGGCAGTTTGATGCGGGGTTTGCCAGTCAGTAGTTGTAGGGGATCATTGATGGTTTTAAATACTGTGTTCCTTAAGACCTGCTAGCAATCCACTTTGGCTGCTGGTTTGTTTCAGTACCGGGTTGAGAAGCCAACACACGGGCACATAAGAAGCAACCCTGGAACAGGAGTTGGCAGCTGGAGCGATCAATGCAACTGTTGATTGTGCAACTCAGCAGTAGCTGGTTGGTGGTTTTAAACATGTTTTTATTTTCCCTAGTAATCATTAACAAATGGTCGGTTCACTAATATGTTTCATAGGGGTTGAAACCACCAGCTAGGTAGACAATGGTCAGATATGATACATTCCCATAATTATGAATAATTAATACGGATCTACTTAGTATTGTTCCTCATCATAAGCTCATGGTATCATCTATGTTCGAGATGGAATCTAACTGAAGCGGATGCTAATGGAGTTCCTTGGCGTTTCCTGTGGATTTACCCACCCTTACTGTGGGTTTGTTTTTTTTTGAGCTTACTTGGTAGGCATGTGATGCACAGAATTGCCGGGTATTTGACTATAAATGTTGGATACGTGCAACAGTGCCATTTCTGTTGAACGTTATGATTGAGAAATTACATGACACTACGTAGTTTGTATGGGAAAATAAATGGCATATATACTCTTTGAAGATTCAAATATAGTAGATAGTTAGGCAATACATTCATTGTGGCTTTAATTCGATTTAACAGGGTCCATGTCTGTCCACAAGTTGAGTACACTGTTCGTGGAGATCTCAGGTACGCTGTTTCTACCTACTACATCTTCTGCCACGGAGAAATCAACCGTGAGTCTGGGTTTCTTAAGCGAACACCTGCACAGCAATACTGCTTACCTCTTGACTTTGCGTGTGAGAAATGGCGATTTGCAATCCCATCAGACCTCTGGAAGTTGGTCAGTCTCCACCTCGTTTGCAGGACCCGGACAGTCTGAAGGGCTGTGATGATGTCACGGGTGAACTGGAGAAAAACAGCAGGTCTTCAATGAGTGAGTGAGCCATATGCCGTGATTTGAAAAGCCCCATGACAAGCAGAGGTTCAGCAAAGATATGCCCTTATGTTTGTTGAATGCTTTGCAGTTGTAGAGTATTTTCCGGTTTCTGACACTGCTTGTTTTCGCTTTTGTCACATTTTGTCACCACAAGCATTGTACGCATAGTATAGTTATGGTGATTATCTTGTACAAGCCGATGCTGATTTCCACAGCTACATGGCCTACATAGCTACTTACCCGATGGGAATCCGCCGAATCACAACCATTACGTCATTACGAGGAACTCATCAACCAGCACTATCCAGCTATTGACCAGCCATTCGCCCACCACTACCCAAGCTTAAGCAGCTAGTAAGCCACCACAGCCAAACTATGCCAAACTCTTCACTGTTCACAATTCTCCAACCATCAACCAACCATTTCTCAAGCACCTGGACCCAACTATCCGTCCACCTGGCTGTGGGTCAAAACCCCGTACCCCTGCTTCCCCTATCATGAACCATTGTTTTCCTTATTTTTGTTGGTTATTAACCCCCATTGTTGGGTGGTTAATATTGACCCATGGCCACCTCATCACCTTTGAACCCACAGCTGTTGATAGGAGACGTGCTGGACACCTCTCCTGAGCTGCCATCCTTCGCAGTTCGACGAGACCTGGGGACCGTTCGCTTCAAAGAGCCTCCCGTGACGGAGCCGCTGGGGAGCTTCTACGAGGCAAGGCACCACTGGGGTGGCAGCTGAAAACGTCAAAACTCGCGACTTTTAACGTGAAACACGGGGTGATCACAGGGTGATTCTTGGGTGATCACTGGGTGATCATTGATCACAGGGTGATCACTAGGTGATTTTGAGATTTCTTGTGATTTTCAGATTTATTGATCGTTTCCTCCAAGGGATGACCAACAGGCATTGGATGTAGAAATCAAAACGTGGTAGTATCACAAAAGGCGAAGAAAGCAGCAAATGAACCCGCATCACATCCAACATGCAAGCAGATCAGGTTATGACATCAGGAAAAGCGACGATGTATCCATGATGATATGTTTGTCAAATAAAGGGTCTTCTCACGAGCAAGCCTTGGTACGCATCACCGTTTGAAGGTAGCAACTGGGAAGTTCACAATGCAAATGAGGGATGTATTCGTGTCATTCGATGCCAGTAGTTAACAGCAACATGATGCAACATGATCCTTGTGCGGCGAGGTGCAAGTGGATCTCACACTGTCCACGACCATCAGGTCTCTCATCCGCAATTTTCAAAGAGGTAGGAGCAAGCAGTAGTGTATCTTGCAGGGTTGTGCAGTCACAGTGGTGTAGTCCATGGATGAAGGAAAGACAGATTAGTTAATGCATGGACGCAGATATGTTGAATATGCAAATAGATACCATTAGAAAGGTGATGTGATGTTTCCATAAGCATTATGCATTCTAACCGGGTGAGTTGCAGGCTTGCTCAGCTCGTCGTTTGTTTTTTCTCATGTGTATGTGTGTTTGTGCGTGTGGCTCCTGGTGCTTTCACTGGCCTCCAGTATTCTCACAGACCAGTGCTTCAATTGAACATCCCAACCTCATAATGACACCTCGTGGTGTAGCTACTGAGATGTTTGTTGTTATTTTGCTGCCATTGTAGCGCCATTTTTCGAAGTGATCTGTAGTTGGTTGCTCCACCAGAAGGTCTATTTTCATCATCGATGGCCAGAGTTGAATCGTAGTCTTCTGAAACAAAGCTCCTACTGGGAATAGTTCACTTATGCACTTTGTCTATTCAGGGCCAACATGAGATTGTCAATGAATATTGCGAAGCATCCAGACATACTCATTCAGAGAAGCCACTGTCACTAGTTTTCTGGTTCCAAACCATTCATGCTATACAGATTCCCGGACATGTGCGAAATTGTCTTGCAAATAGTCAGATGCATCGAGATCTTCCTGTACCCGTTGGTTCCTTTGCTGTTTTGACATGATTTGACTGTGATGATATGCATGTGTGATTATTACATATAATATATTATTAGTATCCATATTAATGTAACGTGGTATCTCAATGAGTAGTGGAACACTAAAACAGGTATCACCCATTTCAAAGAAAAAAACAACTTTTTTTAAGGATGGGTAGGAGTACCACACCGGATGAACACATCTATAACTCCATTGATACTTGATTGTTGGCGCAAGTCTGACCATATCAATCATACCTGGTCTCCAGGTCCGGCTTCGTGGTGTTCTACCCTCCAGGAAGCATCATTGCTCAGAAAATCGGCCGCACTTGACCGTAGATTTCTGATTTATTGGGGGAGGTTTCCTGTGAATTCCCAGGAGATAGCAGTTGTTCATGTCATCAGTTTCGCTCCGGTAGTTCAAATCTTCATTTTGGCAACATGCTTCGATTTGATATGTGATTCGTTTGCTCCTTGCAAAGCCTAGCGACAAATATTCTAAAGTGGCTTGGGCAAGGCCTTTCCCTGGCCACATCGGATGCATGGGCTCTTTCTAAAAGTATAGGATCGGAGATGAGGGACCTACACCGCTTTGGACGAAACTGAAACACCGATTATGCGGGATGGCTTGTGGATTGATTTTTTGATGGCCACCAGTAAGAAGTCAATTTCAACTCCACATCTCCATAGACACCTGAAAACCTTTACTAGATACTAGTCAGGCATTTTACAAATACAGACGGATTCTATGATTAACCCATCTTGATTAGCCTTATTCCATCATTTCCTTCCTTATAGTACGACATACTTTTCGTAAACGACGGTTTGTAAACCACTACGAATTAACTGAAAACTTTGAACCAGCTTAAACTTTTCTAAACTACTATGATCAAACTACTATGCTTGGCTTCCTATCAACATCCCCAGTGTTTAGTGGCCATCCCCAGGTGTTCCACGTCCGTCGCGACGGTTCTGCCGCGCGGAGTCTTCTGCCATGCGGAGGGCGGTAGCGGAGTCTCGCCCCGCAGCTGGCGGGTGATCTTCGGGAGCTTTGAAGCGCCGTGGTCGGCCAGTGCCTTGGACTTGGGCTTATGGTTGGTCAATGGTTGGTTAGTGGTTGGTTGTTGGTTGGTGGTTAATGGTTGGTTGTTGGTTGGTGGTTAATGGTTGGTTGTTGGTTGGTGGTTAATGGTTGGTTGTTGGTTGGTGGTTAATGGTTGGTTGTTGGTTGGTGGTTAATGGGTGGTTCATGGGTGGTTTCTAGTGGTATGGCTATGGTGAATTCAGTGGTTGATAGTCGTCAATGAGTGGTTAGTTGTCGATAATGAGTGGTTGATGAGTGGTGAATAATGGGTAATAGTGGTTAATACTGATTAATAGTGCTACTTCATGGTTTAAGATGGCTATGAACCAGCAATTTTACGGGGGATAATAGCAAACCATGATAGGAAGTACACAGGTTATTTAATGATACACCAGGGGTGCTGGGTTTTGACCCACAGCCATATTTGATCTGTTGAATCTGGACATCAAGGCCCCTGGATGCCTCTCGAGTCCATCTCTTCGATGTGTCAGCTGTGGTATATCTTCTCAGCGTCATCTCTCTCTTGACATCCTCGCCCCATGTAATTTTTGTGGACATGTTGAGTTTTGCTATGCAAATTGAACTTGTGTAAAACGGAAGCTTCTCTCCCCCAGGTCCTTTGATAACTCCAATTTTACTATCTCAGCGGTTGAGAACCCGCCAAATTTATGACTATAATAGCATGTGATTTACAACAAGGGGTGTTGATTGGATCTCTCATCATTATATCATTGGTATGGGGGTAGTGGGCAATATGTCAAGAAAACACAGGCGCACGGTCCGTGTTTGTCAAATTGAGAAACATGTTGCTGTTTCATTCATGCGGATGGATCAGGCACATGTTTTTCTCTTCAGAATTGGGTAGTACTGAACGTCGCCAGGGACGTTTTACTTTTTGGATGCTCAGCAGGGACACAGGGTCATCCGTGCCGTATTAGTGTTTGTCCGACCAAAATACTATTCCATTAAAAGGACCAACTAATATCATACAATAAAAATAGTAAAAACCAGGCTTCTTGCAATGGGTACGTACATTTGCCGCAAGAATTTGTCATGCCAAACTTAGAGTAGAATGATGTAGATATAGGTATCATAACCAAGCAGTAGGGCAGTCGTAGGGCAGTCCTAGGCCAGTCCTTCCCCTCGGTCTTCAGGTCGACCCTATCGAACTCACCTCTTGGTGCAGAAGGCGGCGGAGCTGCCAGTCTATCGCCGCGCCTGGAATATTGCAGCTGGCCATGAGAATGGTGGGTTCGTGGTTGATGAGAGTAGTTGATAGTGGTTAGTAATGGCTAAGAGTGGATGATAGTGGCTCATAGTGGTTGATAATGGTTCATAGTGGATGATAGTGGTTAATAATGGTGAATGGTGAATAGAGCATGATATTTCATGATGGTTGAGAATCATGGTTATTTAACTGTTGATAATCATGATCTCAACTATTCCTGAACAGTTTAACGAAGAGCCCTTGGCTTGTTTCAGTTGAGCAGCTGTTTTGGCAATTCTCACTGAACTTATTAGTTGGGATATTGGAGTGTATTCATGGACACACACTACAGAAGTCAAAACCAACGATCCTAGGTCCTACGAAAGGATACATAAACTGGCCAGTAAAGTTGATTCAGGGATGTTCAAACATGAAACGTGGGACTTATGAAGACCCAGTGGAGTTGACTATTTTTGTAGGTTTGTAAGGGCATGAGAAACACAAGACACACAGGCACTGTCACCCTTTTGCACCTACATTCAAGTGGTCCAAAGAGAGTTTAATTTGATTTCAGCTGATCACGATCTTCTGATTTACGACGAAGTTTCATTGTTCGCCTGGTGATGAGCCTCCAAAAATATGAGTCATACCAACCATCATCATTAACAATCATCATTAACATTCATTAACTATCATTAATCATCATTGAACCATCATGAGTTAACCATCATTAACGTGATTGACCATCATTAGCCATCCTAACCCATCCCATCAGCAGTCATGGCACCCACGGGTGCCCCCAGGAACTCATTTCGAGCGTGGCCTCCACGTGGTCGACGTCCACCGCACGCCTCGAAGCACTGCCGGGCTTCGTGGTGGCATCGACCTCGGTGGAGCAATGGCGCTGGAGAGGCGAGGCGGGCGCTTGGATTTCCATGGGCGATTAAGGGTAGTTATATGGGATATTACAGGGAATTCATAGGGAAGTCATAGGGAAATCATAGGGAAATCATAGGGAAAATAACGGGATTTATATAACCCTATATAATGGGGGATCCTCGGGTAACTCCTACGATTATATAGGGGAAATAATAGGGAAAATAAAGGGAAATTCGTATGGAAAGTTATCAATTAATGATAAACTAATGGTTGGTTATATATCCCCCGTGCGTGTTCCACTATAGAATGCCCTGCAAATCTGGAATGGGGCTGCAACAGTGGCTACCCTACAAGTATGGGGGATGGTTATATGGGATTACTTAGGGGAAATAAGAGGGAAAATTGTCAATTAATGGCTCATGAATGGTTGGTTATATACTGGTTGATAGACTTGTTAGTGCTTTGTTTGCATGAACATGGGTGTTTCTCAAGCCAGTTTGGGGACCCCAAAGCTATGGTTGGCTTCTTAATTAAAAAATGGTTAATAAACTGGATGATAACTGGGGCGTCCCCTATGCAGACCCCCTGATGCATGGTTGTTCAGTGGATGACTAATGTTGACCTTTTGGTTGATCCGATCATAGATCTGTCAGTGTGGTGGTTCATTCATGGTTGATGATGGATTGATGACTAGTTGATGATTGATGATGTTTTATCAATTGTCAATTTACTGGATAATTAGTGGCTGATTGCTGGTCGATGGTTAGCAATGGTTCAGAATGGCTGATTACAAGGTGGATATTGGGGAACCATAGGGAACCATGGTTGCCAAAGATGGGTCGGTGAAGCTCAGCCAATATGGCTATCGCAATTCAGGGATGTTGCTGTTGAGCATCATTATATATCATTACTATTTTAAGAGTATTACAGTAACCCGATGAGATTAAGAACCATCATCATTAATTTACTATTAGCAGTTGATGGAAGGAACCTCAAAAAAGACGAGAGAAAGCTCGGATACATTCCTCAGCGCCTGAGTTGAGCTCCATCTCATATTAGAACCTTTGATGCCAAACCAACTCACCCATCAGCAGCAGCAGTGTGGATGGGAAACTGCTCACATCTGTGATATAAACTGCATATTGAGCTGCTGGGGAGATGGAATTTGGGTTACATCACCATGGTCATTGTCAGCACTGCTCCTCACCTTGGCTCACAAGTTGCTGTTCTGCACTGAAGCAACTCACAGAAATTCACAGAATCTAACCACCACTAGGCGTTGTACCGAGCTGCCAATTGAAGCCATGCATAGCCATTCACAACCATTCATACCACAGCCATTCATAGCCATCCATGCCCATGGCCATTCATAACCATAGCCGTTCGTAGCCCTTCATAGCCACCCACAGCCACCCACCAAATCACCACTCTGCCGAGTTTCGCCGTCGCTTCGCTGTAGGTTGGCTCAGCCTCTCCATCAGCTCCCAAGCCTCGCAGGGCGCTCGGAGCCGAGCCACAGTGACATTCCAGGCCGCAGCAGCCGTGGATGATCCAACCAGCTGTGCTTGTTCCAACTGTTGGTTTGACAGTTGGAATAACAATTGAAATCAGTTGGAAACTGGTGGTTTTACTGATCAACCTTGGAATTACGTTTGGAAACTGGTGGTTTCAAACATTTCTGTTGGTTTTACGATGCCTTACCCAACTTTTTGTTGTGTCTTGGACGTGTCGAGCAAGGTGAGTGGACACGGGTGGTCAGGCTTTGACTTTCCATTTGACCGATGATTCACCATCGGTTGCAAAATTGTTGGACCTACTCGGAGGCTGCATTTGCGTTGGAATTTACGGGTGCCATGCCCAGCAAACAGGCGTTGGTGAAGTTTTCAGCTTGCGCATATCTGACCATTTCACATTATAATTTTCATTGACCAAGCGCAGTTTATTGGGTGATTTTTGCTAGGGATTGTACGATGTGATTTGAGGCAGCTTGGAGATAGAGAATACCCTTGTATTTTGAATCATGAAGTAGCCATGATCAACCAGTAATGAACCATGGACCATGATCGAAAGTTGTGCAGCTGTGCAAAGTGTTGTTGAGCAGTCAAGCATTATTGTATGTATATAGATGCATGGGAATATGCACGCATATAAAAATATAGTTTAGAATATAAAGACGTGTCATGATGTTTCTCTATAAGCATATGTTATGCATAGACCATATAGAAACTAAAACAGGTAAATTGATGTAGATGAACTATGTCTATTTGTTGGTTGCCATCATCAGCCCCGTAATGAACCAATGCACCATGTTCGCAGCATGGCGCAACATCGCTATGACATCATAAACTGGTATAAATCATAATATGATATGCCACAAACAGCATTTGCTCGTTAATTACCGTCAGCCACTCGGAACCACTATTCATCACTGTTTACTTATGCTTAAGACACTAAAGTCGAATCGCAACCATTGCAAACCAATATTAGCCACAGTGCACCCATGTGCACCCTCAACCATAATTGACATTCCTGACCATATGTACCCAGCTACATGTACCCAGCCACCTGTGCCCGGGGCATATAGGCAATGGATTCCCTCATTTGTGCGCTCATTGACATTCCCGACCATTTACCGTGACCATTATTCAAGAGTACTAACCTTCATTTAACCACCATCAACGCTACTAGCCAATATACAACAATATCAAACATTCTCAACCAAGATACACCTATATTAACCATTCTGAACCAATATATGCCACTATTGACCATTATTAACCACTTTTAACTATCATTAACCACTATCAACCATTACTAATCTCGGCCAGTATTAACTATAGTATTAACCATTGTCTTCACCGATCACCAGCTTGATGAATGTCAGGCGGAGTCCGCCTTGATGCCCAACGACGAGCTATGGATTCGGGGGCCGGAGAATATCATCCTACATCCCTTCTCCTGTGGCTCAGCGCAGCCGAGGTGTGGTGGATGATCATGGTAGTTCCTCACATTAGGAGTACCCCAGTCTTTCCGCGTGGGAAGGAATTCGTACCAATTATCGCCAAAATGTTTGAATGAACATCCTAAGGAAAACAAATTCTGTGAATGTTTGGGAATTTTGGGATATTCAAAAGGGGTCACCACGTTTTGGTCCATAGCCACCTATGTACATGATTTGATGACGCATCGGGACAATGGAATGCAGCAATAGTGATATAAAATATAGTGTGATAATCGTTCATCATGTGTTTGCCAACTTCGCGTTCAGGGCACCCTGACAAAGTTGGTTTGTGACTTCATGGACTCCTGTTCCAAAATGCCTCAGAACTTGTTGCATACTCAATGACCTTGGATCATTCCTTCTTGTATTGCTTCCATTCAAAGCACCCATCCTATTCACATTTGCAGATCAGTGGACAATTTGGATGGACCCTGGTTCACTGGGAGACCTTTGAACGTGTACACCCAAGGAAGGGTGGGGTAACAACACCCAGCAGTTTCAGACGCAGCAGTCTCAGGAGGGCTAGTTGTAGATTGGATCGAATTCTGGGCTAGCAGAACCATTTGAGAGGTAAACAAAAGGCCCTGTGATTGGTTGGGTTTATGGTCGGCTAAGTATTACATTACATTCTATGTAGGGCACCATAGTGATCCATTCAGCTCTAAAGCTCAGGTGTGGGAATAAAGCCGGTTGGTTTGGTTTCCCTGGCAGACCTGGTGTTTCGCCAAGGGACTACCAGCAACACGGGGCACAGCCATGTGTCAAAACCAGGCTTTGCCAAATTCGATGCCAATGAGCCACTTGCCAAGTTGCCCTGCTGCGGCAGGGACGAGGGGAACTCTTGGGTGTTTCTGGGAGCTTGGTCCGAATTGACGAGGATTGACCATGCATGTATCACAACTGTTGGATGCTCAGGGCAACCTGCTGGTTGCCCCATGGACCGGCCTACGCACAGTAGGACCTTGTCTCTATGTGAATTAGGCCGATTCAATATGTACTGTTTGTGTTTACACATATTTATGCAATTGATTTATAAGTGTATGTATAATAAATATTTATCTATATATATAAAATATATTTACTTTTTTACATATACATATTTACATATACGTACATATCATGTGATATTATGTACACGCGCTGCTTTTCCTTTGACCAATTGTTGTTTTTTCCCTCCAGCTTTTCTTTCCAGTGATGTTTCTACTTGTAATTTGTTGTTTGTTTGGAGTTGTCGATGCGTAGTGCTCCATCAAATTTCCCATGTAGAAATTATCATGTTTGGGAGAAGTTTTGGGGATGTTGGAATATCCCTCATTTCTGCAGAAGTCCATCCTCCTACATGGTTGTGGGTACCCTGCCCCCCATGTTCAGATCCCGTTACTAGTCGAAACTGTTTGGATGTTCACACATGGCTGGTTAATATGGACCCATAGAGTTGGTATATCCCCTAATCAGAAACCTGCAGGAGATATTGCCGGATATACCAACTTACCAATCTATGCTGGATATATCCAACATTGCTGGAATATCAGCTGTTGCTGGATATATCCAACATTGTAGATATATTAACCAGCTAGTATGTAAGCAACTAGCTGGTTGCTTGGTATATCAGCTGTTTATTATCTCCTATGATACACCAGCTGGCCCAGCAGGAGTCAACCAACGCGCCGCTTGACCACACCCGAGGCCAGTGGCAGTTCCCATTCCGTGCGAAGTGCCACAGCTGAGCGTCGGACCGTGTTCCCCTTCGGTCTATGAGACGGAGACTTGCGAGCTGCTTCAGTACTGGTTGTTTATAAGTTATTCATAAGCATTGATACAGTACATTGGTTGTTTATAATTTATTTATAAGCATTGATACATTGGTTGTCATGAGCATTGATATGTTTAATCGTTAATACATAAGCATCAATAATGCTTCAGCGACTACTTGCTGGTGCTTTGAATGACATTGTCGATTTTCCCGTGGTGATGATTGGTTGATTGACTAATGTTTGGGGATGGCTTTTAGCCACCAATCAGAGTTCTGTCAAAGAAGCGTTTGTTTTAACAAGCAACGGGTATTCCAGCCTGAGTGGATTGTCTTTCATTGTCATACCCATACGTTGAGTTTGACCAGTTGTTCGAACCTACCATAAAGCGTTATTGAACATCATTAATTAATAAACACGATATGCAAGGTGTCTTCTCCGTAGGCCGTTGAACACTGACAGTCATCAAGGAATCCAGAGATTCTGCAAGGAACTGCGGCATTTGTTTGATTGGCTTGTGCTATATTGCTGTATGTGCCAGGTTTCTTTCTTTGCAATCCGTAGTCGCAAACTAAACCTTTCTTTTTGTTTTCCATATATTTGGTTTGTGTTCCTGTCTGTCACTCACTCAAGCAGCATTTGCGGAAGCAGCACTATGTTTGGGCAGCAATTTTTCAGAGTCCTGGCTGTCCACTTCCCAACAAAAAACAACTCGCTGTCAGTCCTCTCCAGCGAAATCTAGCGATTATGGCTTTCAAAGCATCAAAGCATTCCAATGCATTCCAATGCATCCAAGGACACTGGATGTTTGGATGCCGCCCCCGGCTTGCCGCTGGCATCTGCTGGTTTCGCTCACCGGAATGGCATGAAGGTCAGGCTGCAAAGCCCTGTCTCGCCCGAGGCTCTGATTGCCATTGACTTGGAAGCTGGGCATTTTTGAAGCGTTCACTGGTACCCAGCTACTTCTCAAAACGGAAGCCATGGTGTTGTGGTTCAAATGGGCAGCTGCTGCATATCACAGTTTTTGGTTGCACTGTTTCTAGTTACACGATTTGTTTTGAACTGGATATATGGAAAAATGAAGTCTGAGCTGGTCTTTTTGCAGAGATTGCTCGGCATTGTTAAGAATGCCGAGCTCGGGGTTAAGCTTGGTGCAATTCTGAGAAAATTATTGTTCAAAGCATCAGTTGCAGTTACTCTTGAAATTAACGACGGTGTCCTTTGTGCGTTGCGAGTTTGCAGAGGGACATGCATCATCCAATGGTGTGAATAGTCACAGCCATTCGCCTTTCTGAATCTTACTATTCGGGAACACACAGTAACGTAACCCATACAAACCACTACTATCCAGAATTAACCATTGCTATCCATTATCATTGGCAAGTCTTATTAGCCCTTACCAGCCATTCTTAGCTATGATTTAATCATTGCTATACTCAAACATTATTTAGCAGGATTAACATCATCAATGGTCAATCATGCTATTCACCAGTATTAACATGGTATCTACCAGTATTAACATGGTATATAACATGGTATTTACCAGCATCAGCCATTAAGCATCATGTACCATCAACATGATGAACCATCCATCCCCATGTAGCTGAGGATGTCACCCCCATCTTGGCGGGTACGCCGGGCAGTTGGCTGGTGAGCACTTGGAGAGGATCCCAGGAGCTGGGATGGCCCTCATCTGCACACCTAATGTCACACATATAGACATAGATGTTGAAGATCATGCATACATGCATAACCATACATGATCATCCATGTATATACGAATCATTACGTTACACACACACATATATATATATAATATATGTATATATTCATAGGGGTCCGGAGTGACCCTGCTGGGTGTGACCCCCTTGCTCTTACTGGTTTCGACTGACAGAATCCCCAACCAAAAGAAGGAACAACTCTTAACTTCTCTTAACCACTCTTAAAGGTTGTGCCCAAAGGGGTTTAGAGAGGTTAAGAGAAGTTAAGAGCAAGGGGGTCACACCCTGTTTTCGTCGACATTTACAGTGTTTCATGCCTTGGAACTGTAAAACATGTCCAGCCCACAGGATGGACACCATTGGTTGGGGATTCTGTCAGTCGAAACCAGTAAGAGCAAGGGGGTCACACCCAGCAGGGTCACTCCGGACCCCTATGATATATATGTACATACATGTATGTAATATATCTATATATATATATATTAATTACATCCGCATCGCCGCCACCAGGAGCTGGATATGGCATTTGCTTTGGGCTTCCCCGTGTGGCACTGGATGGAGATCCTCAGTTTTTGGGCCGAAGATCTCCAGCCCGAGGCGCCATACTGCCAGGTGACCATCAACCACCCTGGTGGTGTTGTGATGAGTTTCTCACCTGAGATGGCTTCACCTGGCTATGAATCTTAACTGTTGATTCATCATGGCTGATAATAGTGAATAAACTGTTATGAATCTTCAGTATGCTATTAATCTACCTCATGTTACTCATGTTTAATCATTGCTCGGGAACTTGGACAGGGCTTCCTTGTAGCTACTGGTAATACAATGCGTGTTTTCCATGTTTTGAAATGATGCCGATGATCCTTAGTGCCAAGTATTCTTCCAGTAGCCATCATGAGCCATGTGAAACGATCCTTCATCATGAATTGGTCAGGATGCTTTTTTGACATGGGGAAGTGATATACAGCATCTCCAATAATCAGTTGCAAACATGCCAATGGAAGCTCTGCTCGTTTGTGTGACGCGGCGGCAGTCCCCCTCCCCCTGAACTTTTTTTTGACCTTTGTAGAGCTAGGAGGTAGATGTAACTCTGTAATTCTGAACTCCGTTGACCCGACCTCTTTGGTTCAGAAACCACCTCCACCAATGCTGCTTGACCTACCGGCCTCACATCGAGTCCAGACCTGTCAGGCGCTGACCACGATCCACTTGGAGTGGTGGATGTTGTCGTCACTGGAGCCTGGTGGAAGCCTTCAGATTCATAGCCCTGGAAACGGTTTGGCCTTTGATCTTTCGGTGGCGCAGACAGAAATTCTGTGTAGGGACGGAGGGCTAAATCCTGGGTTCGGAATTGAATGATTTGTGGATTTTCGTTGGGAATTGAAGAGCTGTAATCCTTTGAATGTGTTTTACTTTGTGATCCAGTGAATGCAATTTGGGCATCCCATTTGCCCACATTGTGGTCTTGGCACGCGTTGGGAGTGAAACCTGTAGGTCGTCTGCTTTTGTCCATGTCCTTGAAACAAGACTTGTGCATCTGTGCTGAACCGGCCAGCTGGCAATCCACATATTGCAGGGTGTACCCGACTCCCCAAGCACAGATTTCCCCTCATAGCTTTCACCTAAGCGGGTGAAGCCCATCACTTGCTGATGCTTTCCCACATGTTTCATTTTCCCGAGATTTTTTTAACAAATGGTTGTTTGACTGCCTGAGTTTTCAGATTTCAACATGTTGTCAACCCAGAGGTTCGTTGTCCGCAACCTGTTGTCCGTTCGCCCATGCAGCCAACACGTTTTATCGTCCTTCCTACGGGGGTGGTTCAACCACCGCGGCCAAGCCATGGCCAGCTCTTAGGTGGCTCTCAGCCGCTGGTCCTGGGGCAACTTGCCGGACCATGACCTGGCGGCCGTGGTCGCGCAGAAGTCCTTGCTGCACGTCCCGGTGATGTGTCGCTGGCACCGGAGATTCGGGGATCGTGGGTCGTTGGAGGACGTGGTTTCCACGTGCAGATCTGCTCGGTGGTCTCTCATATGGGGTACTGGTACCTCTAAATCATCCTTGATGAATCATTTATAGCAAGATAAACCCAGCATTTCAACCCCCTCACGTAACTTTCGCCGAAAAGGGTTTGGAGCATCACCGATGGATTTCTTTTCGGAACATCCAGTCCGAAGTGAAACAGGACTCCGTATTCTGGAGGTGTTTGGATTGGATGCGCACTTGTGACTGTGTTTACAAAAAAGGCCAAGGCACAAGGCAATTGCAAAGTCAGATAACTCGTCCACACAATCATCCCCCGCCGTTGAGGGTTTTCTTCCCTTGGAGTCATTCACACAAGTTCTCTCGTTATAACTCGAATACCCTGGTGATTCAGGGGTGACATCCACCCCATCGTTGTGTCCACAAGGACCTGGGCCTCCCAAAGTGGTTGGTCATCCGTGCAGGTGAACCAGGCTACCACTTCGATCCTGGTAGCTACCAGGGTCCCGTGTGTTCCCTGGTGAGGTTGCAAGCTGCTGGGACGAATGCCTTACCACTTCAGCTTCGGGGTGCAGAATCCCAGCGCTCAGAACATGCCACCGCTGTCGCAGTCGGAGCTCAACATGTGGAAGATCCACACCTTGAAACTTGGCGCCATGGGAGATCAACATGGCCCTCAGATGTCTTTGAGAGATTGGTATGCTGAGGGCCATGATTGATCTCCAAACGCGTGTTGATATCCCTTTGAGATTAGTATCCAGATATTCCATGAGCATGGAAGATGGTTTTCTTGGCGCCAATCCGGACAATTCGGGGAAACTCTGAGCGGCAGATTGCCTGGAGCTCCATTTTGCCAGGCAGTGTAAGGACATGTCAGGTGCTCCAAACATTGCAAGCGACCATGGCAGCCATGGCACACCACTCGCAAATCTGCTAGCCTTTACATAGGCGGAGGATCTGAAATATATTATGTATATATAGATGGCCAGCTGTTTGAGGATACTTTTGACGATGGAATTGCCTTGCAGCGATTGTTGTTGATTATAGTCGGTTTTTGCCAGCGGCTTGTTGGTTGCTACTGTAGGTAGCTACACCGCCACCACCCACCCACCACCACCACCACCATCACCACCACCACCAACAACAACAACATCATCAGCATCAACATCAGCATCAACATCAACATCATCAACATCAACAACAACAACAACAACAACAACAACAACAACCACGACGGCAGCGGCAACGACAACGACAACGACAACAGCAGCAGCAGCAGCAGCAGCACCACCACCAACAACGACAACAACAAGAAGAAACCGTTGTCCACATCAAGAACTATGAACAAAACATTTTGTTTCTTCCTGCCTTGCCGTGTCATTCTTCTTCTTAATGATTTCAAGCAGCAGCTTTCAGGACCGCTGAAGGATCTTTGAAGCACTTCGGAGAAGCAGAAGGCCGGGGGCTGTGGATGGCTGTGGTGACACCGAGCTGTGCTTCCAAGGGGATCCCTGTAGGGGACCCCGTCAGGGGACCCCAGGGTGCGTCGAGGCTATCGCCTGTCACGGCCTTTCTTCAAATCTTCCGTGACCTTGCAGAGTCAGCTGCTGGTGGGAGGTGTTGGTGACACAGCTGCACCTTGGCAGCTGACCTCACAATTTCAGAGAGAAAGCTGTGCATATGTAAATGTACAAATATATGCCTATGCATATATATATATATATCTATATAGATTATACAATTATATACATACTTTTTGAACAAAATAAAATATGTTTTCTATTCACTATAGTTAAACTATTACAGAAATGCATGCTAGCATTTGCATCATCATTTATGCATGGAGTTTTTCGAGTTTTACATGCACATCAGTAGATCAGTAGACGTCCTGAGTTTGCACTAACAGTGAGATACGCTGTACTGAGGACGTCCGCAAGGTGAGCGTCAGCTTCTCATTGCCTGGTGCCTGGGCCGCCTTGGCCGTTGGTAGATGGATTTCTGGGAGGGAAAACATGGGAAGATGCATCGAGGTTTCAGTGAAATGTAGTGGTTTGATGGATTTCGATGGATTTCTACCAGGAAACCCATGGTTGTTTGATTTTTCAGGAACTGATCGTGAAGTTGTCCGACACGTGTCACTTTGGGGAATCGAAGAATCATCAGACTTTTGAGGTTGATGGTTTTTTTCACTAAGGTTAAATGATGGTTCATTACAACGAAACCACCTCAACCACTTTAGCCACTTTCAGGAGGAGGCATATGATACTAGGAAAACATGAAATCAACGTAGAGGTCATGACAACCATGTTGGCACACAGAACTCAGATACGGTAGTAGCAACCGTACTGTTCTGATTAGTAAAACAAGCACTGGAAGACGGACTCAAGCACAAGGGGTCATGCAGAAACCATTAGCAGGCGGTTGCCTCCATATAGAGGGGCATTTGAGCATCGAGCATCAATTTCAGGCTAAACCAATCCCCAAATTGGGAGTGATTGTGAATAGGTGCTTCTCGCACACACACACACACACAGACAAACAAACACACACACACACATACGCGCACACACACACACACCAGGATCCTTCAACATGATAGTTGAATTCTGAACTGTTAGTTGGAACGTTTTAATGGGACACAGCTAGCTTTGGTTTTATATCGAAGCAACATGCATTCTGAAAACACTCCCGACACATACACAAGATTGTGTTCTTGTGGATGTGAATCTATCGAGTCAAACCAAATAGCTCACATCCAGTGCCATCACATATGCCAGTTCCAGGTGGTCGCAAGACCACTGAATGAGTTGTCCATTTGATCACCGAACTGTACCTGCTTTTCCCGATGGCATCCAGCCCGCCAGCAATGCTGGTTCTGAAGCATCCACCAGGGTGACCCAGTTATTTCTTGCTCATGGTTGTTTTTGTTGTTGCTCAGGAATTCCATGCTATTCCCACAATGTTATTCCCATGTAATCAACAAGAATTGTACTGTTATTGTTATCAACCATGATAGTCAAGTCTTCCATGTTATGAATGTTATTGTACTGTTATTGTTATCAACGTTATTCCCAATTGTTATCAATCTGACAATCAAGTCTTCCATGTTACTCCCATATTATTGATAAACCATAGCCCACCAGCAGGACCACAAACCAAACGCAAGCCTTGGCCCTGCCGAGGTCCAGGTATTGCATTACACAAGATGTCCTTGCTGCGTTTGTTGGCACCAAATGGCTGGCAATTTCTCGATCCTTGACCAGCCGTGGCATCACATGTTTCAGCCAGTGATATACACCCTATGGATTGAATTTCATTCAAACATGTTGCTTTCTCAACTGGACATTTTGGTTTTGCGTTTTTTTTTAAAATTGATGTAACCCATATCAATTGAGAATGAAGACGTTCATGGAGCAAGGGCACTTGGGCACCCACTTGTGTTTTTTTCATTTTCCCTACCACTGATGAATCACTAGAGGCATTGGACCAGGCTTAAGATTGTTCCTGCTTGTGATTGATTGTGAGCCATCGCTTAAGTCTCTTCCAAGGAGTATAGTGGTAAGACTCGTTACTGGTTGGTGGTTTTACACATTTTTTATTTTCCCTAGTAGCTATTAACAAATGGTCGGTTGACTAATATTTTTCATAGGGGTTATAACCACCAAGCAGAGTTATATAGTAGGGTGAGATCACTGTTGATGAGACGACTACAAAGATGTGACATCTAGCTGGATAAATTGCAGATAGTCGTCCTCGGCAGGCTCTGCATGGTGGATCGTGTGACTAGGTTTGACGCAAACAAATGTGTTGCTGAGGGAACCTAGACTTCCGGTTTTGGTCAGGAGGCCATTGATTGTTTGCAGTTTATCAGGGAGACTTACCCTTTAAAAACAAATGCCAAAAGCCAACAGTTCATATTTCTGCTAGTTTAGATGATCAGTAATATGTTTGTTTCTGAAATTGACATAGGAGCAACCCCATCGATAGTGATAAACCAACCATTTTCTCATGGGTACCTCTATGGCTTGAGAAACCACCATTGGTTTGTAGCATTGTTGTCGGTCATTATCCCCTCTTGTTAATCATTGTTAATCATATTTAATCATTGTGAATGGCTATACGTTGTAATCCCTATACAATCCCTCTAACCCTCCAATATAACCACCACTACCCATTTGGTGGTTGAATATTGATTTCAAATCGTGCCTGAGTGTGCTCAGCATGGCCTGCAGTGAGGACAAGTGCGAAGCCCAATTGGGGCAATATACTTCAGTGACGAGTTGCACTGCAGCTCGAAACGACACACAGCTAAAGACCCAGCGCACACCAGCTGGGGATTGGATCGTTGGGCTTGTTGACCGAGGGTATTGAGCAATAGCAGGATACATACTGTTTGTAGTATCCCTCTTGAGCAAGGGAAATTGGGGGACTTTGAGGGTACCTGATCTCTGACCTCCATTCTGAGATGGTTAGTCAAACAGACATTTGGGAAGCAACATTCTGGGAAACTCGTCTGTCTACGAGCCCACTCTTGTCCGGTTTCTTGTGCTCAGAGTGCAACCAAAGATTTCCAAGACTTGGATGCAACCTCGAGTAAACATCCTCCACAAAGTGAGGTGGATGAGCGTCCCATAGCGCTGTTCGTTGTCCACAATTGGCCTCACTTGGGCAGGTTCTTTCAAAATGGGAGCCTCAAAAAGTGGATGGTTTATTAATATAAATGATTAATATTGGATGATTTCGGGGTACCTTATCTTGAGAAAACACCAATTGTCAATATGCTTTGTGTCTCAGAGTCACGGTGTGCACTGTCCAAGCACCCGAAAAAGCTGTATAAGTATGAGTTTCAAGCAAACTCGCCACGCATTGAAGTTGTGAAAATGGTTCAGCAGATGTTTGATTGCTGCAGGGGATTGTGCTATCGGATCATGAGGTCAGTGTTGCAAAGACCACGCATAAATGTGTAATTTTATCAATTTTGTCGTTAGCATGAATCGCCCGCTGGAATTTCTTGATCAGTTGAAACAACAAATAGATTGCAGAGTTCCCTGTCAGGAGACTTCATGAAGTTATTGTATTTTTTGTTCAACTGAACATGCTAAAGCAGTTCAATTGGTGGTGCCTAATGGGTGCGCAAATGCGGACTGGACACATTGGTTTTGTTTCCACATGTTCGCTTGGAGCTGATTGAATCATTTCTTCAGATTCGCCATGATGATCATCCATGATTTCACAGCTGTAACTCTTACCAGCACTAATCATACTCAGCTGTAATGACCCAGAACTGACCATAACTCACCACAATTCACAACACATGATTGTACGAGACTCTAGACTATAACTAACCATTCACTCACCACAACTATCTTTCACCAGATCATCAATCAACATCAACTATAGACTATCAGTAGACTATCAGTCACTATATGTTCCTATCACCTATAATTCATGCCCATATAGTAACTCATCATGTAAATTGACAACCATGCAACTGTCAACTGAGTTCATCCACCCTGCAACTCCTATAACTGTCGCCCATGAAAACTCACCACAGAACTCGCCACATAACCCAGTCCTTCACCCCCTGGGCATCTCGGCCTCCTCAGGAGCTCACCTTGAGCGTGGTCGGCTCGCTGAATCCGGGCATCGAAGGCAAGGCCTTCGCCGTCCATGCCGAGGTCAAGCCGCCCAGTGCCGCAGAGCCTCGGTGGCGCCGAGGCCCACGACCCCGACCCCTGGGGATGGCTGGGAGGTTGATATCACCGGGATTTTCATAGGAAAATGGTTGGTAAACCTGTGAAGTTGTGGGTAAATTGTGGGTAAACATACTTTTCTGGTTGGTGGTATTGATTGACATTTTCTACTTTCCCTAGTAATCATTAGCAAATGGTTGGTTGACAAATGCTTTTCATAGGGGTTGAAACCACCAACCAGGTAGGTAAACATATAGTTGTTGATTCATAGGTAAACTTTAGGTAAACTTGGGTAAGTCACGTGTTTTCGATGTTTTTTCATGGGTATACGGTATACTTTGGGTACTTGAACCATTATTTCTGTGGCGGATTCTCTACTTGACAATGTTAATTTGCCAGTAGAACAACAGGCATTTAATGCTGGATATCCTGGATATTCTTTGTCGGTTGGTTGTTGGGTGGGCAGGTGGGTGCCAATCTTGCGGGTAGGTCCAGACAAAGGGGCAAATCAGTGCGTGTGCATAGCAAGAAGTGCACAGGCGTGTGAACCGACTATCCTCGGCGTTGGTCAATTACCATGGGAGATGATCCCGTCGGCAAGTGAGTATTAAGAGTCCTCGTAGGACTATCACCCTCAAGAAATCCGTCCAATGGTGTAGGTGACAGAAGGACGGGTCATTATGTATCATATGTTTGGATTGCCAATCAGTGTCAGGTTCTGGCTTGCTCATGCGCAAGTTTTGACATAGACGAGTGATCCTACGATGAAGTCATGCACACACACACACACAAAAAAAAAATGCACATTCTAGTTCTAGTTTCCCATTCTTGGTCGCTCACTAATTGGGAGTTTATCGCAGTTGTCAATCATCTTGAACACCACCCCAAAACTGCCATAGATTTCATTGCGCCTATGCACAATGATCGTCATGGAGAGGTTTGGGTTTCACCCGAATGTTTGACCTCGGGTTAGCTTCTGACTTTCTCACAGTACCTGTCGGTTAGCTGATCAGTACTACGAAGAAACCCGACCCACTGTTGGAAGCACTGACTGAATATCACATTCAGATTCAAAAACACCTCAAGAGAAAATGTGAAACAGTTGGATTTACACCTTCAAGAACCTGTGATTCAGATGTTTGAAGAACAATGTCAAATTGACGGTTTGTTTTACAGGACTTAGTATATAGCCTTGTTGGGAAGAACCTCATCCTCATCCCCAACAGGACTCACCAGAGCAGCTCAAATGTTCGGATGCGAAATCGGCTGCTAAGGCTGTGAATGACATTTGGTACTTGGAAGCCTATGGTGCTTCCAGCACCTCTGAGAATTTGGTGGATCCGAATCGAAACTTGGCAGGGCAAGGTGGGAACCATGTCCAGACCTGTTTGATACCATGTATGTCCATTTTCACCCACAAACTCCCAACTGTTTGAGCAGCTTGAAGGGTCAGAATGGGGTGAAACCTGCTAGACATGTGGCCGTTGCATAGTTTGCACAACATCCATATGTGTCCCCGAAACATTCTACACTACGGTTTGTTCTCAATCCATGGTCATCTCTACATGCATGCAGATGTTGAAATATGTATAACACGTAGGCATTATAAGACTATCTATACCTCGTAGATCCTTCAGGCTAGAATTTGATGATCAAATTTTAGAATGAGGATTTCATAGGTATATAAATGTGAAATCATCAAAATCCATCAAATAGGTCAACCCATTCCTGTGCTTCGTCCCTTTTCGCGAGGCTATGAGACGGACATCTTCGAACTCGAGCCGCGCATCAGTTCCTGGACCCTGGGACCCGGTCGACTCTGGGCAGCGATTGGTGGCTCCTGATTGCAAGGTGAACATGGCAAGACCTTGACGTAAATTTGGCGGTGACTCATGCATGATGTGGTTGGTGATCGATGGTTATAGATAGTTAGATTGGATGTGGTTGGTGTTTCTCAAAAATGGGGATCCCCCAAATCATCCAGTAGCAATCATTAATGAATGGTAAGAAACCAGCCATCGTTGGGCTCCCTATTTTGATAACCCCCCATATGGATCCATATGGTCGTTAGTAGACGGTTAGATTGGATGATTTAGGGGTACCCCTATTTTGAAAACACCTCACAATATGCTTGAATACATAGTTAATCCATGTCACCGATGCATAACTGGCAAGAATACATGTAAGATTTGATGTGTTCATTTGCGACATTGGAATATCTTTGATATATTTGAGGTTCTTCAACGGAACTTCCCTACATTTCATGGTCAGTTGGGTCATGGAACTCACTTCTTGTGGAAGTGACTTCACATGTTGCGTGTCCTGCCTGACACGGTAGTCACTTTCTCAACAAAGGTACCAGCCCTGCAGGGTCATGTTCAATGATGTTTGGTCCATGTGGATATCCCCTTCGCAGGTGTCATCATAGTTGCCCAGGTTCTGGTTTCCGGGATGATCACCCAGGGCCCAGGTTCTGGTTTCAGGGATGATCACTCAGGAAATGCAGGTGAAAGAGATGGAGACATGGTGGCAAGGGTGTCTCTATCCCCAGATCCCCTGGACGCTCGATTCTCCTACGGCTGGCGCCTCCCTGGCTTTTACAATGCGGATGTGCAGCTGATGCTTCCAAGTCTGCCAGAGCGCCTGCCTAATGCGACCTTGTTTCCTGGCCTAGCCCTTAGGCCGGTGCTGAAGAAATTGGTGGTGTGAAAGCGGAGAATATTGACATCAAACAAACCATAACAAACCCAAGCATGGTCAGACAGTGTCACAACTTAAGTTGACAATGATGTGCTGACCTCGCGGCAAGTGTGTTGGTGTGCCCCAGGATTTTTGGTAATTAGCTACAACAAAAAACAAAGATAACTGTCTTCAACAGGTTTGCCAGATGTTTAAACGTTCGCTTACTGTACATTTGGCAAATTGTCAATGATTCTTGGCCATCGTCAAAGTCAGAAGGCATTGACAGCAATGTTTGCGACACCTCAAGTAAGGAAACACTTGAATCCTCCCAAGTGAAGAGTACTTGGCAGATTTGCGCCTTGTTTGGTCGTTGACATTGGTTGCTGCTACTTGGAATCACCAGCTTGGATCTTCATGTAATTGCTGGTTTGCTGCTTGGTTGACAACATGATCCCAATTGTTCCTTTTCCTTTACCATAGCCCATTGAAATGCATTCAACATCATCTAACCAAGTCGGACTGGGCGACTTTTTTTCCTGACAACTTACCTATCGGTCTATGTGGCTTTGAAGACATGGGAAGATCACTCAGAATACCCAGCCGCTCTGGCGACTTCCAAAGCCAGCACAACCAGGTTGGTTTCCATCGAGTTTCGTTGGGCGCGGCTGCGGTGTTCTTATCCTCCTCGGCCATTTGTGGCTGGCACTTTACCAGCAGGTGTTTTGTGCCACGATGAATCTTCCAGGACAATAACATTGGACCCTTGGATTGTGACCCTTTGGTGCCAAGAGGCGATCCTGTCCACGCGGATGGTGAAATTTATGGGTGCAATGGTGAAATAAGTGTCATATGGTCTCACATTGAGTTGAATGTCTGGATTGTTATGTGTTGTACCTATGTGGGCATTTTGTGTCAATTGATGTGTTGGTTTACTGCAATATTTGCCTCGCAGCAATGGCAGTTTGCTGTCTTTTTGGCATGTTTCAAACTGTCGCAATGGTGTCACGAAGAAGGAAAGGCAGGATGCCGCAAGCAGACACCATACAGCTTTCACTGAGATTCCAAGTGCCAGGGATCAACATACGTACTGAGTCTGATCAATGCCACCCCAAAAGGGGTACTTGTGAACCACGGGGAAGGACACAGCGGTATGTGACTGGGCTATTTTTCTGGGATATTCATCAATGGCTACCTTGTCTGCTGGCCGGGGTTTTGTTTGCCTACGAAACATGGGCAATTCTTCGGTGCTCCGATCGACTCCCAGCTGCGTCGATTCTCCCAGGTAGTCATGGGGTACAGTGGCATGGCCATGGGCGAAGGATGGCTCCACTGGTTTCTCGTGGTTTCTCACTATAAATGATCAATCATTTGTGGTTGGTTTCGATCACAATTGTTGAGCAACACAAACTCTCACCCTGTGGATTCATCATCATTGGCATTCATTATTTAGTAGCATTAATTTGTTGATGCAATCAAGTCTCACCTTACACTGTTTCAGTGCTTCAATTTGCTATCATTCACCAGATTCACCATATTTTAGCATGTTCCACCATCACAAAGTGGTTCACCATCTGCCAGTACTTGTGGCAATTTGCTGTGATTTACCTATCATTTACTATATTACATCACCATATGCACCATATTCACCTATCATTCACTATGATGTACCCATCATATACCATGATTCTGGATTACGCATGGTTTACCCATGGTTTACCCATGGTTTACCCATGGTTCAGACATTGTTTAACCATGGTTTGCCATGGTTTACCCATGGTTTACCCATGGTTTACCCATGCGCTTTGGGCCCAGGAGAGCACTGAAGTTCTTATCGCCTTCGACGATATCGTTGCACTGCGTTCAGGCCCCGGCACCTTTGAGGGGTGCCACAATTGAGGAGGATCAGTTGGCAGCTACAAGCGGGAACTGTGCGCCACGTGTTGAGGAGATATCGGTGGAAATGGCGGAAGATACAATGATTGGATATTATTTGTCATTTCTTGATATCAATGGTATCGAAAATGTTGAGTCAATCATTTATTGATATCATTCACTCAACATTAAATGTTGATAGATTGAATTCATCACTTTTATTGTTAAAGTTTGAATCAATCATTCACTCAAAGTCTAATTAACACTTAGTTGATCATCTACTGCCAGGAACTGCCGCCATTTCTACTTCAATTGCTTCGTAGAACTAATCATGGGTTTTGGAAGCTGCTCCTGATAAATGAGACACCCCAACAGCTGCTTGTGGTTTGCTATTTTTTTGAGCATGATTTTGACGAAGAGGGCATGCGGGGTATCGATAACATCGGTGGACTGAACGACTTTTGGAAAAGGTGCAGGTAGGTGCATTCCTCAAAACATTCTGCAGCACCTTCATACATACAGACAGACAGACATACAGACATACAGACATACGTACAGACGTACAGACATACAGACATACAGACATACAGACATACAGACAGACAGACATACATACAGACATACATACGCACCTGTGAGCATACACGTAAATACGGCTATGCGGCTATGTGTCTATGTGATTATATGTGTGATTGTTTGATACACACTTTGTATGGTGATAACAATAGTGATAACAACATGTATATATATGTGATTATATGTGTTATATGTGTGTTTGTTGTCTAAACACTTCGTAGAATGATAACAATAGATACAGATAGATAGATCAGCCATGGCTCAGCAGCAGCGCAGGGATCTACAACTTCTCCCTGGTGCTTCTGACTCCATCGCCAGTGGCAGTCACGCGAGGGGTGGACATTGGATCATGGCCCAGGGAAACCACTTGGAGTCTGAGTTACTCAGCTGGATCTGGATTTTCATGGCGTTTCCTCACCCCCAAATCATTGGCTTTCCATGGCTATCCTGGAAGAATTCATTTGATTTGGGGATGACCCTCAACCCTCAAGATGGATCCACGTCCAACCAAGACCAAAGAAAGACTGCAGCAATCACTTGATAGTATGAGCCAGGGTGAGTCACTAAGATCCACCATCATTGGATAGTTGTTCGCATCCAAGTGCTTGACTGCCCTGTCTTCTAGACATGGTGGGGCGATGATAGCGAAGTACATAGTTAGTTTAAGCGCATTTTTTCTAAAGAAAGTCTTGCTACGAGAGTGCACTGACAATTGACTGCAATACACCCAGCAAGGTATGGAGTTGCGTATGTGAATAGTATATGAAGTGATATCCTGCCAATGCAACCTGAGCTCTCTGCAACAACATACGGCAGGCAAGTATGGACTGGCAGCCAGCGATCATTGAAATACCATATAATATGTCATTAACGCAGCTCATGTAGAGAAACATCAGGTAGAACCACTTGCATATCATCTACTACTCATTATATTCTACACAATCTGAGCCCTTTGATTAGTTTTATTTACATGTCATCACTTGTGACAGATAACTTGTGGATGATACTTCCAAGCTTGTCTCAGGTAGTGGATGATGAATCTCATGAGTCTCGAATCCAGCCAAACCAACTGTCCAAACCAGCTGATTCCTAGTCTGTCACAATCAACCATTATTACCATCATGATTAACCATCACAATTGACAATTCCAATCCACTATTGTTTCTCGTTCTGGCTAATCGCTATCACTAACCAGTATATTCGAACCACTAATTTTCATTCTTATCATAATCATAACCACCATGATATTCTTAACACTAAGCATTATCCATTTGTTTTAACTAGTAGTAATTCATCAGTAGTGATCATTCTCAAACATTACTGTACTGTATTGACCATTACAGTTTCATTGATGTCATTATTTTCAGCCAATATTGTTATTATCATTATGAATCACGATTATTGATTATTCACCAGTATTATTGGCCCTTATCATCAACAATCATTCACCACTATGAACCATCATAATTCATCACTACTCACTGTTATAAACTCATTACTGATGACTGTTCACCACTACCATGATTAGTGTTATGAAGCGTTATCATTCATTTTTATTACTCATTATTCCCCTTTCTCAAGCTATTATGATTTACCATTGTGATTGACTTGATAATCATTATCATTATCATTGATGATGATGATGATGATGATAATGATGATTATGATTATGATGATGATGATGATGATGATGATGATGATGATGACCATGACTGACCATTATTCTGGTTGCTATCATCATTATGGTTCACCATTCTTGACCATTAACACCGATCATAATTCATCACTACAAACTGTTATTAAGAATTATTATCAACGATCAGTGATGGCTGATAACATCATTCTTCACCATTTATATCATCTACTGTTATTAACTGTTATTATCAAACCATTATTATCCTTGACCATTATTAACCACCCTTAATACTCATTAACCATAATGGTTGAGGACTCACCCATTCTTCACCATTAATTATCATAATTCACAGTTACCTACCATAATTAGCCATGATTATTTTACCATCAATTTTCAACCATCATTAGCCATTTATTACCAACCATCATCAATACTTTTTAACCTTGTTAGCCATTCTTATTAACCATTATTATCTAATCATCAATTATCTATTAACCAATCATTATTGGTTGATTGTTCACCCCTTCTTCACCATCAATGATCATCATTCACCGTTACCTACTACAATTAACCATTATCCAACCATCAGTTATCCAATTATCAACCATCATTAGCCATTAACAGCCAAACCATCACTATCCTTGCTCATCGTTGGCCATTTATTGCCACCCATTCTTCGCCATCATTATTAGTTGATTATTCACACATTCTTCACCATCATTAGCCTCAAGCAAAGTTAACCAATTCTTCATCTTTTCGGAATTAGAGGTCATTTATGCTAAACCCTATTCACATCATCTTCACCATCACTATTCAACATTAAAGGTCATTTATTATCACCATTATTAACCATTATTATCAACCATCATTAGCCATTTATACCATCATTAGCTGGTATTATCAACCATCATTACTACTTATTAACCCTATTAACCATTATTATTAACCATGATTAACCATCATTAGCCATTAATTAACCAACCCCCATCCGTATTTGTCCTTCACGGCTGGTTGTCGAGGCTTGGGCCTCGGTAGCCGCGCGTTCCGCAGCACGGTGACCTCTGCAGAAGCGCTGGAGGGACGAGCGTTGGCCTCACGACTTGACGCCTGGCGCATGACCCAAGGGCCGTCGCTGATGTGGAGATTTGTGAATGGTTTGTACATGGCCTCGCACAAGGGACTAGACTGGTTAGGATGTTTGTTGTTTTTTTTGGATTTTATGGGGATGAAAGTGGTTAGACCATGTTCGTTTTTGTTAAGGGTTTTGGAAGAGATTGGAGTGGTTGGAAAATGTGTTTTTTGAGGAATTTATGCGGGATTGGAGTGGTTCAAATGTCACTGCTTAGCATGGTACGACTGTTGGTGCCGTGTTATTTCGCGTGGGGTATCCCCCAACATGATACCAGTCCAGGGAACAAGAAGAAACCCTCAGAATATCCTCCCAGGGCTGCTGCAGCTGTAGGTTGCTGATCTGGGCCTCACCACCAGCAACACCAAAAAAGGTGGGAAGATCCGCGGGAGGAGCAGGGGGAGAGCGGTAGGTCCCTGGCAGGTGGTGGTCAAGGTGGCTCCATGGCAACCAGCCAGGAGAACCAAGCAGACGTAGTGCGGTTTCTTTAAGGTGCTTGGTTTCTTCGTGGAGGTACATTGTTGCCCCACATGGCTCATTTTCGGCACTTCCCTCAGCTCCACATTCTCGGTCTAAAGCTTGCAGCAAACAGGCGAAGAAGCCAAACTGGTCCCTTGGCTGCCAAAATGGGTGGTTCATGATGATGAATCGTGGATAAATGGATAGTCATTTAATTGGTGATTAATAGTGGTGATTGACAGAGGTGGTGAACAATGGTGGTCAATTTGCACTTGCGAACACTTGTAGTGATTAAGGATGTCACAACAATTGGGTGGCCATTTCATGAAAAATGGTTGCTTAGAATACTAAGTTTTCTATGTGGAGAAACGCTATCGGAGGGGTTCCTATTGAGGTCTTCATATATTTTTTTGAGTCCCGAGAAGTTCTCGGAGGCTTTGGGAATAGGGATCGCTGGTCCATAAGGGGTGAGGGCATCCGGAAGTCTGGTTGATCACCATGCGACTGGAATCCCTTAAGGTATATTGGGTTGACAAGATGGGTTCAGCCATGGTCTGCGTGACATGTTTGGGTTTGCATCAATATAATGGTAGCTATGGTTTGGGATAGCTGTGACCCAAAGATTCCTAGCTTTGAACCGTTGGTTGCTCATGGCTTAGGATCAACTAGGGTGTTTCTCAAAACAGGGGGCCCACAAAAATGATTGGTTTCTTACTATAAAAGGCAAATATTTGATGATTTAGGGGCATCCCTATTTGTAGAGAGTGAGACGTTGTGAGGGCTCATGTTTTTATTTTCGGTGTGCCCTACGAAACGAAGAAATCCTACAGCAGTTGGTTACTGGTCCTGAATGATTTTCTATGAATTCCGTGGACCAGGACGAGGAGGTGTCCGAGTATCAACATGCATCAACTATGTTTATTATGCGATTTTATAAGAATGGGCCATACTATCAACTATATTACTCATGTATGTGTACATTGTGATTCAAAATATTTACTTCAGAATTGATAGTATTTCATATTTATACAAGATCAACTATATTTTTCTGCAGGGTTTCATCCATCCCTAGTGATTTGTTGGCTCAGGATTTGCTGTTGTCCTTTCCCTCGGATATGGTGTTGCCGCTGTCTCTGGACACTGAGCTGCACGTCAGTGATGGCGACCGTACTTGTTGGATTTTGCTTGATTAGATACCCGTTTACATATCGACCTATTGAAAACCAGTTGTTGGTTAAATTGTTAGTTGGATGCCAAGAAAAACTAGCGTTGGTCCTTTGACCTATAAAGGATGACCACAAAGCGTAGATGAGCGACATGGTGGTGATCAGGCTGCATTTGCTGGGAGGTTTTTTGTGTTGTGCCACGTAGTGTTCATATCATATGCATGTCTTGGTATCCTGTTTTTCTTGGTTCTCAGCCAACCGCTTGGACTGGACAATAAATTGAATTTGTTCCTCTTTTGCGCCGCAATACACCACGATTGTTGGGTTTGTAAGTTGATCGATCAACTTAGTCAATTGGTGTTACAGTAGGGGCTTTTATTAAGTTGATTATTCAACTTAATTCGTTGGTATTAGGATTTCTTAGTTTTTCTCTGTTGGCCATCACGCTTGCTCAGCAAATTGCAAGACTGTGCAATAGAATCCCACACTTGATGATGCTGAACCCACTTTCGGATGTTGCATATCTTGTGATAGACGAACATAACCAGTGGGCTGACCATTGAATTGTGTGATGTCACTACCTGGTGTTCTCCAAGGATGACAGTCGTCCTAACTGGAATACCTGGCAATTGAACCTATATCTCTTCAAAACTATTCAACATTAACAAGAGAACACCATATTGTAATACTGTAATTGAACAACTTATACTACGCACTTGTAGTAGTTGTTATTTTGTCCTATGAGGAATGGGGATCGGGACCACAAGTTGCAGCGTTTGATGCCGACCGTCTTTTAGGTCAGAGGTTTGTGTAAGCCAACCTCATCCTTTCTCATGCAGAGAGTAGAGGCTGTGTTGATATATGGTTGCCTTTTCTCCTTCCTGGTCGTTTGGCAACCCTGCTTTTCATTCCACGACTTGTTTTGTGCTTGCTGGTATGCAGACATAGAGGCCCGAAACTTATGTGCAGACAAGACTAGGTGAACATTTTGTATGAGATCATGACCATGAGCATCGTATTTGGTCAGCTTATCTCCACAGGAGTTTGGGATGATTTGGGGGGTCTGCTTTTGAGATGCAGATGAAAGTTCCAACCCTCCAATTTTGGTGTCCTCCTACGATCTCTAAGGAGATTGAACCACCCTATGGCTTCCGCTTCGACACTTCGCCATCTCCGCTGCACCCAGCGTTGCAAGTTGATGTCTTGGGTGTAAATCCTTTCCGTTCCGCACGCGCCTGGACGGTTTCGGAGATGAGAACTGCAGGGAATCCCAGCGTCAAAGCAGAGCGAGTTCCCTGCTCTTTGCTTCAAACATCGGCAGATCCATCGCCGGAGTTTGACGAAGCATCCGGTCACAACGCCCTTTTGGGTCAACGAAGCAGCATTTGCACTGCAAAACTTGCGGGCAATTTGGGCTCCTCCCTTTTGGCAGCTTGCATGGAAGATGCCTGGCTGAGATTTCAACGGCTCTCAATGCCCTGTCCTTTGATTATTTGGTGCAGGTATGTTGACCAGAGGAGTCATTATAATTGTAGTCTTGAATGTAGGACGCTTATGTCACCCCATTGCAGTATTTTTTAATGAACAGTTCCTTACCTGTCTCTTCAGACTTAAGAGATATAAATAGTGCATGCATGAGAAGATACAGTAGCAGGTGAGCCCATAGTGCAGTCAAATCACACCATGAGAAGTCCACCATGAGAAGTCAATGATCTTTACTCCGGAGATGACATGTTGATGATGAACACGGCACTCTGCACAAATTGTTGGATGCTTCAACTTTGGACTCCAGATATTTCCGTTAACTTTCGAACAATGAAATCAATGGTCGTTGGGTTGACACTACCTCCACGTTGAGCTTCCTGAGGAGGCGTATCTCCCTTTGCCGACTCCACGCTGTCGCTTCGAGTGGTGGTGAGGGACCAACAATGATACTCTCAGGGGTATAAGCAGCAGCAATATGACTATGGGTCAATATTAACCAACCAATAATAGTGGATAATGACCACTAGCAATGAGGGAAACAATGGTTAATGGTGGGGGAACCAGGGGTACAGGGTTTTGACCCACAGCCATATGGAATTCGATTGATATTGGACAATGTCACATTGTCAGTAAATGTCAGTAACATTTTCGGAAGAATTTGCATCCCAACCAAGAAGATACCAGCCACAGTATGGATTTTGGATGATTCTGGTGAGATTGTGGCTGGCCACATGGTCCTGATGCAAGCTACTGGTAGTACAGCATACTCGAGGTAAACGGATGTCAGACCCTGATTGCATGGAGAAAATGGTTTGGTTGATTGTATTTGTTTCTGTTTTCCTGGTGTCGGTAGACATTAGGCGAAGCACTTTAGTAATTTTTGAAGATAGAGAGAGAGATTGTATAGATATTGAGATTCTTTTGTTGGACAACCATGAAAGAAAATGGCTCTGTGAACTGAACGCATTGCTTGTCCACATTTATGTCCATATTCTGGACCACCTGACTGAGCAGTGTACCCGCGCAGGTTGCTTCACTAAAGGTGTTATTGTGGTAACCACTGAGAAAAGATTAAACAAAAACACGCAAAGATCACAGACGTTAGTGTCTAAATCTGAGATGTTCGCGCTGGTAGGTAGACAATATGAAGTCCTCATGGGCAGGAAGATTTGATGGGGACATTAGAATCTGGCTGAAAATTACCGACAAGAATGCATTCAAACCATACATACCATGGCCTATCAATTGTTCCATTTGAACTTCTCGTTGAGGTTACATTCTTGCAGACAAAGCAGTCGTCGAGCTGGGCTTTGATGCGGACTGTGCTGGATGCCGTGAATTACTCCCTTCTGGGAGATATCATTTATCTCTCAGAGGCCCCTTGACATCAGATTTTTGGTGTGGCTGACGTAGCTACAAGGTGTCCAGACAAATTGTAGCGATGAGTTGAGCCTTGTTTCAAGTGCAGTTGAGTCAGTTCATCCACCAGTCTGTGCTGCACCTTCCCCAGTCATTGCCTAGTGATATAGTCATATACCGCAAGCAAAAGCATCAAAAGCTGAAATTGTCCATTGTGTGGCTAATTCCTTGACACTCCAGTTCCCACATGCTCAGGTTACAATCCGTCCATTGCTCCTGCAACTCTCGAAGAAGAATATCCGAAAAATTCCTGGAGGGTCACTCTGTCAAGTCACGCCGCGAATCGGGTGGCTGGCGCATCTTGTTGAAGTTTGTGTGTGTGCATGCAGTTCGTGTTCTTGTCGTTTTCATGTTCGGAATTGGGGACCTCTGAAAACCGGCACCACCCACGCTTGCACCACACCAGGTAACTTTTACATCGTCTCCGTTTGCATACGGTAGTGTCCCAAACTTTATTCTGGAGGACACTTTGGGGGCAAACACCATTTGGAAGCTTGGACTGCACCGACAACTGATGAGAGTGACTGAGAGTGTGCAATTTCTTGTCCTGAACACACATGAAATGTTTTGTTTTGTTTTTTGTGTTGATAGACACACACGCAGATACATAGATATATACATATCGAGCTATGCACAGGGAGATTGAAGTTCAACAGACAACTGACATGTGGGATTTAGCACGTGTGAGATGTTTGTGTTTTGTTCAGCAGTGGTTCACAGCCCATAGTGTTTCTTTTTCGGTTTGCTGGTGTTGTTCCTGGCGTCCGTGTTGGTAGGATATACCCCAAGGTTTCATTCATGCTTTCCACTTTAAGTCATGTGGAGGGCATCCTCATAGATGGACAACTATTTGCCACTAGAAGTAGGGTCTTGGCCAATCAGGAGGGGCCAATCAGGGCCCAGTAACGATGTGGAGACCTCACTCTTCACCGTGACTCGGGACGATGCCTTGAATGCTGATCGAGTTGTGCCCCTGACGCGGAGGGTGGTGGTTTAGCTGGGATGGGAACCGCCGGCAGAAAAAAGGCAGCTGTGAACTCTGGAGCGTGGTGACTTTAAGAAACCAATGGAGGTTACTGTACGCCTCCATGAAGGCTTGTTATCCAACTGTAACCAAACGATCAGTTATACTTTATAGCTTGTGACTTATCATCAGCTGTACATGGGGTTTATCAATGTATGGACGCGGTCTAATCACCAATTCTTCATATTCAAATGAATCTTTTTGAGTGATCTATTTCTTGGTATTGGTAGAAAGTTTCCTGGATTTCAGCCAAAGCTCAGCCCATTGTTGCTCCACTTGGTGGTGGTTATCCTCAAATTGATGACAGTCCCCAGCGGCTGAACACAAAATATGTTCCGATCAGCTATGACCAGCTTCAAACTCCACCAAAAGACCTAGAACAAAAACCCGCAAACCACGATAGACAGGTTTACATCAGTCGATTGGTTTACATTGTCGAGCATGCTTGGAAGCATAAGTTGTAGCTATCACAATCAAGTTTACTCATGGAGAAGTATATTTGGGTGTTTCTCAAAATTGGGGTACCTTCAGATTAATTATTCATACGAATAAATCCACCATTTTTGTGTTTCTCTATTTCAAAAAAACCCTCATTTTCTGGATGTTGGCAGCTACAAATGGGTGTTTCTTAAAATAGGGTACCCCCAAATCATCCGTTATTTCAAAACCCTCACTATAAATAATTGATAAACCAACCGTATTATAGTGATACACCAAGCGTTTTTGGTGGTTCCCCTATTTGGCTGTTTCTCAAAATGGGGGTACCCCCAAATCATCCATTATCCATATATAGTAGTTAACCAACCATTTTTGGGGGTTCCCCTATTTTGAGAAACACCCATTTGTAGCTGGTGTATCACTATATAACCATTGGTGGACTCGTCATTTTGAGAAACCACCAAAACCACCAAAACCACCAAAACCACCAAAACCACCAAAACCACCAAAACCACCAATGGCTTGAGAAACCACCATTTTGAGAAAACACCAAATCCACCATCACAACGAGTCCAACTTCGCCAGGCCCGTGGCGTCAGCATGTCGTCGCTCACCTGGCGCGACGTGGTGGTGAAGTTGCTGAGCAACGAGGCCCACCTGCCGCTGCAACGTCCGGAGGACCCAGGGCGCCCGGTGCGGCGCTTCCCGGGGTCCCTGGGGGGAACTCGTGGGTTGAGGTCAGGTGCTTCAGCTGAAGTTGAGAAAAATGAAGCTGAAGATGTTTGAGAAACTGAGCATCCGACAAAATTGTCGTCAATTAGTTTTATGATATTGTGCAATCATTGGTTTTAGAGAAGTAGTCAAAACCCCTAAAAGCGAAGAGGCCCGACTGAAAAGCGAGTCCCTGCCATCCCTGATCTTTTCATAAGGCCAAATTCTGGAAATTCAGGTGTGTCCCAAAGCGAGTCCAAAGCGGGTTCAGTTTCATCGATTCCAGGGATCGGGCCACCAGGTCCCCTTTGCCTGTCCTTGCTTTATACAAGTGAGCTTGTTGATGCGGCCATGACGGCACAAGCCTTTGCTGAATGCCTTGGTCAAAGGAAAATAGAGTTTGCTGTTTGTTCAATGTCTATTCTGAATGAGTTAACGACGAATGAAAGAAATAAATAAGATCCAAAGCATGAATCATGCTGAAACGCAGAAACCAGCAAAAGCGAGTAGGTCCGACTGAAAAGCGAGTCCAGATCAAATGATGGTTACCCAAACAAATAATTTTGCCCGCCGCTCATATTATTTCAAGACTGGAGTTTTGGATTGTACTGGTAGTTAATTGAACTATTCGGTTGATTAAACAACTAGTTGTTTCTTTTTGTTTGATTCTATATCTGTTTGTTGTGTGAATCCAGTTCATCGTAGTGTGTGCCAAGATCAGCAACAACCAAGGTTCATGTTATTTGTTGGAATATGAATTGTTTAAGAGGTACCATGTATTCTGGACGCTCAACAGCATCAATAGTGCTTAATTATCACTTATTTGTATATGTGATTGACAATAATCCTTTTGGCAATCTCGCAGAACAGGGAAACACCTCCCACAGCGCTAAAGTCTACCAATATCAAGTAGATATGTGAAGATATTTCACTCTGTGTTTTGATCCCTCACATCAATAGGTGTCGGCTTTTCTACTTGTGATGTAGTTCCATCTCCTTTGGCGACATCCATGCTCATACAGCTAGGAAAAAAAACATTTGCTCGCTCAGCATCTGAAGATCCTCGGTCCTCGACAATTTATTGTAATTCATACGGAATAAAAACAAATAAGAGCATACATATAATCATGTGTGTGTATATTTGTGTCCATACACATTTGCACATGCATTTGCATATAGGTATTTGCTTCCATTCTTACACATGATGGTTTCTCAACATCGGGGGCCCCATCCCATCCCCACAAATGGTTGGTTTATTGCTGTAAATGACTAATATAAAAAATGATAACTGGGGTGCCCGCCAACATTAACATTGGTTGATTAAAAGGGATGGTTAATATAGTAATGAGGATGGTGATGGTGATGAACCTGATCATTATTGGTTGGTTAACTGCTTGAGCCATAGCTCTACATGGCACTTCACTTCACCGAGGTCGCGTGCAGTATGTGGGTGAACGTATCAAGTGGTTCTTCCAGATCCAGAAGGACGTCTCCACAGTGGGTCTTCCCTAGAGGATTGGTTGTTCAGGGCTTAAATTACCTGGTTTATAGGGGTTGGGCCTCTCAGAATCCCTGGGGGATTGATTGTTCGGGGATAGCGTCGCCTTGTTAGGGCCTTATGACAAGCCATAAGTTGGCACACTCACTGCACCTGGGAGCTTGTGACGATAGGAAGGAAAGGGCTAGTGACAAGAGGACTATTATATCACCTTCGGGGCTCCTCGGAACTTATGATATGTTCGCCAGACTGTGCATGGTTCTCACAGTCAAATGGGTTGTGATAGAACTGGGCCCAATCTTTGAACAGCACTAAAACAAAAATACCAACGAAGCACACAGTACCCTTCACCATCTCGAACCAACAGATAGGATTTCTATCACTTACCCCGCTTTTGTGAGCTTTCGGAGCTGAGTTGTGTATGTTTATACTCTAGGTGCTCAGATCAACCACAAAATGTTTGCTGGATGTCATGAACTCCAAATGGCCCATACCTGTTGGTGGGTTGTGGGTGATGTATGTTCGGATGTCCCACTGGCATGTGATTGTGTAGCGTGTATGATATGTATGTTTTTACATATATATATATATATATATATGTTTTTTATTGTATATTATATCTTTACATGCCAGGGCCCACACATCCCCATGTGCCCTATTCAGTATCACTGGATATTTGGGTTTTGTAGTATGTTTTGTGAAAGTGCCCCTTGTATTGTGATGACGCGCAAAGTGCGATGTACATATAGATACCCATGATATCATACTACTATAGGTATTGTCGTTTTTTGGTTGAATCGAAAAGTCCATGTACATGAATCTGATGTTTGTTCATTGGAAGATGATGGGTGCTTGCTAGATACTCCAATTTTGTTGTTTGCCTTGCCTGCTGTTGCTGCTGCCCCTCAGGAGTCGGTGATTGACTTCATGAGCAGTTTGGAAGGAAACCCATCCGAGAAGATGCCACTGGGATCAGCAGGTTTTCTGCATTGAGTGGCCAATCACCTGAGGGTGTTGATGTTTGTTGCTTGCCATCCATGGACGATTAGCCAATCTTGTTTGGTTGGTGGTTTTAAACATTTGTTATTTTCCCTGGGAATGATTAACAATTGGTTGGTTGACTGATATGTTTCATAGGGGTTGAAACCACCAATCAGTTTTTGATGGAGTTTTGTTTCTTGTTGGTTTGCTTGTTAGCCAACCAGGATGCCAATTTTGTGATCCGCAGCTGGCTGACCATGGCCGGAGATGGCCGATATCACCATGGTGCCATGATCCCAGGGTGCCTTCCTGGTTTCCTGCAAAGCAGTGACACACGTGGAACGCCAAAGTGGAATAAAGTGGATAGTTTATTGCCTCAAATGATTAAACATATGATATAGCAGTAAGTAGGTACCCCTGATTTGAGAAACCACTGGATAGATCTAGGGAATGCAGTCAGATTTAGAGAAGGGTTTACTACCAAGCAGCTCATCAAGAATGTTTAAGCCTACGGCCTATGCTCCACATTGAAGGAGATGCACGCCCCCATTCTGCGCTGCAAGGGCGGACGATGTGGACCAGTCTAGCTGCCGTGAAACACGGGTACCATATTCAACTAACTACCACGATTGAGCTCTGAATTTCTCAATAATCAAAGGGCACCATTTCATCAAATGGCAACAATACATGATATTTCTGGTTTGCCTCCTCAGCCGAGTCAACAATGCTTGTTTGGCTTGATGGTTTATTTCTTTTAGAGCATTGCCTCCTCATTGTTTACAAATCTGCTATATTTCAGCTCAGATCATGTCAAACATCCCAGCTCAACATCGATGTTTTCCAGATTGCCACAGGGGACCAACTGCGCGAGGTATTCCAGCCTGCTGCCCAAGAATGTATGGGGCCCCAAGCGGGCGCAGAAGATTGGGGCTGTGATGGGGTTGGTGGGAGGAACCAGAATAGGGATTGTATCTAAAAGCCAAAATCATCGTCGGTCAATAAGTGAATAATCGCTTCTAATGCTGAACTTTGGACGAACTATTGGAAATGCCTCTCTAAACAGCCTGCAGAAGTGATCCTAAGTAGGATAAGTAGGTTTCTGAATCTGTTGCTGGTTCCGCGGGGGGATGTGTCCGCTACCAACGGACCAGTTGCAGGCAGATTAAACTCTGGAGTGACCTGCAAGTGATTCAAAATCATGTACCATTCTTATCCGTGATTTGCGACATCACGCGACTCATTCTGTAGTTATGAGTGAACAAGTAAAAACCACTAGCTGCAACGGGGATTTAGTTTCACCCGATCAGGTGAAACTGATCAAGCAGAATGAGATGATCAAACATTTGGTCTTCTCGACCTATGATCAGGCGCCGGCACGATAGGCACAGCCACTTAGTGAGTTCGTGACACGACGACTTCCACTCTTTGTGTGGAGAGATCAAGAGGTCGGATTGAGGTTGTGTTTTCAGTTACTCAGAGGCCTAGATGCAAGCCTAAACCAAGAAGTACAGCGGTTAGTCGTGCAACAATTTAACAATATGAAAACGATGAAAAGACATTGAAACCAATGAATCGTCTCTTTTCTTTGTTTGCTTGCGATTCACTTCCAAAATCTCGCACACTTCACGCACAATGATCTCAGGGAACTAACCTCCTCATATCCCCAGCTGTGGTTGCTTCGCGATAGGCTTGCCAACGGCAGCTGAATCAATTCATTGAGCTCTTTGACAACATGCTGACGTGGCTTGGCTGCGAGAACCGCAACTGTAATTCTGTGGGTTACTTGTTGCCTGGGATGTAGGTTATTATCATCATCATCATCATCATCATCATCATCATCATCATCATCATCATCACTGTGATAATTAGTGATAATCATCATTCGGGTCATGGTAATCCAATGCGCCTGGTTGTACTCATAGATTCACATTCTCAGCCACCATGAAACAGCATCACACTCATCATGAGCCTCCATCATTTGGCTTTAAAACCAACCAGCATGAGGTGATTGCAAAAGGATAAGGCTCGACCCACCAGCAAGCCGTTGGCTGGTGGCTCCCTTGTTGAATGGGTGGGGATCAGTCCCTCTCCAACTGATTGGTTGCATATTTAGAAACCAGCTACTGTAGACAAGTGGGTGATCATGCAGCTACGCCACGTTAAGGAAAGCTTGTTTGATTGATTCTACAAGACCTTGTTGACCTTGTTGGCCTTGTGTGATTCATGTTGGCATTAATCAGAGTTGCATGAGGATCTTCTTCAAATTCTGGGTACTTCAAGACCACGCGCACACATAAAACAAAACCTGTTGGGTATTTCAAAGCCCCTGAACAACGTTATAGTTTCCACAGCGAAGAAGTCTTCACTTTGCAAACCTTGGATGGTTTGTCTTTGTATTTGTGGATCCAATCTTTCCATTGGCAGGGCCATGCGGGTTCTGCTAGTGGCGCCAGGTCGACCTTTGCCAATCCGTGGGTTTTCCTGAAAGGTGCTACCTACAATGGCTATGCAGAGGCTGCCAGCAGATGTGCTGTTCATTCTCGTAGTTGTTTGATTATGAAAGCACTGTTGTGGAAAGGCTGTGAGATGTGTTTTGTGCTTGTTACAAAAGCGACTGGGACCAGGCAGGTATGTGACACTGAAACTGGTCAGATCTGGAAGTGATCTGAACTCCTTTGCCCACTCACTTCGGGCCAAACTGGAATGCAATTTAAGTCACTAGAGTTTAGAGCCTCACAAGATCTTGATTTCAGAGTGCAACATTACGTTAAATTCTATTTACTGTCCATTAATCATCCGTTTATCAACCAACTTTTAGCTTCCAATGATCATTGCCAACCATTCTTTTCTCATCGGTCCCTGTGTGCCACAAGTTCGCACGCGCAGGGCGATAGTGACGCTGCTTTGCCATCTTTGGATGAAACCAAGGAGTTGTCGGAGTCATGTTCGGAGGTTGGTTGTAATATACATATAGCTACATTTCGGGGGGTTCTCAAGCCATCGGGAACCCCCGAAATGGTTGGTTTGCTATAAATGGTTAATCATGGATTATTTGGGTGTACCAACGTGGAGGGTTCTTAGATAATTAATGATCATTAAATGCAGTCAATACTGTACACGGGGATAACCAACAGCAATAGGGGATATACCAACTATATGGTGGTTTCTTAGACTTGGGAATCCCCCAAAATGGATGGGAATCAGATTGTTTTCAGAGTTTGTTGGCATCGGTTTGGCATGTTAAAATATATACAGGATTGCATGATCTTGTGGTATGTGTGCCCAGATTTGTGTGATTCCTTGGATTGTCGTTATTGATATTGATTGAGGATCCTGCAAAACATGCTCCAAAAATCAAGTGGGCACGGGTACCCCTCACGGAGCGCATTTCTATCCAATACAACCAACCATTGATACAGTCAAGGCCCTGGGCTGCCTATTTTGGGTTGGATTGTAGAAAACGCCTGAAGTCCCTAAGATATGACAAGATCTGAAACTTCAATCGATTCAGGGGTGAACTCGATCATGTTGTGACTTTGAGGGAGTTGGGTCCTCCCTTTTTTACTCATAGGTTGACATTTAATCCAGAAATCTATTGGGTGGGAGATGGAGTCCGATCACATCGCCAGAAACAGCATCACACTGGGTGTGCGCATGGTTTTGTAATGATTTTCATATTTTTTGGTTTACTTGTTTGGGGTTCAACAGCGCATTACAAAATCATCCGTGCGCAGTGTTTGCGGCAGATTCAGCAATATGATTGCCCATTGGGATTTGCTTGGCATGACTGGACTTCTCACCTGGTGAATGGGACTGAACCTCCCCCGCTCGTAGCTTGATTCATGAGCTGGTTGTGCCTTTCTGAAAATGTCGCTACCTGAATTCATAGGTGGAATTATGTTGCCATTTAGGTCAACAGAGACTCTGGGGATGTTTCGGTGCTATATCATGCCTTTCTACGCGAAAATACCCCAAATGACAATAGAGTATTGCCATGTACTGGCAAGATTCCAGAAAATTAAGGCAAAGGATCCATGATGCTCCTGTTGGGAGAATAAGTAAATGTCTACATGTTATTATGATTTTTTAAAACAAGGAAACTCAACCCTAAACCCTAAAAAGATGGTTCCAAATGGTTCCAGTTCCCCCTGTTTTGGATTTTCTCCGTTGCGGTGCCGTGGCTCCCTTGTACCTCCTCCATTGAGAGCCACAAAACTTGCTCGTGGGACCGCTGCCAGGACCGGATTCCCAAGGAAATTCAAAGCAGATCAAGCATTGAAAGCAAGCTCTCAGATCCTCGACTTAGCCATGTGCTGCCGGGGTGGATGTCCATGGTAGTAGGCTCAGTATGGTATAGCACCATGGAGCAACGCAAAGATTTGGTGGTTCTGGGTGATATTCACCACAGATGAGGAGGGGTAGTGATTATGTAAGTGGATGAGTGGGTGTTTTCTGGACTCGTTTATTAGAGGAGGTTTGATGGAAGGCATGTTTATACAACGAATGTGAAGGCCCCGATGCCTTGTGCATGTGTTGTTGGGACAAGCTGCCGAATCAGGGTTCATGAGGACTCATGTTGTTCAATTTCGAACAACAAGTCTGAGGAAAGTTCACCGGTCCAGCTCCTGGTTCAGCGTTCTACGCGATTATTTGGTTGTGGTTCTATAATGTTTTATAATGTTTTATAGGGGTTATTTCAAGGTATTTCACCATTAATAATGGTTCATAACAAGGGATACACAACTTTTTTGAAATTGTTCCTGGTAATTATACACAAACAGTTGGTTGACAAGCATGTTGCAGCATGTTTCATGATGGGGTGGTTCAAGCACCAACCAGATTCTTAACCATCATGAACGATCATGAACCATTATGACTTAACCATCATTAACCATGATCATTAAACTAGCCAACGACGTAAGAAAAAGTGATGATAACTCCTATGCCATGCTGCCCTGCTGCCCTGCTGCCCTGCTGCTGTGCTGCCCTGCTGCCATGCTGCTATGCTCGGGCGGGGTCCAAGGAGTGGCTGTTGGGCATCCCTACCGACTCCCATCAGATCGATGAGGCGATGCAGTGAGACACTGACAGTGAATGTTTGTAGACAGAGAGAGGGACATAGACATATCCATACTTGCATATATATATATACATATAATGAATCTATATATATATATATATAGGCATACATACAGTTCATTATTGAATCAAAAAACAACACATGCATAAATACCCACATGACATATGTAGATGAATGAATAGATGGATAAATAGATAGATAAATAAATAGATCAATAGGTAGATAGATGAATACATATATAAACATAAGTATTTGAATGTACATCATATGTAGGATTTTATCTATGGTGGTACATTTTTTTGTTCATATGTTGTATATAGATGTAAATAGGTGTATCTAGATGAAAGTGGAATTTGCAAGCGCTTGTTGCCTTGATTCTTGGATACATTAGGTGCATGTGGTTGTTCAAAGCTTGCCGGGACACTACACAATTTGATGGTTCATAAAGATACTGCGAGACAAAATGATTTTTTGTTGGATCTCTCAAAGGGAAAACTACAATGCCCCTTTCTTCATGGAACTCTGAACAACAACAGACCATGTGCTCAACCTGCTGGTTTCGGAGCCAGTTGACAACATTCAGGAGATTCCAAGAGAAACCATTGATTCACGTTTGTTAGCCATTTTTTTAGCCATTACTAACCCCCCGCGATTGATTACTTTGCACTATCACCAATTGACTTCATCATAGTTAACCATTATTCATGATTATGAACCACTATCAACCATTATCAACCAAAATACATCAAAATACCAAAATATAGTCCATTATTAACCATGCCTATTATGAATTTACATTAATTCACCATTGGTTACTGACCACATGTTTAAGCATGATTGATTTGAATCCAACTGCCGCCGCTTAGCTCCAGGCGGTGGACAAGGTGCAGATGTTGGTCCTGAAGACGTACAGCTTCATTCGCTCCCAGGTGTGTGACCAGGCCAGGCTCTGCGCGAAGAAGTGCAGATCAGTTCGATCAGAGCTACCTGGTAGCGATCACTGATATATACATATGTATGTATATGTATATATATGTATATAATAGCAGCTTGATTCATAGTGATGTATAGTGATCACCCGAAATAGATGACAATGATATATAGTGATCACTAATGGTTTATTATCAAATAAGGAAATGAGTAGTTTATCAATATAAATGATGTTTTCTCGTGATGTTTTGTCAAGGACCATTCAGCCAACCATCCACTTCTCAACCAAGCAACCAACCATTATCAACCAGCCATTGCATCATCATTGCGGACCCAGCAACCAGCTATGTTTCATGTGCTCAAAAAGGTCGAGCTATTTGCAGAGTCCTTCTTCAAACTTCCCATGCTTCGCAGACTGGAAGAGGCCGGGGCAGGGCAGGTGCTGTAGGGACAGCCACGGGATCAGCAACCACCTAGGACTAAGAACCAACAGTCAGTCCATCATTGTGGGGTTCTTATTTTGGATTGGTTTTGTTCAGACTTCAGTGAACAGCAGGGACATTTGAAATATTCGACTGCTGAATATTGAACGAATCTACGCATTTACTGACTGTGCTCTATATATAAAAAATATAACTAAGTAGATAAATATAAATATATATATATATATATTTATATTTACATAAATACATATATATATATATATATATATATAATTGAATATATATATATATATATATTCATAAATATTTATATATACATACATATATATATATATATATATATATATATATATATATATATATATATATATATATATATATATATATATATATATATATATATATATATATATATATATATATATATATATATATATATATATATATATATATATATATATATATATATATATATATATATATATATATATATATATATATATATATATATATATATATATATGTATATATATATATACATTAGTGTATTTACACACAAAAAAAACAATATGAATATGTGCACAGTTGTGAATATATGACAAGCCAATAAATCAGAAACTGTGTGTAGGAGTTGTAGGCAAAATCGCCAGGCAGAACATCAACAGCTAAGGCCGTTGCCAGTGCCCAGAGTTAAAAGTTGGTCCAACTGGGCGCCCATGACTTCCCAACATGTGCGTACCTACGAGGACTTCCGATAAACCTGGACGAACAGTTAGAAGGGCTGGAAGATGTTGATTGTTGCCCAAGGCAAGCACTTGGAAGAATGCAAGAAGATGGTATTACCTGTGCTCTCAACCGATGGTCGTGGGCGTGGACAATGTTTCAAAGGAATGAAAGACAAGCGTTCGTGTGTGACCAGAATCCCCCTGTTGGGATTTCCACCGGTGGCTGAATATCAGAAGGGTGTTGTTGCTGGCTTACATTGTCAATATTTCTGGAATTAATCATTATAGATCATCATTATGATCAATGATCATCATCATGCTGCAGAAACCAGGAATCTATAGTCGACTGTCTAATAGTTGCCTGTTTATTGTAAAGGGATCACCGAGGCTCACTAGTCGAGGTGCTTGTCAAACTGCCAATGATGCGACATGGAATGTCGAAAAGAGTGCCTATTCACTAGCCAGCTGCTTGACTTTTTTCTGAGAGATATACTCGGTTTCTGGTCTGTATGGTTCTGTAGTGCTGATTGCTGATCACCGAGTCATCAACCGCAAGCATTACTATCCATCACACCATAGATACCACTGGGACCATCATCATAAGCATCATGATGACCAACATCAAGGAAGCCATGGGCGTATATATTCTAGAGCTTCAACCAATCAAGCGGTGCCATTGACAGGTATGGCAGCGGATCGGTGTCGCTAGACAAACACCAGGGTCCCTGTCAGTTACTTCACTTAGGTGGCCCCATCCATTGACGCATCGTTACAGTAGTTCATTTTTTGTTTCTGTGTGTTGGCTCATATTAGCTGTCAATTAGGTCAACAATGGCTATGATAGGCAATGGCTAATGCTTGTGGTTGATGAGGGTGTACCAGTTAACACCGATGTTCTTGCGTTTAGATACTGAAAGCATCGTGTTCATCGAAGCTGCCGCAATGGGCACTCGCCGCAGGACATGAATCGCATTGCTCTCTCCGACCAGGACAAAGCCAATTACAAGGCGCAGTGCCTCAGTGGTGGGGCTGGCAGAATTTCAACGTGCTGGGGTCGATGCTGATGGGATCAAACGTTGGCCAATGATAAGCAGGGATTTCTGAACATATATTTATATCTGTGTATTCCAATACTTAGGCATTTCCTGTGGACTGTCCAAGAGTTTTGGTGGCCCCCTAGTGGTATCCTGCAGACCTTTTATTATTGGATATTGTGAGCAGAAAACTTACCAGTCACACATTTGCATTATTGCTTTTGCTCAAAACACAGCTGTTCAGTTTATATAATGATTGTTGCGTTTGATTGAGGCGCCGCACCAAACAGCAGTTGTACCATTTGCGGGGAAGTTGCCATCATTTGCAGCCAGAACATTTCTTGCGGTACTCTTCAGATGTTTGCACGTTGTTGTTGTTGTTGTTGTTGTTGTTGTTGTTGTTGTTGTTGTTGGTGGTGGTGGTGGTGGTGGTGGTGGTGGTGGTGGTGGTGTTTGACTATTCCAGTTGTGGGCTTGATCTACATCATGATAGTTCAACAAGAACTGAAGACACTCCGAAAAATGAAGAAACTGAGTAACCATGAATATTCTATCCACCCATCATTGGAGGTTTCCCTTTCCCCCCACACCTTATCATCATCCATGAATAGTGTATCCACATGTATCCACCCATTTTCCCCCCTTTCCCTCTGAAACATGGAGCTTTCTTGGGACGATGGAGGGGTCCCTTGGGGTACCTCGGCACCTCTATACCATCGCCGCCCAGGCTCGTCGTGAGAGATTGGAGGGCGATGTGATCAAGGCCGGGCTGCGCCTCACAACTTCCGACCTTCACCAGTTGGGTTGTGCAGGAGAAAGTGAGATTTACATATAATTGATAATCATAACCATGATGATCATTCATCCCAGGTATGTTCATACCCAGAACCATCCAGAACCATCACCATATCATGATCATTTGTCTTTTGTTTATCTTGTTCATAGATTCTTGGTATTGGAAGATCCTTCGGTGATACGACAACGAGTATGGCATGCGCCTGCGCAGGTCCGTGAGAATCTGAAGGAAGTGGCTGAGTGCACCGAAAGGCTCCAGGTGGATCCGAGGGTGACGGGCATGGCTCAGATCCTGCATGGATCAGTAGCAGCTTAGCTGCTTGCAGGATGTGCCTGCGCCGGGCTTGGGACTCATGGATCAGTTGCAAAAACACATGGTATTCACAGGGTAAGTTCGATAATGATCATGTTTTAGTCGTTATCATCCTTATCATCATCATTACCATGTGTTTTCATCGTCATTATCATCAGAATCATCAGTAAAATTGTCATTACTTTCATTATTATGACTATTATCATCATCGATAGCATCAGTATCATCATTTTCATCATTACAGCAAGCAACCCAAGCGACCCACCATTCCCAGATTGCAGCGAAGCCAATGTTTGACTTCACCCACAAGTGACCGTTGCGGAAATCACCGCATGATCAACTTCTCCAACTCATGGGTGGATTCGGCTGTATCTTTTATGAAGGATATTTGCCCTACAAGTGGATGCCAGAGTTCTCAAGAAAGCTTGCCTGAAATGGCACGCACAAAAGTTGCCAACCCTAAAAAATCAAAAAACTTGGTGTCAGAGTTGGTGTTTGCAGTTGAATATCCCGAAAAACTGAGTTTGGAGCATGTGTTCTTTTAATAGATGCATATATACGGTGTCTATGCATACACTTACACATATCACTTAACTACTCGTTTTTCAAAAGCTGAACAAGTCTGAGTTTGGAGTAGAATGGATATTTATCTATTCATTCATCTATTTATGTATATATATATATATTTATTTATTTGCAACTATGTGTATCACTATATCCCTCAACATCCCCTTGCTTTCCAACCGCTCCTAATACCTCAGCACAACGACCTCCAGGCCTTCAAGCTGAAGTGTCAAGCGCAACGCTCGCGCTGAGGGGCCCCTGTTGGGGGCCCTACCTGGGTCACAACTGGTGGTTCTCACCACCCTGGGGGAGGACCTCGTCCTCATGGAGCGACTGCGCCTTCAAAAAATGCTGGTTGAATCATAGATAAATGATATATATAATGAGTAGTTAATAGGAATCATAGATAGATAGTGAATGATGAGTAGTTCATAGGGGTCAATGATGATGAATGATGAGTAGTTCATAGGGGTCAATGATGAATTATTTTGATAGTGGTCAATGATGAATGACTGCTAGTGGTTGAATTTGTTCAAGATATCTATGAATGAGATTGATGATTTGAGAAACGCACAATCGGCAAGCTTGATTCTGAAATGGTTGGCATTGTCTGGGTCTTTTTGGGGTCCATCTTGTTGGCAAGTTCGTCTCAGGGAACAAGAAAATCGCAACCAACAACTAGCAACTGCAGTAGTACTGCCTTTACCTCATGGCCCTCAACGCGTTCGTAGGGATTGATCTTTGAGTAACCAGTGAATTGGACCCGACCCTTTGTGCCGTGTGTGTCGCCACATATGCCATTTGTATCAATTTGTTCTTGTGATCCCTTGCTGTCCACTGGACAAGATGAAGCAGGAAAGTTGGCACAAACCGTTTGAAATCCTGCTGATGTTCACTTTGGCCATCGCCTCGCATCCGTATTACGTGCTTTTAAGTAGTCGGAGTCGACATGTGGTTGGCGACTTTGCCGTGTTGTGGAAGAAGGTGTCGCACAATGAAAGTCAACCATTTGACCATTGAGTTCCAGAATGTTTCGCACTAAAACCGCAAACATCTGATCATATTTTGGCAGTATTGGTTTTTGATTTACCTGGTTTCTAAAGACCCACTGTTTCAAAACATAAGCTGGGTATAATTTTGGAGTCACTGGCCCATGTGGAGCTTTCATTCTGTTGGTAATACATCATGTCAGACATATCTGGCTGCTGGTTTTAAACCTGGGAGGGTGCCAGGGACAAAAGTGCGTGTGGTGGTTTTAAACATTGTTTAATGTTCACTATATATACTAATTATTAACAAATGGTCGGTTGACTAATTTCATATTCGTCCATCGGGATTGAAACCACCAACCATGTTCCCTATTCTTTTGACTCCCAATATGAATTGCAGCAATCGGTTGCCCTTGAACGAGCCTTTTCTTGGCGCCAGTTGCCGCGTGCATCCAAATTGTCGCTTGGTGTCACCCCGCACGTTCAAATTCAGTGACCTGACACCACTGCAGGGTGTCCGAACGGTTGGCCGCCCATGAGTGAGCATCATCAAGTATCAGACCTCTTGATGCCTAGTAACGAGACAATATAGGTTGTTTCTGAAATATGAGCCCCGCAAAATGGTTTGTTTATTACTGCAGATGATTCATATGGGATGATTTAGGGTTCCCCTATGGCTTCAGAAACCCCCATACTAGGTATCACTTCATGTCTTCACAGGGAGCAAGTTTATCCCCAAGTATCTCACCACTTTGGAGGTTGCTCATGACTGGTGAGGCCCCCACACAGTGGGGACACTGCATCCGCAAAAGGGGGTACCCTCGGAATTTCCGTTTTGCCAAGCCTTCACTACTAGAAGTGTCACTTTTGGGAGGTGTCGCGGGGCATCCAAATACCCCTCCCTTCAAAGGGGAGCAATTTGGACCTACCAGAAGTGTTCCAACCCAACGGTGAATACCAGTTCATGGCATGGAAGTTTCTGTCCCGAACTTTCATTGGTTCAACCACTAAAGAACCGCAAGGCTGACATCAGACAACAATTTCCCCTCAAGATCTCCATAGTCCTGCAGAGCTTCGGAGCTGCACAGAGCTTCATTCTCTTGACTCGGTTGCAGGTCCATGGCTTTCATTGATTGATTGTTGACATGATGGACCACAGGCACATGCAAGGCATCAACATGCTATGCTCCCAATGATAACATCTTTTCATGCGCTGAGACTCTGTTGCTTCATGGTTCCATTGTGTAGCGCCCCAGTGCGGGTGTAGATCTGCAAAATATCCACTTCAAAGAGGCAAGTCGGTCCATCAGTTTCTTTGCGTAACCCCCCCAACACTGGTCTGATTTCTTAATCCCCAAAACGCTGGAACAGGACTCCCCTGCCATCCAAAATGATGGTAGGTACTTTGTGGTCCCCGATTCCTCGGGTTGGTGACCCTGTGCTTTCCAAGATGGTTTTTGCCATCCCTATTCCTGTGATCTATCAAGTACTCTCATTTTTCAACCATCCGGAAGCACTATTAAGCAGTACTGACCATGACTGATTATATCCTTTTCACCGTCATTTTCCATGATTAATCATGATTCCCTAGAATCTATATGTTGGGACCGAGACAACATCCGCTGAAGAGGCGGCTGGCGGCTGCACAAAACACAGAGATGGGGGTTTGACCCACTTGGAGCCTCTGATTCCGCAGACGAGCACCAGCTCAAAGCACCACCAGACATGTTCAATGGTACAAACTGGAGATTAAGATATGGGTGTTTCATTTGTTTTGTTACTGGTTCAGAATGGATGATTTGGGGGTACCCCTATTTGGAGAAACCACCATATGGCTGTGGGTCAGGTCACAACCAGATCCAAAGATGGGATCGTGAACATCCGTATATAGAGTTAGGTGGTGTCAAACTGGTCATTTCTGGGATGTGAACGACCAGGGGTGGGCATTTGACCCACAGCCATCTTCGAGCATACTTTTTTCTTGGATTAGTGGATGTAAGCACCTCGGGTATTTAGTGTGACTATTCCGAGAAGGTGAATTGACTGTCTCAGCAGCTTCATTTGCAAAGCCTTCACCTGGCCCCTCATTCAGCGCCAACATCCAACAGCTTCAGAGTGGTTGAGATCTTTCACCTGGCAACACAAGTTATGCTGGTTGGTCTTAAACATTCTTTGCTTGGTGGTTGACCCATGAATGGTCAATAATGGCTACATAATGACAATATCAGGATTAATGACTGGTTTGATTGACATTTTCTATTTTCCCTGGTAATTGTTAGGAAAGCGTTGGTTGACTTGCGCATATTTTGTCATGACGGGGTGGCTCAACCACCAACCAGTCTTGCTACTCCTCAAGGATCTCATCTCGATCGGACGGAGTCTCCACTTCCAGGGTCCTCGCCTGATTCCAGCTGCAGTGTGGGATCGCATTTATTCAGCGCAACAAAAAATGCCCGGGAATGCCACGTTCCGTACGCTTTAGCCATTGATGATGGTTCATAATAGGGGATAATAACCAACTGAAAACAGGAACATGACTTTATGCAGGGTTGTTTTGATTCCCCTACTGGTTGTCCTGACTGGTACTGAGTAATTACAAATGGTCAACACCATCCATCCTGATACTTGCGGGGGTAGATAGTTATCACTGATGATCTCACTAATTGCCAATGAAGACTGAAGATGTGTTATCATTATTACAATCATCTAATATTTAATTGTCGTGGCGACAATCATGACCATGAACATGGCAATAATATATATTATATATATACACACACATGTGAATTTATTGTTGCTGTTGGTACATTGGTACCATCAATCTCGCAATGATCATCGCCACAAAACCTTCACTCTTGGTGCACACCGCGGAGAGGGAAATTAGAGCATTGGAGGAGGGTCTCATTGGATCTTGGGTTAGCAGTGGCCAATTTGTGTGAGTCTTGATTGCCGAAAACTTGCACTAGTGGCAATTTCGATGAAGACAGTAGCTGTTTGCATGCTTGCGGATTGTTCACAGAAGACATTCAATTTGAGATATAGTGTGGGTGCATGCACAGATGCGACTCCAACTGATTATTCCCAACAGCCAGGAGCATTTCGGTTAGCGATGAACATTTGGTGGTACAACCTAGGAAACAGCTGGGCACAAGGGCGATCGGTTGTCCAAGGGCAGCTTCCTGGTAGTCCGGGAGCTACCCAGCTGCACCTTCACATGCTGTCCTGCAGCTTGCTCCAGCTGCCTTCAACAGTCAACATCAAAGCCACATAAGAATTCACAGCAAAAAAATCGCAGCAATCACATCCAATTGAACCGTTTTTTGTTTCAAAAAAGATCAAATCAAAGCGCAAAATTGTTGTCTCCAAGTTCACAGGAACAAACGTGAACATTTGGCAGACAACACTTCCAACCCTGACAGCGTCAAGAACCCAACTGTTCGAGGCAAGTTTTAGTCCAATACTACAGCTGTTACAGCTGCACTTGTCCACATTTTTGTTTAAGATTAACCCTTTGGAAAACCAAACTAGAACATTAGAGTCACCACTTTCAAAAACTAAGCCAGCTTGAAATCCTGGATTCTTCACTTCCAAGATAGTTTGCAGAGTAAACGGTCAGATTCAGCAGCTCCTTGGTGGTACCCCTGGTTCCCATCATTAATGATTGTTATGAACTTGTTGGTGATTATCCCCAATGAAATTGGTTAACTGCTTGACCCATAGCCATCTCCCAGCCTTGCCATCACCCACCCAACCTTCCAAGATAGTTTGCTGCTAAACCAAAGGTCAGATTCAGCCGCTGGTGAACAGCTCCCCACAACGTGCCATGGAGCTGGCTCTGCCATGGCCCTCCATCGCTTTGCCGGTCGACAGCGGGAGCTCTTCATCACGCAGAGCCCCCGCCAGGGCGCCGCCTGGCAGTCGTGCCGGCGCCGTGTCGCTGGTGGGGCTGGTGGCATGGCGCCACCGAAGCGCCGCACGGGTGGCAAGGAAGGCCGGGGGGGGTGCTGGGAGACGCCGGGAGATGCTGCTGCTGCTGCTGCTGCTGCTGCTGATGATGATGATGATGATGATGATGATGATGATGATGATGATGATGATGATGATGATGATGATGGCGGTGGCAGTAGTGTTTGTGAAGATGGTCATGCTTGCGAACGTGTTCGATGCTTCTGCTGGTGGTGAACATGAATATGGTACTGAGGGAGGGTTTTGCAGAAAAATATATAGCTCCAGCTTTGGTTGTGCCTGACAAGGTGGTTGTGGTGTTCATGGCCGCACCGTGGCATGTTATTGTCATGAGCCGTTTGTTCTACTCACTATTGCAGTGACATGGTACTGTCATGTTTTTGTCGTCATGTTTTTTGGTTTTTCGATGGTATGAACTCATAAACATATCAATATCGTCAAGGCCGCCAGATATCTTGACTGACGACTTGTGGTGTACGGAATGGCCTTAACCAATACCATGCGGCTGTTGACACTGAGGTCTTCCTGAAGCGGCGGTTCAGTCACCTCAGCCACTATAGATAGCACTTTGTGCAGAGATATTTCTTCTGAGATGCAGATGTGATAACGTTACTATAGCGGATGTTTGTTGAGAAGAGACTGATTTATGAAATCAAGATCGCTGCCCTTCACTCTTGGCTATAGCATGCTATAGCCATAGCTCTTTTCCTGATAAAGTTCCGCCTGGTGCGTTCTATTCAATCAAAAATTACCTGTTTTTCTACAAAGACAATCAGTAGCCATCAACTCATTTGAGAGACCCATCCTGTGTAACGACAAGTACTAATAGTGTCACTTGTGCCAAGGGAACGCATCCAATGGGGGATTCGCTATGTCCAACTGTGGCACTGGAGGCTGCAAACATTGGCGAGAAGGCACCGGGTGCGTTGCTCGGGAGTTGGCCACACTTGGACAGCAACGGTTCAGGGAGTTGGAGTTGGGGGTTACCCAAGAACCATGGGATCCTTGTTGATAATAGTATATAATAGTTATGCTAGTTAAATTGTTCGATAATAAGTTGTTGATAATGAATGGTGGTTGATAGTAAAGAGACAGTAAAATGGTTAAAGAACGAATGGTTAAATTGATAAGTGGCTCGAATCAACAAAACATTTGCTGGTTGAATGTGATCAAAGTTGATCTGCACGGACCACGTCCTGGCAAACTAAGCAGACAATCATGTGAGATCATGTGAGCGAAAACACACAACGAGCCAATGTAGAAGCAACAAGGTAAGGTACATAGAAGACACGTGGATAGATAGAATAGACAGATAGATAGATGGATAGATACCTAGATAGATAAATAGAACCAAATGGATAGAATTAACTCAAATAGATAGATAGTGATTAGATTATACAATAGATTGGATGGATAGAACTCCAGCTACTGCAGGTGCTGGGCATCGACCTGGGCACCACCAACAGTGTGATGGCCGCCGTGGAGGCCGCGGAGCCAACGGTGATCCCCAACTCGGAGGCGCAGCCAGGGAGGACAGGATCGGCAACCAGCAGATGGTGATGTTAGCATATGCGAGTTAGACTCCGGTAATCTAACATAGCAATGTAAAACTACCATTTTTTATGGTGAAACCCTGGCAAACCATCAATAAATGGTGGAGTTTACATTGCCAAGTTAGTTTACCAGAGAGTACCTCATTATGATGCTGGTTTACTATATGATGTTACTTTATTATGATGCTAGTAATTAGGTTATACTAGATGAATGGTTAAATGATTATATTTGTTACTTTATTGTATCGTAACGTTAGTATGTCTTAGTATCATGATGTTAGTATATTGTGATGTTAGTTGATTATGATTAAATCAAGTAAGTTATAAGTGGTGTTGTTGGAGCTGATTTGTGTTGGAAATTTGCCTTTGGAGGTCTCAAAAAAAGCACCTGGTTGAAGGCAACCAAATGGAGTTTTTGACAGGACCATTTTCGTGTGAAAAGGGTGATTCCTAGAGCGGAAGTGCAACAAACCGAGTATGTTCTTACTTAACTATGAATGTTCACGTTGGACATCTACATCCAGGATTATCCAGGTGCCAACAATAATCTATAAACTATATAGGATGGGTTCTTTGCCCAACCATGACCACTTGACGTGGGTGTAGCCAGCTTGAACATGTATTATTGGATGGCCGTTGGGTTCCCGACCCCACGGATGACAACCATCTTCAGCGCTTCATCCCTCTCAGTATTGGCTGATGTCGGGATGGTATAGTGATCCCCTGAAGAATGCAGAAGAAATGGCAGTGTAGTTGTGAAGCCACTAGGGTCGCACCAAACAACCATGCTGTCAGTTTAAGGGGCACTCTTGAAACACACCGCTGAGTGCCACACTGGGCATCTTACCAGTTCCTGGTTTCATGATGTGGTTGCTCGCTTCCCACCAAATGATACTGTTCATTCCGAGATTGTGTACTTGAAGCAAAAGCATTTCGGGGGGACGAGGGCGCTAGCATGTGTAAGCACTTTTTAATGGATATGTTTTTCTTATGCGGTGAGTATTCCCCTGGGCATGCATGTGCACAAGTTGCAAGCTGTTAAGATCGGATGAGACTGGGGTGAATCTAGACTTCCTACCATTTGTTGGATAGATGCTTTGGTGGTTTCTAATGTACAGAGGACACTTCTATGAGATGCTCACAGGTTTGTTTCAGATGACCCCGTGCAGATGCGTACGTACAGGCCTTCGTCTAACAGGCTCGTGTCAGGTTTTAAGTAGGAATGTAAGCCCTCCTGCATGCGCGCATACATCATACGTACATACAGACATGCATGCATAGAATTTCAATTTCGGACTTTTGCTTCTGCCAGGGAGAGCGAACGACTCCAAGTGTGCCCAGCTTGGCGATACGGCGATACGTTAATCTCAGCCACATCATGACTTGCAGAATGGAAAGCAAGACATCCAGACATCAGACATGAAGACATTACCATTGTGACAACAGATGAATCGGCTTTGGTTCTGTGATTTTGTTCAAAGTTTTTTTGCAGCAAATAATGTTTTACTCTTGACGTCACAACTTTCATTCTCGCTGTTTACTTGTTAGCAGTTTTGACTGATGACATCTATTTGCTGATTTGCAAAACAACAGCGCAGCCATTCCAAACGAGTTCTTGGACGCCATGATGATTCCTGTAGATTGGACATGTCCATGTGTGACGGTTCGTGAAGAATTGCGAAGTTTCAAACATCTATAGAAGCAAATCATGTGGGGTACCCAATTTAAGGAACAACCACCAGGGTACAATAATACTTTTTTGAGACCAATGTTGATTCGACCGCCAGCTTCATGGCTTTGGGCGTTGGGTTTCTCCAACACTTTCGTCATTTTTGAATCGCAAGCTTTCATGATCCTGCCTGGTTGGTGCTTGGAGATGAATGGATATATCTTTATTACCATTTTCTACCTGGTTCATCCCTGGGCTAAGCCACCAGCCGCAGCCTCTTTTCGATCCTGGAACCTGCCAGACACCCACAGCAATGCTGTGAGCCGGCTGAGGTGGTGGCGTTTTCCAAGGAGGGGGAGATTTTGGTTGGCACCACCGCCAGACGTCAGGCGGGCTGCAAGTGGTTTTGATGTCCAGATCTGCCGATGTTGTCCGCAAATGCCTGGGGGTGTTCCTTTTCCACCAGAGTATTTGGATCATAAAACCACCTGGTGGTTTGTTTAAATGCCCTTTTGCCAGTGTTACACCACTTTCCAGGGGTTCAAGGTTCACTTAACATGGTAAGACTCAGGGCATTCACCTTGTTGTCATGGTGCAAGGTGCATCTGATTCAGACTCAAAAATGCTTCAAAGCCTTGAGAAGTTGATGCACCTGGAAGGTTTCTTTTGATATATAATTCATGGGTGCTACCGGCCCAAAGGCTGAACTTGTTCGGTGTTGCCGGCAGAGTATCAGACATTTTGATTTTCTGTAATTAAATCTTACACACCCAAAACAGCTGATTCCCTTCAACACAGGGTTACTAGTAGTAGCCACTGTCCATTAGTTATTCTGAATCATTGCATCATATATTGTATCATTGTTTTTATTTTACTATGGTCAACAATGACTGATGATAGTGGCCGATCATTAGCTATGAGCCAAACCAATAATCATTGACCATAGCCCAAAACACTCCATGTATGCTATATTTACCTACATTTGGGTCATTGTATGAGTAAACGTAAATAAATATGCGAATATGGAGTATCTGGGTAGCTTACTGGTTGGTTTGGAGGGAGTACTACCCCACCTATGGCTGTGGCGCCAGGCAGCGTTGAATCCGCTGAATACCTTCGGCTCGGTGAAGCGATGGTTTGGTCGCAACTATGCCGAGGTGTCCTGCAGTTGTTACGTTGATGTCAGATCATGATGGCGACTGCATAGGATGTGGCAAGGTGCAGTGGCTGATGGCATTTCGGGAATGGATTTGTAGGAAATCCGGATGTGCATTTTTATTCGATTCATCCCATGACTTGATGGCTACAGGTCCAGCAATGCGTCTTACGTACAGAAGCGGTGTGATGCAAATTCAAAGTTTTTGTTGTTTTGTCCATGCCTTTGCTTCGTAACTTCATCACTCGATAAAACTGAACGAATCTGAATGACCGTGTCCACAGTACAAAGATGATCATCCAAATGTGTTCTGCTTTTTTGGAGAGCGAGGTCAAACTAAGACTGTGCACCCAGCCCTGAGTAAACCATCGGTGCTCGAGATACCCCTTGAGAATCCATCTGGACCTTGAAAAAATACCAAGGTACCTAAGGTACACAGTGGAAGATGTTTGGAGCTGCGATGATAGCTTTTTTTGGTTGGGTTGCCGGTACCCTGGAAGCATGAAATGAGTAGATGGATTTGAAGATGGCAAGGGTATATTCCACCAGTCACAATGAATGCTGAGTAAAGCGCTTCTGGCAGAAATCCAGAACCGTTGATGGCAAGGGTTACGAGATATGGTCAGTATTCATTGCACTTAAGCAGTGGTCGATGAGTTTGTTTACCAGCCATATTTGGGGATAAAACACAAGACATCTCTGGTTGAAATGGCTCCAGTTTATTAAGAACTGGATCTCTCCTTATCCAAATCAATAGGACATGGTCATCGGGGCGAAGTCACAGAACATCACAGCCTTTGTGGAATCAATCGCTGAATCGCGAGTGTTGACGGTGGCTCACATACCAACCAACCACACCCGCTGCCTGATCCTCACGACAAACTCATGGTGAAGTTGTCATTGGTTGTCTCCCAGCTCGTGGGCTACCATGTGGTTCCACTTCGGCACTTGGATCCTAGGCTTTGGATCCTCTCCCCTAGGTTGAAGCTGAAACGGCGTCGGTTCCCTATCACTTGGTTGACAAAGATGGGAAGGCAGCGCCGGTTTTTGGGATGGTCAATGGACTATGGAGACCGACGCTTGCTGGTGTAGAACAAACATTTCATGGGTTCGCTTCAAGACGGTGCAACAAGGACAGAGTACCAGGGCGTCATCACTAAAAATACACGGTTGATACACCTTCGATACAAGAATCTGCCACAGGTTCGTGGTTTGTAGTGCAGCTAGCCATGAGGGTGTAGCCAATCCTAAGCAGCTCAAAACATGCACGCAGAATATTCCTGAAGAACTGCGGAGTTACAGCTGGCTTTGAAGATTTTTACTACCACTTTTGGATGGGACAATTATTCTTTGATACTCAACGTATGAGAAGTGGATCTGCCAATCAGTCGTTACAGAAAATATATATAGAGGTGTTTTCCTGATGATAAGATGGTCTTATACAATAGTATAAGACATATTTTACAGGCGTTTTATGCTGAATTGCTTGCTGCAAATTCAAGCGACAAATTGATGTTGGTTGTTTAACAGCCTATTGGGATCCTGGCACCCCCTTCAATACTAGAGTAGCCAATGCAAGATGGCTGTGGGTATCTGAACATCCCAAGAAAGACTAGTTAGTTTGATTACTTGGCGGACTTCATCAGGGGTACAGGGTATTGACCCACAGCCATGTGTCTTTGTGATGTGGTTTAGCAACGAAACAATGCATGTGGGATTGCAGGGCGGCTCTGGCAACCCCAATTGGTTGATTGTGCTTGGTCGTTCTTACCCTATGGTTCTGCCACCATTCTCCATCATTATCTCGATCTATTTGTATTTAATGTCATGTGTAGAAATAAACACGTGCAAGCCGCCCTGCATGTACAAATGCATGCACATGGAGACCTTATGACTAGTGGTAAACAACCAGTACTGATACTCATCACCAACTGTTTATATGGCTGTGGGTCAAAACCCTTAGTCCCCCTGGTTCCCCATCATTAACCATTGGTTTCCTTGTTATTGTTGGTTATTAACCCCCATTATTGGCTGGTTAATATTGACCCATAGCCATATCAACACCTTGTCAGCCACTGCTCTGTGTTTCTGCCCTGTGCAGACACGCCTGGAATGCCCTGCCTTGCAGAGAGAATTGGCGCCTGAAGAAGTCTCAGCGGAGGTGCTCAGGCGAGGCACAGTCACCCTTCCGAGGGGAGGGATTTCATGATGAACAACGGATGATCCTTTCCACCACACATGAGCTTTGCCCTAAAATACTGGTTTAGTTAATTAGATAGTTTAGAATTTAGACTTCTTTGGGTGGTCTAGGGAGTTTAGTCATGTCATGGTTTCACCTTGTACTTGCGCAATGATTGCGATCTCATTTTTCTGAGGACGCATTGACCGACCAGTTTGGCAGCTGAGTCATCGCTGTTCATCCCCAGTTTGCGCATGGCAGGAAGTTGCAAAGAGATGCTTCCAAGTTCCTGAACGCAGAGGTGAAAAAGGCGGTGATCACCGTTCCCGCGTGCGCCAGCAACACATGTAGACCGGAAAGGTGCCAAACGGTTCATGGGTTTCATCGATCTGGTTGCGAGTTCCAGCCTGTCCTTTGTCTATTTGGGTGTTTCTCAAGTCATAGGGGTACCCCAAGTCATCATCCATTTATGTCGTCATTTACAGTACTAAACCAACCATTTGTTGGGGCTCCCTATTTTGAGAAACCACCATTTATTGCCAAGACTTATGGCTTTCCCAAATACGTACATACCCACCCAAATTCCAGTTGGCTTGGAAAAATGCTTGTGGGTTTCTGAAAGCTCACTTCCACAGGCAATGCTTGTGTCACCTTCCTTGTCCAGCACAATCATCAGCAAAAAAGTGATCATCGCGATTTTGACAGCCATGAGCCATGACAATCATCACCATATATCACATATCATCATTGACCAAGCATCTCATCATTGACCAAGCATCATTAAACAGTATCATATCATTACACCCTCTAGTTGATAATTAATTAGTTATATCCCCTATCATATCACACCCTCTGGTTGGTAGATGAATTATATTCCCTATCTTTTGTCACCCTACACCATCCACCCGAGTTTCAACTCGCGTCTTGGAGCCAGGTATTTTGATGATGCCCAGAGGCAAGCCACCAAGGCCGCAGGAGCTTTGGCCGGTTTGGAGGCGCGTCGCCTGCCGCCACAGCGTGATGGGTTGATCCTTCAGGAGATGAGTTTGTCCATATCCGTAGTGGTATCCCCTTAACCAACCAGCCTGATGGTCATTGTTATGGACACATTAAGGGAAATCACCAGTAACTTATGGGTTGTCCATAACTGATGTTGTACCGTGGGGGCACCACCAGTTGTTTGACCAGCCGTGGGGAAACCACCAGTAAGTTGGGGGGGTACACCAGTTATGGACAAACCCGCAGATCAAAAGAGCCGGGAAATTCGGATGGTCGTCAGGCTGGTCAACGGTCATCCAAAATGTCTAGTATGTCCTGGGACGGCCAAAGAATCGCAGTTTACAGTGCGCGAAGCTGGTTTTTGTTGGCAATATAGTTCCGAATTATGAGAGGCTACATGGAATTGTCCTTCTATATAATATGCATATCATATTTCTAGTTTATCAAACATTGATGTGTAGTGAGTACCGTTTCCATCACTTTTCTCCTCGCAAATGCAACGCTCTTCTTTTTTGTTTCTCAAGTGTTTACATATGGCATTTACATGTGATTGCCCCCTCAAACACTGACATGAAACCTCCCTAGCAAGTACCCGAATATGTAACTTATTGTCCAAGCCCTACTTGCCAAGGCCAATACGAGTTTCAAGGAGAGTAATCGATGATTATCGCCATTGAGAAAGTGTTGGTGATTGTCAACCACAATCACTTGTTCACCACAATCTACCATTGCCAACAATAGGCTAGATGTGTCATGACAAACCATTGTCAATCATGATTAGCAGATACCCAAATCATCAATCATCATTTTAATTACATTAGGCATACATTTGCCATTATGATTTAAAGTGATTGATTGTTGTTTATTATTATCAACCATCAACAACCCTTATTAAGCAGAATTGACCAACACTGTACGGAACTTCTCTGTCTCTGATGGTTCTCAAAGATTATCAACCATCATGATCCTTCAATGAATGGCAAACAATTGATAACTATCGTCAACTATCAACTATTGTAAACGATCATTTTCCATCAAGACGCATCAATTCCCATCACTTGCCATCATCAAGAACCATAATTAATCATACCCAACCATCATCATAGCCTTGCCCGGAGGTCCTGCGGATCTGCAACGAACCCACCATGGCCGCGCTAGCGTCACCTGCTGCCATGCTTGGATCGGTTGGGTAACAAGGACCAAGATGTACCGAGCAGAAGGGGTGACTTGTGCAATGGCTATGGGTCAAGCAGTTAACCAACCAATTTCATGAGGGATGATAACCAACAATAATGGGGAAAACAATGGTTAATAGGAGGGGAACCAGGGGTTCAGGGTTGTGACCCATAGCCCAATGAGCAACTAGAGATAGCAACAATCGGAATCTTGATTGGTTGGCTGAGGGCCACAAAACCATTGATGGTCAATCATGAGGTGGAAGAATCTCAGTGACAGTGAGGATATCGGCAAAAAAACACTTCTTTGTTCGTAGCTGCCGGTTGCTGGATTGTTGCAATCAGCTGCCATGGTGTCTGACCAACACAACAACAAGCTGATTGAATAGTTCGTGGTTGTAAATGGCAGGCGATGAATGTTGAGGAATAGTGGGGATGATCACAGCTGAATGGTGGGTTCACTTGTTCTTGTTTCTGATGGTTTCATTTGCTTCTATTTGCTTCCATGCCTTTGACAAAGGAACTCGCCACTATGCCTGGGGATAGTTGAAACCGCCAACCAGTTGCAGATTTGTTTGGTTGCAAAAGTTATTTCCCAGTGGTTGAATCACTCTATGATTGTAGGAATAGCCATGCAAAGTTGGTGTAGCATTAGGTTAGATGGTGAACGCCTCGTTCCAGGATTGCAAGTTGAGCCATCTGTTTTTGTAAAGTGGCATCCTCAAACATCAGGATTTCCAATGAAGTGACTTGGGGCAAGTGTTAGGGCTCCGTGACTGGGGCCTCTTGTGGCCGCCCGGCTCGTGGCCCTCAGGTACGGTTTGGATCAAAAGAATTCGCGCGAGCACCCAACAACCCGGGAGGGGCTTGCAAACTGTTTCTTGAATCTGCAAGTTGATTGTGTACCAAACATGCTTTAGCATACTATACACATCTATACACCCGATACAGAGTCATTTTCACCATGATCTCAATCCGATAGATCGTTGACGCTCAGCTCCTAATGCACTATGAAGACTACGTTGTTCTGCATTCACTGCTGGACAGATACCGAAAAAAGCCTACGTGGGCATACCGGCAGCGCTGATCACATGTTCGGTCCATCCTCTGGCAATCTGGCAATGGACCAAGTACCTTTTTTTTGTTGAAACCAAAACGGATTTTCCAGAGATATCTGAGGAACTTCCTGATGTTTTTCCCGATTACCCTGAAAAATCTGATGAAACCATCATTTGCTTGATGATTTTTCAAGGAAATCCTGATGGTTTCCCAGGATTTTTTGCATGATTTTTCCAAGCTCCTCCAGGTGCTCCTCCAGATTCCTCCAGGTGCACCCAGCGTCAGGTCCAACCTTTTGGTCTTCGACCTGGGCGGTGGCACCTTCGATGTCTCCGTCATGGAAGCGGGCGACGGCGTTTGTGAGGTGCCAGCGGCAACGCGACGGCGTTTGTGAGGTCCTGGGGTCAACGAGGGTTGATGATGATTAGATATGATTAGTATAGAGGTAGTAACATGATGATTGAATGATGGGCAATACTGGTGACTGATGATTGAATGATGGGCACTAGTGGTTAATTAACGATGATTAGATGATGGTAATAGCAGTTAATGATGGTGAATGAGGGTTCAGGATGGTTGATTGGTGATGGCTAATGATAGTTGATGATAGTAATAATGATATTTAGCAATGATTTACATTTGATATTCAATGATTGGTCAATCTTACTTGGCACTTGCTTCGATAATGAAATGCTTCAAGATGATCAAAAACGGCTTGCTCATGATGGTTGATGCACAATGGTCAACTATGCTTTTTTTTTGGCAGTTTGGCATGTTCCCAGTGCTTCTGGGAAGTACAAGCAGTCGGAAATTTAGCAATGAGACGATGTTGCTGATGAGAATTGATCCATGCCCTCGAGTACAATGATGGTAAAATGATTAATCCATATTAATCCCAACAACTTGGCTGGCACCTGAAGCTACATGATTTGCTGGTGTGATTTGATATGGTCATAGTATTCCCCTGGCTGCGACTTTGGGGCTCGGCCTTTTGATCCGTCCTTGGAGTGAGGTTTTGATTGGATCGATGACCCACTGCTTTGGGCACCAGGTACCACTGAAACAAGCAACTCGGGGCTTAGAGGTTGATACTGTCTTCGATGCAACGATTTATGCTAGATGCCAGCTCCTAGACTGTAGTCATACATCTTATTTCCCAAGCAGCTTATTTACCGTGAATATGTGTGCTTCCACTTACTGTGTAGTTGCGAAGCAATTCAACAAGTCATATCTTGTAGAGTCATTGAAATCCGAAGTCCGTTGGACGTCCCGTTCTTTCTTTCTGGAAGATTGAGGAAGGTTTCATTGAAAGCAGGGTTCTACCATCGTTACGAGGTAAGGGTGGCTTTTACAGTAGGTTGCATGCAACGAGTAGGTTGCATGCAAGAAAATGACAGACCTTTCATGAAGATGGCAGGTGTTTCATGGAAATGACAGGTGTTTCATGAAGATACACATCAATGTTTTGTTGTCAATTTTTAGACATCCACTGACAACCTACTGAGGTGTGTTTGTCTATGAAAAAGTCAGCTTTCGGGAAATTCTATATCAACGCATTGTCAAATTCTCTTCTCGGACATCTTGATACCAGTCTGGACTATTAAATTCCGAAGACAGACCTGAATCTTCAGCACCAGAGATGGCGGAAACATTTGCATGAAACCCCTTGAAGCTTGGTGGTTGAAACACAATTTCCCAAGTCGATTTTCCCATCTCCTAGCCCATGATCAACCAAAACGAACCGGGGAAATCCGTCATTTATGGTGGTCTACCTATGGAAAATGGAAAATAATGATTTTCCCATGGTTTGCCTATAGAAAATGATGGTTTTCCCAGGTTTTCCCATCAGCCAGCCCAGTTCCTTTGATTTCTCTGATTCGCTATGGAGGTCTTGGCGACCAATGGTGATACACAACTGGGCGGAGATGACTTCGATCGAAGGCACCAGGGATCCCTGCTGCTGTGGATGACTTGGTGAATGCTATGCTCAGCCCCAAAGTCATGAATCCACCAGTTACCCTGGTTGACCCGTGAAAAATGGATGATTTGTTGCTTCCAGGTTAGTTTCACAGAGGGTAAATACATCCTCAGTTGATTGGGAATTGTTAATGGTGATTTGATAATTTTTGGTATTGGTCATGATTGCTGATATGGTTTATATACTGGACTTGACGATTGTTGATACAATGTTTCATGGTGAATGGCGATGGTTGATACCGGTTGTAAGTGGATTTTGGAGGCACCGGACGCAAGATGAGTAACAACATGGGACCAATCCCATATTGCAAATTCTTGGCACTGCCCCATTCAACTACTTCGATCTACTTGGGTATTTCCAATCCATCAGTCTCATGATCAAAAGCTGCGAATTAAGGCTGCCCAAATTCCTGTCCCCCCTGTAAATCTCTTATCCTTGGAGGTCGACATTGAACAGTTTCTGGACAAAATTGTCTTGAATCCGTAAAGACATGAAAATGGTGGATTCCCAGCCATGAAGATATGACCAGTAGCAACCATCAGCATCAAGCGTGATCGTCACCCACCACTTTCAATCCTCATTGACCATTTCGAAACATCATTCACCATCAACCATCACTATCCGCAGGTTGTGAACCAGAACTGACTCTCAGCCAGAGCTGATCATCCTGAACCATTCTCCACTTATTTACCATCACTCTCCATAGGGTGGTTTCTCAAGTCATGAGGGTACCCCTAAGTTATGCGTGGTCTATGTTGGTCTACTCTAAAAAAAGATGAACTGAGTCATGGATGCTTTGGAGGTACCCTTATGCCCATGACTTTAGGTTGACATCCCAGCTGGGCTGTCACCAGCGCCATCGCCACGGCTCCTGCGGTGCTGTGAGGATCTTGGAGTTTCTCTTGCAGCGCTTCTCTGAAGCCAACGATGGCATGGACTTGCGGCAGGCGCCGATGCCGTGGAGCACTCCATGGGGCACTGGGCGCACCACCACCCGAGCCGCAACGGTTTCTTCAGAGATCACCAGCAATGAGAAGGGTTATACAGATCTACTACCTTCATCTACCTTCAAGCTAAGTAGAGATTCCTTTTTAGGGATTTGAGATGATTTGGTAGCTACCCCAGGCGGAGATAACCGACGATGAGAAGGGAATTGAGATGATTTCAGCCTTTTGGAAGGTGCTTTGCCGTTTTGGGAGCTATCAAATCATCTGAAATCCCTTTTTATTTGTTGCTGATGCTTCAATACAACCACACACTTGTATCAGTTGTATTTAGCAGTGGCGATTGGACCCCGCTTGGACAATATGTCACCACCAATTGAATTTACTTCTTCTTGATTACTAGGTCCTCGAAAACTTGTTGATAGCGATTTCCTGATCATAATCGTGTTGATTATTTTCGAAATGGGTAAGACCCATTTGCAGTGTTCAAAACAGTATCTATCCCCGCATGATGGTTGGCAAGCAGATGCATTTGCTAATATGGATCCACATCAACCAGAAAATTGACTTATGAACAACTGCAATCATTGGTATTGTGATGTTGTGTTTGACTACAGTTGGTAGAATATTTACAGTTCTATCCCTGTCAGGATGAACGCTTATCATACTTGGTAATTGCTGATCAATGTCATTTGTTGGTGGTTGGCCTTATCAGTTGTTGATGTCTATCCTCATGTTTCATGATTCATAATCATTGCTGACAAGTGACAAAACCCCTAGTGATCATCTTGACAATCATGAACCCGTTGCTTGTTGACATGAACACTATGATTGAACCCGGAGATATTCATTTGATTGACCATGAGGCTCACAGACAGCGTTCAGATCAGCATGCCATGGGTTGATCCTGGCCAGGACAAACAGGCCATGCAGCGCCTCTTAGAAGCCAGCCACTGGGCGCATGGAGGAGGTCGGTTGAACATGTGGTTGTTTCCCCTGGTGGAAGGCATGACGGTCTCAGTGGTCAATGATCAGTGAGTGGAGCTTTATAGTGATGGAGATGGGTGTTTCTCAAATTAGGAGTACCCCCTCAAATCATCCAATATTGACCATTTATTGTAAGAAAATAAACATTTCTGGGGGTTCCTTATTTGGAGAAACCCCATTTTGATGATTTCGTTCTGCGTTGACGGGTCTTGATGGCTAGTATCGGTACTTCAAGGTTCATGATCGTGGGTAATTCACTTTGGAGAATGATCAAGTCGATTCAGCTTTATTTCTAGAAATTGGCAGCCAACAATACTTCGGAACCCCATGGTTCATGATGCTTATGTATGGGGGTTCTATAAATTGAGGTGCCCCCAAATCATCTATTTATTGTATTCTAGTGCTGTAGGATTGGTAGTCACACAACAACCATTTTTGGGTAACCCTATCCCTTGAAGCCCCAAACTTCACTTGTAAACATGTTGGTTGAATATCGTGATTCGTGTACGGGTAGGTCATTTAGTCATCACTAAGAAGTAGATGGGAAAATGGACTGCTACTAAAGTAAGCAACGATTATCAACCTCTGGAGCGTTTGCTGACATAGGTAGTGCTACCTAGTCCTACCGGAACCACCCGTAAAAACTGGCTTGGTTGCTGGATGAACCATCCATGAACACCAAAGTGGTTACCTAGTCCTACCGTAACCAAACCATCCATAGTTGGTTGATGATAGCTGTTGACCACCCTCCAAGCCATTCTCACTTTAGCCACGCAACAGTCCAGCATAGCCCCCCAGGTGAGAAGGCCAAAGTGGAGCTGAGCTCGTTAAACGAGGTTGGGTGGAAGCTGGGGTCACAGTACGGATGGGGACAGGAAATGCGGGGATGATAGGACGACGAAGGAACACGAAGTTGGCTTTGTCAGTAGCTATGCTAAGATGAGAAATGTTCGGTTCGTTGGCAGATCCACAAGAGTTGGTACTCCCAAGAATATCTCGAGGTCCACCGTGCTTTCCGATGTGAACACGTCCTCACATCGATCAAGGATGATCATCAACCGTCAGTGACAGTGCTGTGAAAATCATCACCAGATAGTAACAAAACATGAAATACCCATCCAAATCAAAGGGAAGTCAAACGGTTACAATGGTTTCACCCACATGGTGGTTTCTCAAAATAGGGACCCCCCCAAATGGTTGCTTTAGTACTATAATGATCAGAATGATTTAAGGGACCCCTATTTCGAGAAACCTCCAAACGGGCGCACTGAATAAAACCAACGGTGAGCAAGCAATTCGGAAACCGACTCATTTAACATAGATTGCCGTGGTGCATGACTGCTGGGATCCCTTTTGTCGACCAGGGGCACATGGCGGAACACCATAGCCATGGAGTGGGCACCCAATAGCGCACCCATATAGACACCACGTGAAGCACCAACTGTATATCGCAGTGGATGGGATGAACCATCACAGCAGCGATAAATTCTGGCCTGACATCAGCAGCACGCGAGCGTCAACAGGTTCGCATTTCTGTTCCCTTCATTGCAGCAGATGTCACTTGGGCCGCATAGACCGATCGAGGCAGTAAGCAATCTGCAGAGAGGGTATGCAACTGATGTTTTCAGAAAGATTCCTGCATTATAGATGTGCAAAATTCATTTTTCACAGCAATAGTAGCATTGAAAGGAAGAGAAAGGGAGAAAGGGTAGAAGGTCCTACTGCTATAGCTGCCCATGGCCTGGGACTTGGGATCACTGTCCAGTGAAACTCGACGGTTGAAGCGCTTTATGTTTCAAAGTAGTATATGACTAAGCAATGGACAACAAAAGACCCATGAACGGAAGTCCTGATTTGTTGCCGGATATGATGCGAAATCAGAAGAGATAGTTTGTTACCCCAATGAAAAAACCAGGTGGTTTATAGTTGGATCTTACCTGGTTTAACGCGAACCATCGCGAAGCCTGTTCATGTCTCAAGCTCTTTAAGATGGTGTCAACAGCATGGAGTATCAAGGGGGTCCATGGCGCTAAGAATCCTGCGACACCCCTGGTTTTCCCATTTAAGAGTAGTAGTGTGATATCTGGATGGCTTATACCCACTAACTTAGGTTTTTAGTGTTTTTGGGATATGATTGATTTACCATATAACCACTAAAAATATATTTTTAGCAAGGGATCTATAAGCCACCAAGATATTAATCCACCAACATCCACCCTTTTTTGGATGTTTGGGATTGACCCAGAGCCATTCCTTACAGAATGGATCTGTATGGCGTATAGCTTCATCCCCATGAAAGCCAGACAGCTTGTGGGGTTCATCAGGGTGGCAAATGTACCAAATCTCTTGAAACTTCACGGGGATCAGCTTGGACAAGGATACCTTGTCGTTGACTGACATTTTTTCCCCCAAATGTATTAACAAATGCTTGCTTCGTTGACAAGCATGTTTTTCACGACTGGGTGGCTCAACCACCAACCAGACAGTGTTCGAGCCATGTGCCCACGATTCCGTGTTTGTTTCCAAGTCTTCGTGGGATTCGAACGACCTGTGTCAAGTCGTCAAGTTGTGAGGCCGCTGTTTTTTGTTTGGTTGTGGCAATGCCCTGCGTACTCATAACCAGCTGCTGGTATTTGCCGTTGTTGTAACGGGGGCTGGTTGCCGGTCACCTACTATTTCATCGTAAGTGTCAGTATAGGGAAGGATTTAGATTTGGTTGCATGGTGAGATACTGCAGAAGAGCCAGACATTTCTTCGAAGATGTCAATGTATCTCTGGTGGTTGTGGCGGTGTGTTCTTTTTTGCTGTTGTTGTTGTTGTTGTTGTTGTTGCATTATTGTGTCTTCAAATCTACTCGCATGAACTACGCCGCAACAACAAGGTCAGCTAATCTGTTTGCGAGCCTCCTCAATTTGTTCAACCAACCAAGCAGACATTCATTTGCAGGGTGCTGGACAACAACAGACTAAACCTGCCTAATTAGTAGTTACTGCATGTTTTTTTCTCCAATCCACCCATCCACCCCACCCAACTCAACCTGCCTAATTAGTAGTTACTGCATGTTTTTTTCTCCAATCCACCCACCCAACCCACCCAACTCACCCATCCCACCCACCAACTAACTCACCAACGCACGAACCAACCATTCCCAGGAAGATGGTCCGAAGCATGTGGAGGAAATGTTGACCCGAGAGCACTTCGAGGACGAGTCCCGGGTCACAGTCCGCCCAACTTGGGGACCAAATAACCTGACTGAAGATGTGCCACATTGATGCATGAATAGCCTTCTGAATAGCAGTAAAAGTATATGTACAGATGAAGGGCCTCGTCAAGGTTTGTGCATTTCAGCCAATATTCCAATTCTTTGGGCCATAGCTTGCCTATGTAGAAGAACACCGGAACTGTTGGTGCGAACAGCTGGTGGTCATAGTCCGACCTGCCTCACAGGGAATCATCACCCAATGTTGCGCACACCTTCCACAAGTCATGCGTCGGACATTGCCAGATCTTGTTAAACTGGTAAACCTTGTTCGATTGAGCCTCTGAGAACTTGGCCCTATCCAATCCTATGTTTCGATGATCTCCTCGAGATAATGGGTTTGCAGCTGGCAAGGAAAAACACCAGCGGGCAGCCATATTCAGCCTAGATCAACCACCACCAAGCGATACTTCCAGTCATCAACCATCATGCGACCCTCACGCTGAGGATTTTCCTTGGGGGTAGCGGATAGGATCATCAGCTGCTGATGCTGATGGTTCGTGAGAGATGTGCGCTTATCAAGCAGACGTTTCGAAAGCCAATAGCAGATTCATCAACCTGCAAGTTTGAGGAGTCGACGGAGAAAGTGTTGATGGTTCAGAAGCTCAGATGCTGTTCCAAAAATGATCCAGTGCTGGATCATGTTTGATCATCCACCAATGCCATTGACAAGCCAATGTAAGGCGTCTTATGGTCAATCAAACTGTGTTGGTCGACCATTCTTCTGACAACTCACCGCCGAATCCATGACCTGAAGATCTACTTTCGTATGATCATTCCAGTTGGCAAGTGGTTAATAGCCATGGTTAGTTCACCTATTTGTCAATGGTATACCCCACGCAAAGGGTAGTTACAATCCCCATCATCCAGTCGTACCCAATGGCGTTCCATGGAATCGTCCAACTGGCGGGAGCTCTGAGGGTTGATGATTCCCAATGATCAACTGGGATCTATAGGGCCAATTTCATGGAACCAGTGCTTGGTCTTCATCCCAGGGATTGACTTGCGCGGTTTTCATGCAACCGTGACTAGTGCACCCACAAAGGAAGCACAAGAAGTTTAGTTACTGTATGTACAATGGTTGTTGGTTTGCTTGACATGGTGTGACCATTTGCCATGATTGTGATGAGTGTGACCATGGCTCCCCCCCCCCTCCACCGCCGTGATCAACCATTATGAATTATTGACCATGAGGAACCACAATTAACCACAATTATTAACAATTATTAACCACAACTATTAAGGATTACCAATGATGATTATCAAATTGCAATTATTAACCACAATGATTAGCCATGATTGAACATTCCATGGAGTCCAGGAGCTGTCTGCAGATCTCGTTGAGCGTTTATCAGACCCGGTGATGCAGGCCCTCAAGGACCCGTTGCACCCGTGGCACGGTAGGGAACTGCACGGTATTGGCGGTTCGTTGTTGCGTAGTCCAGATATGAAATGCATCGAAATGCTCAGATGTATGAAGAAAACACCAAGGCCAGATGGGATGGGGAACAAGTCGACGATCCACCTTTTAGCGTCATGGCTATCAGCCATTTGTCTTGGCTCCTGAATTGGTGGACTGATTAACGTACTTGGCACGTTCAACCCTTTCAACTGTTTCTTTCACTTTCCAGTACCCCTGGGTGCAGGACCAACCTTTGTCCTTTAAAGAGGGGTAGTGTTCTCTCCAGAAATAGCGATGGTTATGCCATAACGGGAGTTGTCGCTGAGAATTGCCAAATTTGATGGCAACAGGTGATGCCAACACCATTTCCTCCTTTGGTTTTGATGTTTTGGGACTATGTAATAGTGACTATATATGACTATTTGATTCGTTAATGTTATATATTATGTTTATGTGATATCCGTCAACAGTTTTTCCCATCACCGCAAAGGTATAGCTCCAGGGAAACTAGACAATTGGGGGTACGAACCAATTCAGGACCCTTACTGCTCACATGGTCAAGAATTGCACTCCTGTTTTGCTCACTGATTCCCCAATCCGGATGCATGAAGATGGTTAATTAATCAACACTATCCACTGGTTGATTCTTCAGTTACCATGATCGGTTGATATTCATCAATGTTACTCATGGTTCGCCCTGTTTAATCAACATTCGTCGACTGGTTAATTCTGCAATAGTTGCTTAGTTGGTTAATCACTAGGATGGTTGATCAATATAGTCCTATTGATTAACAATATCAATATCCATGGTTAATGATGGTTAATAGCTAGTTGGTTAGATGGTTAATCAATGAGTGTTAGTTGGTTGATCGATAGTTGGTTAGATGGTAAATTAATTTTAGTCCTATTAGTGGATACAAATGGCTTTCCCTCAGGTGACCCGCTCGCGCAACCACGCAGGGTGACCCGCCGCAGGATTCTCGGGTGAGGCCCAGAAACCTGCATGAGGCCGGTCGGGGCACAGGCGTCACGTTGATCGAAGTATCGAAACTCCGCAGTTAGATTATGAATGGCCAACCGAAGTGTTGTTTAGTTGTGGTCTTGGGACTGGTTGTGGTTGTTGTTGTTGCTGTTGTTGCTGTTGTTGTTGCTGTTGAAGTTGTTCCTTTTGTTTCTGGGATTGTTTGTGCTCTTAATTTCAGTACATCAGTATCCAAATGTTTGCTCGATTTTGGATGTGTTCATATGGTGTTCGTTGTATGTGCGTATGTTTGCATGCATGTTTGTTCAGTGTGGTTGTTTGTTAGCTTGTAAAATGATGTAAAGTGATGTTTTGTGTTTTTGTTCATTGTGGTTTGGTGGTGTTGCCTTCCTATTGATATCTTTGTTGTGTTTGTATGATCAATTATGTCAATGGTGATATCTTGCTGCTGCCATTTCTGTCGTGTTTCCACCCCCGAAGCTGCTCAGGTGATCTTGGTGGGCGGCTCTACGCGAATCCCTGCCGTGCAGAATCTCGCCAGGGACACGCCGCAGTGTCGGGTAGTTGGGTGCACCTGAAGGGCCCAGGATTTGCAAGAAAATGTCGTGCATGAATTATGTTCCCTTGAAAAACTCTCTTCAGAACTATATGAGGTTTCGAATCGGCAGAAAAGCAGACGAAAAAGTGAGGAAACGCGCAGTAGGAACCCTTAGGTATGCAATGTTTGAACAAGACACAAAAGTTTCTGAAGACCTCGTGCAATTTTCAAGACCTGACATTTTCTGACGATTCTTGGCTCCCAGAGAATGCGGAAATAAGTCAATCTCAAGAGGGAAACTGTTTTTGGGCATTTCTCATATCTTTGGACATCAGTCTCGGCATGGCAGGAGTTGACTTCCTTCAAGCCCATCAATATGTCCATCAGTGCTGACGAGGCAGGCAATGCCGCAATGCTTGGGGAAGTAGTCAGCACTTAGTTGCGCATGCAATTGGTGATGTTGAACAGGATAAAACAGCATTGGTTCTATTTGCTGTTTGAACATGTGAAAGCAGGGGATGGCCCAAGCTCAATGAAACCTACAAGAAGAACGTTTTGGGGAAGTCAGCAGCAAGAACCCATATCTAATGAATTCCTTTAGTATCCTTAGTAAACACTGCCAGCATCTGCAAGCAACTTACGTCAGTTGAAAGCCAATTCATGGATGACTGCCATGATGTTTTCTTGAGGTGTTAATGATGAATTAAGGGCATGGCACTATACAAGAATCGTGTGGTCCACGGTGTGTGCCTCGATGTTTGAAAACACCAATTCCGAATGTGTAAATATAGCATAAGAATGCATAAGATATGTGTGAATTTGATGGGTAAAATCAATCCATCAAAACCATGACAATTTCGTTGTAATTACTCTCTGCCGTGCTGGCCACATCCGCAGATTTTCGCCTAGGAGATGGGTATCTCATCTAGTATATAGCTTGTCTATAGCTATATGAGGGTTTCTCAGAATAGGGAACCCACCAAAATAGCTGGTGTATTATCAATAATGACTAATATTGTGATGATTTAGGGGTCCCCCATGGGTTGAGAAACACCTATAATATCTCAACTAGTATAGCTTACCTAGCTGCGTATCAGCATAGGCTTCGTAGATCTTCGCTGTCAGGTCGTGGCTTTAGGAGCATCGGTTCAGGCCGCCATGATCAGTGGCGAGGCAGTCCGGGTGGGCCAGCAGTAGGAGACGTACTTGAAGAGTCTGAGATACTGGGTGATTTGCGTTCTGCCGATGATTGATGGTGAGTTGTGGTAGATCATTGTCAATCATGCATGATATTGTGGAGAATGGTGAGTTTATGATTCATAACAGTGAATTGATGATTGATCACTCTGAGTTTATGGTTGACGATGGTGATTTCATAATTGATTCTGCTCAAGAAGGCTGGATGATGAGTTCTTGATGCAGCATTATCAACCATAAACTCACCATTATCAACCGTATGAGTTCTTGATGTTTGATTTTCCGATCGGTTTGTCGAGGTCAAAGACATCATGCTGATCGATGTGACCCCGCTCACCTTGGGGGTTGAAACGGACGGCGGCGTCTTCTCCGAAGTCTTGCCACGAGGAAGTGCTGTTCCATGGCAGGCTGGGAATAGTGGACCATTGATAGGCAAGCTTCTCAACTTCGACTAGTCAATCTTCTTCCTGGAAACTAATATAGGTTGGAAGACAAGCTTCCAGTATTGCTATAGCTACTTGGGCGGGTCCATGTTAGTTTCAGAGTCCTACTCTAGCGAACAAAGGATATTTTTGTTCTTGATAGTCAACAAAATTGTCGTTTCTATGGAAAACGATTTTGGGGCAAAATTCTGGTAGCCAATTTTTTCAGTGGGACGGCTTGTCTATCACTGGTCTTGGTCTGGTGGTGTGGAACACTGCGACCTGCAAGGTATGACATGAATTCTTGTGGTGAACATTGCATTGCAGTGAGTCCACACTTGGGACCGCCGCATTTTGAGTACATGTTGTGTGCACATACCGATAGTGATGCTTGAATGTGTGGTTACTCATTTACTCGTTGTTTTATACTAATGTTGTACTTGGCTGTGTAAGATGTTTCGCGCTCGTTGTGGTTGGTCAATGGCACGGATGGAAGTTTTTGTTCATTAATTTGGCTGAAGCTGCTTGTAGGTGCAGCCGCTCGTGCTTGTATCCCCAATCACTTTGTGCAGTTGATGCTTTCCAGGAGTGGTAGTTTTGTAGGTCATCAGTTGGATCACCAGTTGATTATTGTTTGCAACTGCCTGATATGTCAGCATTGGGGCGACCAACCAATCTTTGAACTTTGTCTCTATCATCATAGACCATACATCATCAGTGAGCAAGACCATCAATAGCCATCGCCAAGCATCATCAATCATCATTACATAAGCTCTTTAATCAACCGTGACTCAACCATGACTCCCCGACTCATTTGGAACCATTCTCAGCTATGTCCCGGGGCGACTGGTCCAGGCCAAAAAAATCTTCACCACCTCTGCGGATGCACAAGATGCCATTGAGGTCTGGCGCTGTTGGATCGTTCTCAAGACACAGATGGTTCACCTTGTTTACAATTGCGCTTGTGGTTGTTTCCTTTGTTATTGTTATTGTTGTGGATGTTGCTGTATTCCCAGTGGTTGTTGTGATTAATTGATTGATTGATTGATTGATTGATTGATTGATTGATTGACTGATTGAGTGAGTGAGTGAGTGAGGGAGTGATTTATGGATGGATGGATGGATGGATGATTGATTGATTGATTCATTGATTGAGTGATTGATTGATTGATTGATTGTTTTCTTGTTTGTTTGCTTGATTGATTGATTGATTGATTGACTGATTGAGTGAGTGAGTGAGTGATTGATGGATGATTGAATGAGTGAGTGAGTGAATGAGTGAGTGAGTGATTTGATTGATTGATTGATTGATTGATCGATTGATTGATTGATTCATTGAGTCATTGATTGATTGATTGATTGATTGATTGATTGATTGATTGATTGATTGATTCATTGATTGATTGATTGTTGTTGTCGTCGTTGTTTAGAGTCGGCACCACAGTGGGAATGATTGATGATAGATACGGGATAAGAACCAAAGATGAATCGACATTACATACTAACCAACATGAGTTTGTGGCCATGGGTCGATCTCTAGAAGTCTCCGTCCAAAAATGGCTAGCTGAACATCCCCACATGTTGGGGCACGTCCGCCCATGGTACGTCCAGGGTTTAGACTTAGCTTTCAGGCTGATCAGTGGATCAATGGAGGATATATTGTGTAACTATCCAGCCGTGTTGTTTAGCTGCGGAAACACCAGTGTTTGGTCAAGTGCAGCAGAATTTATTGGAAACATGTTTCAAAAGCCAGTGTTTTGCGAGTTGGTTTTGCCTGAACCAACCTGTCCCTTTATATTCGTCGCTCAATAATTCTCCCTATCGAATTGGCTGCCAAAAGGGAAACTGTGGTCCCTAAGGCTTGTAAAACAAGCACGTATGTTGCAGCTGAATTCAACATGCAATGCCAGAAGGACACTACATATTCCTGAAGGTGATTCGTCATCTTTAGCCATCAATTCTATTTACGCATTTGCAAGTAGAATAACGTCAACTAGACGTGAACGTCTCGCAAACGTGGCAGCCCGATGCTGTTGAAGAATCCAAAACAGCCCGTACTTGTCATCATCTTTGGTGCGTGCTACAGGCTGTTATGTGGATATGTCACTGTGTCCATTTGTCCATGGTGTCCGAAAACGAATGGGGGTAGCTATGACATGTCTATGACATGTGTGATCATCTGATCATCTTCAGCTGACTGCTGGGGGTGCATCTTTTCGACAGCCGAGGGTGATCCTCTTCAGCTGAACGTCTCCAGCTGAGGTGGTGGTCTTGCAGGGCGAGCGGCCGCTGGCCAAAGACAACAAAAAGCTGGGCATGTTCCGCCTGGATGGCATCCCAACGGCACCCAAAGGCGGAGCCCCTGGAAGTTTGGGGCCGGGGAATGGTCAGCTGTTGGGGTTGACCTGTGGGAACACAACCCTTGAAGTGAGATGGTCACTGTAAGTGGGATGCCACTGGTCAGCATTCATGTGTTGGGTGAGGTTTTTGCGCTATATGAAGGAAGTGGTTAGAATCTGGGATGTGAACATCATGCACATCCAATCTAGGACTGAGCCTTTGAGACAAGACACGTGTCAATGATCTAGCAGCAAGACGACGATATGATTCAACAAAGAAAAGCTCAAAAAAGTCCAAGTCTATGATAAGTTGCTGGGGAGATGTTTTTTTTGCATCCGTTCTCACGCGCACTCATCGCGGTCGCAGGTGTACCAAAGATCGAAGTCACCTTTGATATCAACGTGGAGGCAGCCTCGGGGGATGCCATCAACGAAATGCAGTCAGATGCTGATTAGTTCGCACTTTTGGGACATTTGTGTTGACGCAGACAGTACCTATATGATCCTATATTTACCTACCGTATCCCAGAGTGTCTTGGATTTTCTCTGACAACCAAACCCTGAGCTGCCAGGGAATCTTGACGGTTTCGGCCAAAGATTGGGGCACCAGCCAAGAGAAGTCCATTCGGATCGAGGACCGCTTTTGGACACTGGTCATTTGCTGCTGTTTGGTGTAGCAGAGGTGGTTCCTCCAACTGGTGGCGTTCATGCACACCAAGTACCCGAACCACCAACAGGCTGGGGGCACATCATTCTGGAATGCAACTTGATGGTCGCACCGCTTGCAAATCCAACAACATCAACAACAGCCCATTGATGCATCAAGCCCTATTTGCAAAATGAAGAACAAGAGCTTGGTTATGGGATGCTACTTTCCGGGGACCAAAATCTGGCTGATTTGTGAATCAGTTGGGATATCTCATGCCCTGATAGGCTGGGGTTCTTTATGACTCCAGTCATCAGCTAGTAGGGGAGAACTATCGCTGTCACGAGCTGATCCCTTTCTTCCCAGTATCATCTGAATGCTCTCGCTGATATTCAGCAGGCCAGGACTGAGTCACAAGCCATGTGATGACATCAAGCGAGAATCGTTCGGCCATACAAAAACCTGGTGATAGAATGGCCATTCTTAGTATGATCACTGGTCTTTGTTGGGATATTAACCTTGTTGGGGACAAGATTGGCCTACAACCATGTAGTGACTGCATCTAAGACCTGGACACGGTGCCTCTGTTGATGAACCACCTGCCGTGGTGAGGCATCGGTCGTCCGCAGCTTCAGGACTCGGCATCCATGGAGGATCGTGAGGCAGCTGCAGCAGTTGGGACCTGGGATGTCATGGGATGTCGTGGTGACTCGAGAGATCTCGAGAGTTTTGATGCTTGGAGGATGGATGATCCATGATGGATGGGTCCTAACGTTGTGTTTTGTCCCAGTGTTCAACCACTACAAAAAATCATCAGAATTCATAGATGGGAACGGCATTGCTGGAAGGAGGAACACCGTTGATGGACACACACACACAGACACACAGACACACAGACACACAGACACACAGACACACAGACACACAGACACACAGACACACAGACACACAGACACACAGACACACACACACACACACACACAGACACACAGACACACAGACACACAGACACACAGACACACAGACACACAGACACACAGACACACAGACACACAGACACACAGACACACAGACACACAGACACACAGACACACAGACACACAGACACACAGACACACAGACACACAGACACACAGACACACAGACACACAGACACACAGACACACAGACACACAGACACACAGACACACAGACACACAGACACACAGACACACAGACACACAGACACACAGACACACAGACACACAGACACACAGACACACAGACACACAGACACACAGACACACATAGATGGGGACGCACAGACACACAGACACACAGACACACAGACACACAGACACACAGACACACAGACACACAGACACACAGACACACAGACACACAGACACACAGACACACAGACACACACACACACACGTGAGGCTTCTTGCAAAGGCTGTACCTTCAAAGTGTGCATCACTTTTGGACATGACAGAAGGCATTCCACATTATGCTGATGACAACGCCCATGATTGGCTCATTCGTGGGAAGCAATCAAATGAAGCAGCTAAGTCAAAGAGAAACATGCACCAGCTTTCATCCCTGGCGAAAATTCCTTCCACAGAAGTGCATCGACAATGGCCGATCATGACTGATGGCGAGATCCTAGGGCATATTTGCGGCCATAGTTGGTTTAAATGAGCTCTAGTGTATGTGTACAGGTAAAATACGAGTGTTTATGTGTAATTAATTTACACTATATTTACATGCATGCTCGTGTTGCAAGTTGCTGGAAAGGAAACATAACCCACTAGTACTTCGCGGAAAGAAAAGCCAGGCATTCTTATGCATTTTTGGCTCATTGTAGCAAGATGGCAGCTTGACTGTTGTGGCATCACCATGACCCTTGAGATATAGGCTTTTTAACGGTTACCGAGCATAGATGTCGCAGACAAATTCTACGCATTTCGAGTTGAAACTGCAATTCAGTGGAAATATGGCACGATGTTTTAATGTGTTTTCCTTTTGTCCTTGTTGTGTTTGCAGTCGTTGTGCTTGCAGTTGTTGTGATTTGTTGGGCCATGGTTGGATGCGCAGGTGAACTGCAAGACAAGGGTGTTGGCTGGCTGGTTGGATGTTTGCTAAACACTGCTTGGAAAGCCACAGGTCCAGCGCATTTTGGACGAAGCTGAACAGAAGCCACTTGGGCATTCCAAGAAGCGAGAAACAGAATTGCGCTCTGGTAAACTGCTCCGGAAATGGAAGATCAACCATTTATAGTTGATTTTCCTAGGGTTTCCCTCAAAAATAAAGATTCTTCATTGCCAGGTTAGTCCACCAGACGGTACAAATCTTTGGACCAAGAACCCAAGGACCCGGACCTGGTTTTTGTAAAGCAGAGCCAGTCCGTGCCTGTTTCCGTTTGATCCGGCCGTGGCTTGAAACGAAGGGAAGAATTTGAATCGTTGTATGACAAAGGTGATCATTTGAAGTATGAAAATGTTCCAGTGTGGAGTTCCATGGTTGTGTACACATTTGGGGTGATTCCTCAAACGGGAGAAATTTCATACCACTATTTTGGGAAACATCATTATTTAGCTGCTTGAGATCTCGGATTGGATACCATTTCTAAAGTCAATTGTTTCGGAAGGGGAGGAATAGATAAGTTGCGGATGTGAGGAAAATTAACTTGCGCAATGTCACTGTTGGGTGTTGGTTGTGTGGGTGATGTACGCCAAACTTGGCAGGATGACTTTGCATGCCCATTTGGAATTGTGTTTTGCCATTTTTTGTGGGATCTTAATTGGATTGCCAGTCGACCTCCGACTTTTGAACCAGTATAATTTGTACCTGATTCTTTGCACTGACCTGGTTGTGTTTTAGGGATTTTTAGGGAGGCTGTTGAACCACCACTCATTGGTTGGTGCGCCTAAACCCCCCTATCACTGGGCCCCAATGCGACACCCAGGTGGACCGAGGACGAAGAGGCCAAATTCCATTTGGAACTGAGGCGGCGCAGCTGCAAGCCGTGGGTTCTCAGTGCCAATCTTGTTTTTTTGGGGGAATTTCTTATATGGTTCTTTATGGTTCTATTAAAAAACAGGATTCTATTGGCTACATGTCAACCTAATGTGATAGTTCTATATGGTTCTATTTTCCAAAGGTGCTGATGTGTTTTTTTTTCATTTGCCTCAGGCCCCTTGTGCTTTGGAGGCTAGCGGCTAGCCAAGTTGATTGTGCTGACTGTCTATGTCTTCGTGAGATCCACTGATATGGTGTAGCTCCATGTAGCTTTTTAGTGTACATGTCCTTGCTTTCAAAGAGGTTGGCAGTTTATTTTCTGTTTCCCTATGTTCTGTTTGGGTTGTGTTCCTTTCTCTGTATTTTTCGGTGTTGCTTCCTGTTTTCCCCCTCTTGTTTTGGAATATGGTTTTGTGTCATTCTTGCCACAGTTTTGTTGCTTGTGTTTTCATTTATGTATCCTGTTGTTTGATTGATTGTCTTCTAGAAGCTGTGATCCCGTGAACGCAAAGCTAGCCCAAGTGCCACAAAATTATGTAGAGTGTAGAAACCACCAAACAGGTTGGTAGTCCTTTTCCTGTCATCAAGGTTACCTTGTCTCTGGAAACATGAAGATATGCACGGCAAATCGATGTTCTTGGTGGTTGATAGTGGTCATAGAAATCCGGTGAGCAGTGGTTACTGATGGTTATAGCACGATCGTCAATGGCTGTCAGTGGCACTTTATGCTGCTTTATGATGCGTGAACAGGCTTAGTGCTTCGAACGAATATTGGTAGACTCTGCTACCGTCAATCCACTATACTAGGATGTCATTGATGCTTACCGAACCATTTCTAATCATACGTATGTTCATAGCTGAAGTATATTGCTAGACTATGCTAGACGAATACTGGTTAAGGATGATTCTTGGATGCTCATTTGCACCGCTCATCCAGGGTCCCTATGGGTCCCTCAACCGTAGCATTTCTCCAGATACGCGGCATCAAACCTGTTGGAACAGACCTCGCAGAACGTCTTGGAGCTAGGCGAAGCAGCGAAGCGGCGAAATGTGGCGAGTTTCAAGAAGTGGTGGTTTCTCAAGTCGTAAGGGACCCTCCAAATCGTCAACATGAACCCCACAAATGGTATTTTCACGACCAAAAATGTGGTTGTTTACAAACCATTTCTAGTAGCAAACCACCATTTGGGGGGTACCCCTATTTTATGGAACCACCCTGTTGAGAATTGGCGAAGATGGTTTCTTGAACTCAACTGCAGTTGATTATCAAGTTTTGTTGATAACTGTTTGTCGGAAAATCCGTATTGATGATCAATTTGCTAGTGATCAGGGGGCTCAGATACTTGGCATGTGGTTTTGAATCAATGCTCAGTAATTATGGAGAATCAATCCGCGAGAAGAACGGTCAGTGTTGATAGTCAATCCACTGGTGATCAAGAATTGTGGGCATCGAGGATTAGTCCTCGTAGTGATCAAGGGTACTCAGCCAATGGGTGCGGTCAGTCATGATCGCTGATATTAGCCATTATTTAGCTATTTAGCCATTATTAGCCATTAATGGCCCGGAATGATTTACCTGTTTGCCAAAATGATCCTGGTCACGATTTGATTTCTCCCGTTGTGGTCATCGTGGTGCAGAGTTCCAATCATGAGCATGAATGATTGACAACTTTCTGTTCATGGTGATTACCAATGGCAAGTAATGGATTAATGGTTCTCAAGGCGCAGATGTGTGCCGACTTTTCTTGGGTGAATGGACAGTGCTTGACAGGAAGTAGCCCCAACATCGGAAGCAGGTGGAAATACAAATCGTTGATCAGGATCCTTGGGTTGGATCTAAACTGATAGGATTTAGCATTACAAGACACAATCTACTATGAAACGATATGGCAGTGGGTCAGTTCACCCTTAGTCCCCCTGGTTCCCCTATCATTAGCTACTGTTTTCCCTACTATTGCCGTGTATCATCCCCCATTATTGGTTGGTCAATATTGACCCATAGCCATATGACTGACACGATTTGAAATGGAGTGCTATGATATGAGACTAGATGAGACTAGCAAACGACTGGTTGCAGTGTGTAGATACCCAAAGGCACAGTATCACAGGGAAGACTGGCTGTTTTCCGCAGGGCTGCTTGACATAGCAACTAGCAAAACGGAAATGTCCAATCAAAACAGGGTGAAAGATTTCAATCAGTCTGACAGTTTGAGGTGTGAAACGATAACGCTATGCAAACAACTTGGGGAAATGACCCAGGCTTTGCCCTAACCCTGGCGTTTCTGTTGTGGCGGTACCTGGGAGGCTACAAGGCCCCAGCGGATGCGCGGATCGCCTTAGAACCAAAGATGGAGGAAGTCAAGGCCGCGGGCGCGTCCAAGTTCTGATCTTCGGATCTGCCAAAGAAGATTATGTTTATACATGTTTTTAATGCATTAACACGTAAATTATCAACATTATTTTGCATTTACATAATTTTATACACAATATGTTTATTTGCTTGGAATAGCTATATACATATTGCACACGTAGAATTCTATATTTCATACTTCTATCTACCTATATACACACATATATATGGTCCAGTGTTGCCACCCCCCCTCCCCCCCCCCGGCATGGTCCTGGTCCCCCCCCCCCCCCCCCGGCGTGGGGGGGGGGGGGGGGGGGGGGGGGGGG